>CM060957.1:26201610-26366195 GCA_030765055.1 Mantis religiosa
AATGTGGAATAAAGGTTTATTCGGTTGACAAGAAGTAGATAGCTTGTGTAAGACTAGTAGAGAAAGTTGTATGAATAGTGTAGTCGGTAACGGAAAGAGATAGTGGTTTCACAGCAGATCAGTAATCAATACATGTGCATGTGTGTAGCGTCTGTTATCAGCTTACCTGTTGACACGTCTACCGTGGGCAAGCTTCCAAAGCAATTATTTTATATTCTATCCTCCTCTTCTCGGTTTTCCATTTTATAACTCAATAAAGCTACACGTATCCCTGTTCACTCAAAGTTGCTGTATTACTCTCCCTGTGTTGCCAAATGTTTAATGCTGTGAAGAGAAATTCGTGCTGTTCGCGTACGTCTTATAGCACTAGTTGACAAAAATGAACCTTTTTTCTTTCACAAGAATTAAAATAACATTTTCTAGAAGTATTTTTTGTGCTGAATTCAAATATAATTTTAGTTTTTCCCCATCAGGCAGGAGTTTTGTGTGATATTGATTTGAATTTTTATAATATTCTAAAAAAAATCTGTAACTAGCTAACTCAAAATTATAACTACTCATTCTGACTTACCTAGAAAGTGGTAGGTAGTGATTTTCTGGCACATTTTGTATCTGGAATGTGTCTCTTCTTGGTCCAACAGTAGTCAGCCAGCATATTGGAACTCCACTTGCCTTAGTAACTCATTTTCATAGTAGAAATTTGGTGATAAAAACGGTCACCTTACTCATCGCTGACAGCTCCAAGATTTTCGGGAAGAAGTCTAAGTGAGAGTGCAAGAAGTGAATTCTTAAAGACGTGTTGCATCCCATAGCTTTATACCATTTTCTTCAGAGAAGCAGTCCTACATATTCTTACTTCTTTTTGGAGTAGATTCCACCCTTTGAGTCTGGAAGTTAAACCTTCAGCTTGCTGTTTAGATAGATTTAAATCCCGAATCAGGTCATTAAGGTCTTTCTGATTGGGAAAGTATGTTCTGATGATCAGGTATTGCCTTCATATGTAGGATAATTTTTATTTTCATCTGAAGCATTTTCAGTTTCAGTTAGGTCAGAATCAGTTATCACCTAAGGTCGTATCTGCATATACTGGTACAAGGAACTGTTCATTGTGTAAGACAGGTCTTATTGCAGATTGCAAATTCAGATACTTAATTGTATGTTTTGTTTTAGATGCGATTCCTTTTATATTTGTCAAACAGAAATAACAATCACTTAAATGATCCTTCGATTCCCTCCAAATCATAGGAATTGCAAATGGCATACGATGTGTACCATTTTTCCACCCAGCCAGCAATCCAACACACGAAACACAGCATGTATTTGGTGCCCAGCTCTTATCAAAATCACCAGCCTGACAGCCAAGTAAAGCTGACAACACTTCCTTTCTTAGAAGTGTTGAAAACAGTGTTGTTATAATAAATTAAATTTAAAGGCAGTCGATTAATGACACTAAATAACACTTACTTTTAAATTTTTCTGGAACATGTTTCAGACTTTGCCTCCATCCTCAACCGGCCATCGACTGGTTCTCATTGGTGTAGTTGACAGAGGAGACCTATGACAAAATATGTCAACTACACCAATGAGAAGCAGTCGATGACATCTCGAGGATGGAGGCAAAGTCTCAAACATGTTCCGGAAAAATTTAAAAGTAAGTGGTGTTTAGTGTTATTAATCGAATCCCTTTAAATTTAATTTGACAACACTTCTTTACAAGTGGGGTCAAATTTTGCCTCTGAGACTTGAAGGTCAGCTCATCACAAATATAGCAAAAACTGTCTACATGATTTACACACTTTCTTGGCATGATGAAAAAACAAAGCACTAAAACACTGCATACACAATACACTTTGGAAAAGAAAGGAAGGAAATATTTCACTACTGAACAAACTCACAGCTCAATATTGAAGCATCATACAGCCGGATGAACAAGTCGGTACATATCCAAACATGAATGAACCTGCACAGCCTTGTTTTATGGTTCTTCAGCATATTACAAATCATTCCCTTATATAAAGCTTGGATAAAATCACTAAATATGAGGTAAAGTTTCCTATAACAGGTCAAAGAAAACGCTAAAATCCTATTTTAAAAAGTACCGGTCACAAAAAGACTGTGCCTGATGGAAAAATTCTGACTACATATCTGAAATCAGTATGAAGAGATACACTAGATTCACTAATCAGATTTCTTGTGAAGAACACCTTGTCGACTAGTGTAGCCTGAGAATACACTGTAATACGACTACCTCCGTATCATTGTGATTTAAATGCTATAGGCACAGATAAAGAAAGCTGTCGCGAAACACAACATATAATTTAAGCATAGTGAGGTAAAAGTGTCCGAACAAAATTGTCGGGAAGCTTGTGAACACGTTGAAAAGACAGAACAGCTTTATTGGGAGAAAGATGTATTAATAGATGAAATTAGTGATAGCTTCATAATTAATTTAGAAGATTTAAAATATTTAATTATATTAATTTATAACATTAAGATAGTAAACATGAGGAAAGATTTGAAATTTCTGTTAATGAAGAAGGAAAACTGGAACCAAATTTGGAGGACGAAGAACAAACAGACGAACAAGGGTCATAAAAGAGGGGCGGGTTAGAAAGAGATGGTGAGTACAGTACGCGCAAGATAAGAAGAGCGCTGGATTTACGGTCTGGTGCGGGCAGAGGGGAAGTTCCGAGAGTTAACACTCTTTTGTTTCTGCAGTGTGGTCAACCTTGTAAAACACAGTTCAGCAAAATAGCGTGTAATAGTAATAGTAGTAATTTATTTCCTTTTACATCAACAAATGGAAATACAAAATCAAGATTACAATTATAAAATCCATACTGAAATATGCCATATATTCCTAAATCCTGAAAATTCTATCATGTTGCCCACCATTGACTAATAATTTGATCCCCATGCACCTAACCCTAGGTTTTTGTGTATTGGAGACCCTTTACTCCTTTTTACATATTTTGCCATTTCACCTATCCCACTCTACATTTTTCTCTTAATTGTTCTTAGCCATCTCTCTTTAATTTTCCCTAAATAATTCCCTATATTTCTCCTGTTCTTTTCTCCTTTTACTGACAACATTTTTCTAATTACTACTTCACCCCCCAAACTGTCCCATTTACGTAGCCAAGCCTGCTCTCTCCATATCTTTGTTTGACTACAATTTAATATACAATGGAAGTCTGCATTCTCTTCTCCACACAATGGACATTTATCTAGCTCCCTCTCTTGACCTACACCTTTCAAGTTTCTCACTCCTGTTCTCGCCCAAGCAAAACCTTCTCACCCTAACTTACTACATATATCTATATATCCTTCCCTCCCCCAGGTTATTTTTATTTCTCTATATAATCTCAGTGAGCTTTTGTCACTTGTATTGGCAAAAATGTCTTGTCTGTCAATATCTTCTAATCTTAGCTTAACTTCTTTCTAGAAGCCTCTATACCCATACTCTGCATTTATCCAAGAATGACCCATACCTATCTGTTTCAACTAGTCATACATTTTATGTGCCCAAACCCACCCCAGTTACTGCTCTTTTGAATATGAAAACATTCTTTAAAAATAGCGTGTAAGATAAACAAAGATATACACCGCAGTTGTGAGATCTGTGAACAAACATTAAATTAAACTCGATCCTATAAGCTGTATATTTATATACTTACTATTTATAAAACACATAAAACAGTAAACAAATATTATGACAGCTATAAATACTCACTCATTCGCTTTGTGATTCTTAGATTTTTGAGTCCACTGCATCAGTTTCTTCGCTAGTATCCTCTGATCTATTGACAATTTCATCAATCGCATTTTCAATTACACCATTATTTCTCCAATATTTCATTTCCAGTTCTTGCAGTATCCTTCCCAATCCGTCGCTGTTACAGAAGAGAATGCTGCAATAGCAAGTTTCTGCAGATTTGTGGCTGACATATCACAAGTAACGTTGTGTCATTTGGAAACGTTCTTTATTTTTGCCCACGCCAGTTCAATTGCATTCAGATCACAGTCATAAGGAGGTAAACGAATAATAGTGTGTCCCCTTTCGAGAACCATAACATCCACAACATAGGTAAGTCTTGCTCCTAGGTTTGTTGGCCTCTACTAAATACCGGTGCAGCTTTGGTAATGGAGGGAAATAGAAAGCTATGTAGAAATATACAAAGGGCTCAGAGCAAGAGAAAAAGAAATATAAAAGAACAAGATATAAGGAAAAGAAGGAAGCCAAAAAGGAAAAAATTGAAGGGAAAAGAAGAAAGAAAAAAAGTATCACTATTAGTTATTACCATATACAGATCACAGTCTTACCTGCTTTTTCTAGCTGCTTGTTATCCCTTTCTATATCGCAACTTTCTGCAACATTCGCTATTATTTTGCGGCCATCACTATGCACGACTGTACGTGCATGTTTCCGAGTCGGAGTTCGTTGCTCGGAAGGTACATATGATGATGAGTTTGGTGTGCCCTCAGCCATAATCACAAACTGGTTAAGCTGTAGTAATTAACCTCAAACTTGCACAAAACGAACGCACACAGAAAACAAAGAGCGCGCGTTAAAGCTTAGCATATTGGTCACTAGATGTCAGAGTGTACAGATGTATTATTTTATCTTGACAGGAATCCTGCGCGGTAGGGATGAGTAGCAACTGTGGTGGGAATAGTGCACCTATCGCCACAATGCGTCACACACGTAAGATTACGAGAGGAGAGGGCGGTGCATAAGGTGTCTGAAAGCAAATTTCATTCTCGAAGCCAGTTTTGCAGCTCTTATAAACTAAGTTGTAATTCTTACTATGGTAGTAATCTCCACGCTTTTGTTGGATCCTAAATAGTACATAGGCATTTGGAACAAAACCCTGTTCTCCTCCAGCAGGCATGATAAACAACTGTCGGCCTTTCAACATCGCTGCAGAGTCCCTGTAACGTATTTCACTCCAGGCATATGGTCCAGTATGTGCTGTATTTATATAAGTTTCATCCATATAAACTATACAAACTTCACTGTGATATCTCTGCATATTTCGTAAATACTTAAGCCTTTTTGCACGTATGGTGCGATGTTCGATTAAAATTTGTCTGTCACGCTTAGTGTTTTTTTTTTTTCAAATAATCCTAGCTTCAAAAGAACTCTTCTTAATGTTCACACACTACCTTGGAAGTCAGTTGAATTTTTAAGCTTCATAAGCACTTTCTTCAAAGTTGGTCTTTGTTTTTCTGCGCTTTAAAAAGTATTCATAGTTCGCCTAACTACTTCTGAATTAAAACATCCAAATTAGATTTTGTGCATGTTCTTAATCTTTGTTTACTGGGCATAGAGAAGGACGTTGTTGCACTAGCACCAATGGATTTTCTTTCCTTAATAACTCTCCTAAACTGCTTTCAGACACAACTTTTGCCTCAGATACCCTTCCCGAGAATTTTGTAGCTGATCCGGACCATTGTTCCTTTTTTATAAATCTATGGATATTGGTTATTATTTCTCGTGTTTTTAAAAGTAGCACTTTATTTCCTAATGTGCTGCTAGGAGGCGTCATTTATAAATGCTCTCTTGGAATCAGGAGATAAGCACATTTTGAAACAAGCTGTAGTGTTACCGAGTAGCTCTGCACGTGTTCACTTGCTCGCAAGTGGTACGCAACTGACTTGCCCTCCCCTCCAGTTGCAACCGCTCTGAGGTGGACTCGTCCAGATACCGCTGCGCATCGCTCTGCACTTTTCAAGATAAAAAAAAATACATCTGTACTAGTATAGTGTATTTCATGTTTCTAGGTTGTCATCTGTGTTTACAGAGTTAGCCGAAACCTACCGAGTGAGGAGACGAACGTTGGGAGACGAACGCTTAAGATAAATTGCGCATACCTTACGTATTTCTTTCTCTTTCTACAAACCAGGAGCCAAGTTAAATCTCGTGCATTATAAACATAACGAAATGATACAACTCTACTGTTGTCAACTGTTTGGTGCACACTAGCGAATTCAAGTAGAAGGGAAAACATCTGAAAGTCCATTTATATCTGAGATAATATGAGTTTAACACTTACATAAACAGAGCTCTAGCAGTCCTTGTGCATTAAAAGGCTTTCACTCGTATTACCAAACTTTACACAATTGAATTCCCCGAATTAAGCAGAGGAAACATGGAACTGAGGGTAAAGGAGGAGGAGGAGAGAGGGAGGGTGAGAAAAGTATCCCATCGCTTAAAGCAGGCCTGCTAAATTTGGCATTGAGAGTTAAATCAACTGGCTCTCATTCCAACAGATGAGCTGTTGCCGGGAAGAGTGGAAAATGAAGACAATGTCAACTGTTAGAATCATTTCCGTGCCGCCTGTGTGACGGAATTTCATCCCATGGAGCTGTTTTTAAACATACCAATAAATCTGATATGGAAATATCGTTTTAAGCTAGGAAGGGAGATCACCGCTTTAAACATTTTTGACCTATGTGTCTTAGTTAAGTGTTATACAGCGCGATCCATATAAATCTGAACCATTTCAATAGGCCATAACTTTTGAACCAATAATATGACACACGTGCAACTTTGGGAGAATATAATACACAATTGGGAGATTACATTACACTATTTACATCTCAGAGAAAAGGTTGGCAATGTTGGAATTATTATTATTATTATTATTATTATTATTATTATTATTATTATTATTATTATTATTATTATTATTATTATTATTATTATTATTATTATTATTATTATTATTATTATTATTATTATTATTATTATTATTATTATTATTATTATTATTATTATTATTATTATTATTATTATTATTATTATTATTATTATTATTATTATTATTATTTCGTCACCACTATTTCACAACTTTTGTTGGAGAAGAATTTCTTCTTATTCAACATCTCAAAAACTTTCTTACAATGTGAGCATGTTTGCAGTACCCTTTTTTTTTTAATTTACGCCCTGTATGGTTGAGTCATATCGCACGATAAATGAAATGGGTGAAATGATGCTCAAATGAGTCCAGCATCCATGGAGCTTACCGCTATCCAACATTCGTCTTTAAGGATAAGGGAAAACCCCGGAAAAACCCTTACCCATGTAACCCACCCTAACCGAGATTCGAACTCGGGACCTCTTGAACGTGAGGCAGACACGCTACCATCTACGCTACTGAGGCGGGTGTAGCGTTGCTCGTTGTATATTCCTGATTATCTTCACGAATTACGATGTCTTCTCTGCTAAGAATGTTGAGACCACAGCTTCCACCAATGTAATTATTGGTATAATTTTTACACTTTGTAATTTCCAGATATTTTTCATCTCTAATGCCAGGTTCTGGTCAGTTAAAGTCAAGTATGTAACTCCATATATATTGAGTATCTTCAACTGTGTGGCCGCGCCGTGGCTCAGTGGTTAGACCGCTTGGCTCTCACCAAGGCGGCCCGGGTTCGATCCCAGCCGACCCCAAAGTGAGATTTGTGGTGGACAACACGGCGCTGGGGCGAGTTTTCTCCGGGACCTCGGGTTTCCCCCACCATCTCCACCAGTGCTCCATCTTCATCTTATGTACCATCAGTGTCACCGCCAGCGGTGCCGTATGTAGTAAAAGCGGGCGACTACACATTTTATTTCATTTCATCTCCAACTATGTGGTGGGACATCATTACACTTTGTAATGAGGCAAAATGTTCGTATAACTTCCATATTCATGTCTATAGTCCATTTTTTCCTCCTCGCTAGTTATTTTCTTCTTACAGCAATCCTGAAGTCAGATTGCTAGTTGGAAGTGGCAGTGCATTCTTTCTTTGTTATTATTATTACTACTATTAATGTTACTATATCACTATTACTATTATTATCGTTATTATTATTGTTGTTGGGTAGACTGCTAGGCAGGATAATTCATCGTCGCCTACCTCCAGTGGTCGATTGAGGGTAACATCAGTGCTGATCAGCAGATAAACTTGACATTTGCTTTCACTAGTCTGAACTAAACGATCATATAATTTTGTTCCCCTTGTCTCTCCAACTCCTTCGTCCATCGGAATAATTTTACACGCGTGGGTTCAAGGTCGTTCATTACTTTGCGAGTTAGATCTTTGTTTATAGTAATATAAGAGAATGAAAATAGAACAACTTAAGCGTTTTCAAATCAAAACATTCAGTTGTCTCCATGTACTCATGTAAAGCTTGGGAGAGACATTTTAATTTCAATTCATACACATGCTACCTTTTGGAAAGTACATAAATTAGTAAAACAAAATTTCCTATACACGACAGTTCAAACCGTAATTCGTGGGTTTTCGCCATTGCAACCTCTGAGGTGTGAGACGGTGCGTTGTCTTGGTGAAACAGGATTTTCTTTTTCTGCAAATGCGGCCGTTTTTCCGCAAGTTCTGCCTTCAGGTTTTCAAGTAATGATGCGTACTATGCTCCTGTAATGGTTTTTCCTTCTTGAAGATAATCGATTAAAATAACTCCATGACTATTCCAGAAAAAAGCGCCATCACTTATCCAACCGGAAAAAAATGCTTTTGCTTCTTTTAGAGCCGGTTCTCCCGTTGCAGTCCACTGTTTGGACTGTATATTTGTTTCAGGCGTATAATGGTGTTTCCAAGTTTCTTCTATAGTAATTAATGACACCAAAACTCGGATTTATTGCGCCTAAACTGCGCCAACAGAGCGATGGAAATGTTCATTCGAACACGTTTTAGGTCTAACGTGAGAAAACGTGGCACCTAACGCGTGGACAGCTTTCTCATGTCTAAATGTTGATTTAATATGTGACAAACACGTTCTTTTGATACGTTCATAGCCTCTATTATGTCTCTTACTTTATATCGTCTAGCACCATTTGGTGAACCTTGGCAATGTTTTCGTCGGTAGTTGCAGTGTTTGGACGTCTCGAGCGTTCATCGTCTCCCAAGCTCTTACGGCCACGTTTAAATTCAGCTGCCCAAAATTTCACTGTGCTGCCGAGTCCCTATACACAGAGTCCAACTCATCTTTGATTTGTGTAGGCATATTGCCTTACAAAAACAAATATTTAATGACAGCTCAGTACTCAATTTAGTTTATTTTCATAAAAACACTCACATCAACTCACTCAAACGACTGTTACATAACAACTGAGGGTCCAAAATGGGTGAAAATTTAGTGGGTAACTGTCAACAGATGGACAACGAAGTTCACTAGCTTTTATTTACGAGTGCTGCCATCTTCATGTTGAGATTGGAAACTTTTAAGGCACCCTCGTATAAAAGTGAACTGTTTTGTTTTTAAATGCCTAAGTTTTAAGTATGAGCACTTAATTTTATTGGTATTTCACAGTTCTCCCGACATTCTATTTTGTATTGAAACCAGTGGTAGAAATGATGATATCGTGTATGGACAATCGAGTATCGAGAAAAACTGGTAGAACTTACAGTCAATAAGTCTAATATTGCTATTCATGTTCTATAAACTTATTGACCCAAGAGAAAAATACGTTGGCTGTCCCTGCACTAGGGTATCTCCGTGTCTAATAATTAAGAACATAAAGAACTGCTTGTTCGACGCTGCATATATTCCTAAGTATATAAAAATGCTGGCACATATTCAGAAGTATATAAAACTATGCACCTTGCGGTTATAGCAGGAACTATTCCAATGCTATGAATGATATGTCGACTTGAAGCGGAAGAGCTGACAAGTAATCGATGTTACTGCACTCTTGTGGCAGTTTATTAGATTTGAGGCAGTACATGTTTATTAACGCGGGCCTGCAGGGAACGGGAAGTAAGAGAACCAACCGTTTACATTTTTAAATAAAATGTACCCGGGAGGGAAATGGCTGCTATCTTTGAACGTTATTCAACTGGGTCCCTGAAAGGCAACTGACCCATTTCTTTTATGAAAAAAACTGTTGGAAGTTGAACCCCATCTCTATGCTTTCTTTCTCCAATCTGTCTGCTTCTCTCATTGGGCTCATTTTCATAATGTGTTACTTAAATACAGGTCAATGGACTGTAAATTTTAACTTTTTTCCACTGCTTTTCTTTTTGTAATTTTACGTCCTCCAATCTTAAGTCATATCGGAAGGGAAATAAAATCGGTGAAGTGATGCTCAAATGCGTCCAGGGTCCATGGAGCTTAGAGCTACCTTATCCAGGTAGCTCACCCTAACCGAGATTCGAACTCGGGAGTTCTTGAACGTGAGGCAGGCACGCTACCAACTATGCAACCGAGGCGGGCACACTTCTACTGCTTATTCTTATAAGTGTTGTATTCAACATTAGATTCCGAATTTCGACGGAAATACAGGTTTTAAGGTCCCCCTGAATGAATCACACTTGGAATTTAAGGGGGGACGTGTGCAAATATTCAGGGTCTTACATAAATAGCCATAACATCCAAAGTTTTAAAGTTAGAGAAGTGAAACTTAGTATACTTATTTAAGATAATACAGTTAATATGCACAATTGATTTCATAATTTTCCATTATTTATAACTAATGCTACATATTTTTTCTATACACAGAGATATTTACAAACTTAAGCCCATTTTTTCAAAATTCACATATGCTATCTTTCTGAAATTTTGTATGTTATTTTAAAACACACTAAAAATGAATTTGTTGGATTTAGATTTCTTATTGAAGCTGTAAAGCATTTAAAAGAATGTTAATCATATGCATCCTTTAAAAATTAAAATAATTTCATATATTTTGTATCATAACATTCCATCTGGAGCTTAATTTTAAATTCCAGAACCAACAAAATGTTCAATGTGACATAAGAAAGCTGTGTGCTAAATTGCATCACTGTAGATGAAGTAGTTTGAGAGAAAAGTGGGTTTAAGTTGTAGAAAATGCAAGTTACGGGGAAAGGCAATTAAAAATACAATAAGTATTATTCAGTTTGCCTTTTAATTTTAAGTCAGAACTTCCCATATCGATAGTCTGTATCCTCATTCTGGTCTTCTTCAGCCTTTCTTTTTAAATTCCTCTTCTGTCTTGCTTCTTTCTGCATTAATTTCATAGCTCTTTCTGCACCATCGATGCGAATGTTGTCGATACTCTGCAAAACTGTTTCCATAAACACACCAGGTTGATACCCTAACTGATGCATAACTTTCTTTCTGCCAACATTCCCATCATTAAACACTATTGCAGCATCAAATGTAGCAATTTTCTCCACTATGGAAGACAAAACTGATGTTTTGGGACACCTTTTCCGTATCAAACTGTTGAGGCTTTCATTTGGGTTTTGTGTCTCTCCATAGAGACATTTTTTTTAGCAAGTCTGGGTGTGCTAAGAATTGGTAGGTGGGCTTTATAGATTCCAAGACAGCTGATGTAAGACTATGTGTTGCTACTATGTTACTATGCAACACTAAAACATTTAACTTTTTAAAGGTACATACAGACCACGTACAGTCATAATATTTTGGGGTTTGATAGCTAACACTATATACTATTTTACAAAACAATAAAAAAATGAGATTTTTTGAACATTTTCTCGTACGTCCCCTCTTAAGTTAGCAGCTTCTAAAGATGCGACACAAGAAGTTAGAAACAAAAGCACACCCACACCAAACAACCCTTTGCATGGAATGTATTTATTTAATTTTGATTTTCCCAGTAAAGTTTCTAACAATTTTTATTAACATACTACAGGGTGAACATTGTGGCGATATAATTCTCCAGCTTAATCAGCCACACGTTCGGGCGAAATATGTAGCGGTATTTCTTCGCTGCAAGCACAATTCTTTCCCATGTAGTCACTTTGTGTGGCTCAGTTTCTTCAGGTCACTAAATTGCATCGCCTGAATTGAATTTGATTAAATAAGAGTCATGATATCTTACTTTTAGTGACAGAAATACAATTTTATATGACTCCGATTTCGTAATACGAAGCATGTTTTTTTTTTTTAAGTCAGTACCGCTTTGGAATTCAAAATAGACTTGCATAGATATCACAATAATTTTATTTTTACATGAAAGCCTGTACCTTAATCTACATTTCTACATAATTTCCGTGAATATTGAGGCACTTGTCATAACGTGGCACCAGTTTTTGAATACCCACCTCATAAAATTTTGCCTCCCGACGTGTTAACCACTGTATCACAACTGTTTTGACTTCGTTATCGTCTTGAAGACGCTGACCGCCCAGATGTTTCTTCAAGTGCAGGAACAAATGGTAGTCGCTGGGCGTCAGATCAGGGCTGTATGGAGGATGATCTAGAGTTTCCCATTGAAAAGATTTGATGAGATCTTTGGTCCGATTAGCCACATGTGGACGGGCATTTTCATGCAGAAAAACGATACCCTTTCTCAACTTGCCACGTCTTTTGTTCTGGATTGCACAGCGCAGATTGTTCAATGTCTCACAATAAGACGCTGCATTGATTGTCTCATTACGGGGCAGAAACTCCACTAGCAATACTCCTTTTCTGTACCAAAAAACCGTGCACATGATTTTCCGGGCAGAAATTGTTTGCTTAAACTTCACTTTTGTGGGTAATGATGAATGTCGCCATTCCATGGATTGTTGTTTCGATTCTGGTGTGACGTAGGCCACCCATGTTTCGTCACCAGTAACAATTTGGTCTATAAACTCTTCACCTTCATTGTGGTACCGCTCAAGGAAAGTCAATGCACTGCCTAAACGTTGGGTTTTGTGCAAATCTGTCAACATTTTCGGAACCCAACGTGAACACAATTTCCGGTACTTCAAGTTCTCGGTCACAATGCGATACAAGACACTACGAGAATATTGAGGAAAATAGTCGTACAATGATGAAATTGTAAAGCGTCTGTTTTCTCTCACCGTTTCAACCACTTTCTGCACCAAATCTTCAGTAACGACCGAAGGACGCCCACTCCGTTCTTCATCATGCACATTTGTGCGGCCATCTTTAAATGCTCTCACCCATTTCCTTACCATTCCATCACTCATAATGTTTTGTCCGTAAACTTCACAGATCTCACGATGAATATCGATCGGTTTTACGCCTTTAGAACTAAGAAATCGTATAACAGCCCGCACTTCACAATCGGCGGGACTCATAACGACCATAGAGCCAATTCGGGAGAAGACCATCTTGGCAATATGCAACACTTACTGGGAGCGGAGAATTAAGGAGACTGTGGCCATTTCCTCCAAAAGGAGCACGCTTAACCGTGATGCTGAATTTCAGTTCAGCTCCTCTTGGAAACCCGCCTTAAAACTCGACTTAAGAAGCACAGATCAATACAGCGTGCTAATCAAGTTAAGTAGTTACGTTTCTTTGACACAACTTTCTATACTCACGCCATCTCCTGACCAGGTATTTCAAAGACATGCTGGAAACCATTTTTGGAGAGATCCTTCAAAATTGCCTAGGCAGCCTTCACCACTGCTTCTGATGATGGATAATGCCTCCCACGAAGGCGTTTCTTCAAGTTAGGGAATAGAAAAAAGTCACATGGGGCTAAATCCGGTCTATAGGGAGGGTGAGGGATGCACTTCACGTTGGTTTTTGCAGGATATTCAGCAACAACATTGGCAATATATGGCCACGCATTATCGTGGTGCAGCATCGAGCCTGCTTCACGGAAATGTGGTCTTTTGCGCCTCATATGGACTTGTAGTGTTTTCAGGACATCCCTGTAGTATTGTCCAGTTACTGATGTGTGTGCAGGCACGACATGCTGATAAACCATTCCATGAATATCAAAGAATGAGATGACCATAACTTTCCCAGCAGAAGCAACCACTTTTGTTTTTTGGGGGTTGGTGATGAAGGAGATCTCCACACTGAGCTTTGCTTTTTGCTCTTAGGGTCAAACTATGTAGCCAAGTTTCATCAGCAGTGATTACTTTTGAAAGAAACTACGGATCTTTCTCTAACATCAACTTAAACTGCATGCGAATGTCCTTTTGTTCGGGAATCAACAGTCTTGGAACCCATCGTGCACAAACATGTCTCATGTGTAATGTTTCTGTCACCAACGCGGGGGTGGCACCCAATGAAATTTTCAGTGTTTCAGAAAGTGATCTTAAGGTAATTCGTCGATCCTCTCTCACAATGGCAGCAGCAGTGTTGATGTTTTCTTCCGTAAGAGCAGTAATTGGAGCACCGGGCCACCTTCCTTTGAAATTGATTGTCTCCTCTCTTTAAACATTTTAAACCACCTTCGAGCTGTGATGTAGGGAAGAACAGACTGTCCATAGGCCTCCTGTAACATTGTATAGGCTTCAACTGAAGATTTGTTGAGACGAAAGCAGAATTTCAAAGCCACATATTGTTCCTCGCGTGTTACCTCCATTGCAGCAGTAGGCGATACTGAACATGTCTGAACTTGCCTGGTTCTCACAGGTGGGAATCAGGAGTACCAACAATGAAACTACTACGGCGTGTTTGTTTCACATTAAGCTAACAGAATATAATAAGATTGAATTTTAGTGGGAAAAGTTATGATCATTCTTTATTGAACAGCCCTTGTACTATTAAAAATGTGATTGATACACATTATTTACATCTGATTCCGAATTGTAGCCTTGAATAGCAAGTATACATTGTTAGCTTCCGATGTGGTTCTTTGGGAAACGAATAGTACTCACATATTTAGTAATGTACTAATTTGATTTACTGCCCCGAACACAGCACCTTCGGGGAAATTTACTGCCAAATCATTTTGTATTTAATACACAAAATTGCACATACTAAACGTACATTCATCAGCACACTAACACAGCCAAAATGCTATTCATTGCCCGCTGGGCTCGGATTTTTTGATATTTAGGGTTATCTGATGTAATGGCTTCCAGCTAAATGATCAACTGTGTGACGTCATCTGATTGTGATATGTAACTTCCAGGCTTGTAGCATAACGATGGTCTCGTTATTCCCACTGCTTTTAAATTTCGTTCTCACTCCCACATTATCCTAGACAATGCAAATTTGCGTTGTGCTAGAACCATTTTTTAATTTTAAATAATTATAAACAATATAAAATTGTATATTTTGGTACAAAAATTCAAAATTTTGACATGCATGATTGTATATTATATACATATTTAAAAAAGCTGTATGTGAGGGTGAGTCAAATGAAAACGTTAAATTTGAAATAAATCGAAATTTTGTGCCGTTATCCTGTAAGTTTTTTTTCCTCGTATGACTCTATCTTTCCATACTTTAGCCTACACACGGCCAGTGTGAAAGAACAATTAATTTCTATTAATTGACCTAATAGTGGTTAACTATAAATCCCGGGCCTTAAAGTACTTACAGCATAGTAAGTCGCCATTAAGGTAGTTGTCTAATGTGTTTATGAGAACTCCTAGTGGTTTACTATAAATCCCGGGCCTTAAAGTACTTACAGCATAGTAAGTCGCCATTAAGGTAGTTGTCTCGTGTGTTTATGAGAACTCCTAGTGGTTTACTATAAAGCCCGGGCCTTAAAGTACTTACAGCATAGTAAGTCGTCATTAAGGTAGTTGTCTCATGTGTTTATGAGAACTCCTAGTGGTTTACTATAAAGTCCGGGCCTTAAAGTACTTACAGCATAGTAAGTCGCCATTAAGGTAGTTGTCTCATGTGTTTATGAGATTTCCTAGTGGTTTACTATAAAGCCCGGGCCTTAAAGTACTTACAGCATAGTAAGTCGTCATTAAGGTAGTTGTCTCATGTGTTTATGAGAACTCCTAGTGGTTTACTATAAAGCTCGGGCCTTAAAGTACTTACAGCATAGTAAGTCGTCATTAAGGTAGTTGTCTCATGTGTTTATGAGAACTCCTAGTGGTTTACTATAAAGCCCGAGCCTTAAAGTACTTACAGCATAGTAAGTCGTCATTAAGGTAGTTGTCTCATGTGTTTATGAGAACTCCTAGTGGTTTACTATAAAGCCCGGGTCTTAAAGTACTTACAGCATAGTAAGTCGTCATTAAGGTAGTTGTCTCATGTGTTTATGAGAACTCCTAGTGGTTTACTATAAAGTCCGGGCCTTAAAGTACTTACAGCATAGTAAGTCGTCATTAAGGTAGTTGTCTCATGTGTTTATGAGAACTCCTAGTGGTTTACTATAAAGTCCGGGCCTTAAAGTACTTACAGCATAGTAAGTCGTCATTAAGGTAGTTGTCTCATGTGTTTATGAGAACTCCTAGTGGTTTACTATAAAGCCCGGACCTTAAAGTACTTACAGCATATTAAGTCGCCATTAAGGTAGTTGTCTCATGTGTTTATGAGAACTCCTAGTGGTTTACTATAAAGTCCGGGCCTTAAAGTACTTACAGCATAGTAAGTCGTCATTAAGATAGTTGTCTCATGTGTTTATGAGAACTCCTAGTGGTTTACTATAAAGCCCGGACCTTAAAGTACATACAGCATAGTAAGTCGTCATTAAGGTAGTTGTCTCATGTGTTTATGAGAACTCCTAGTGACTAACTACAAAGCCCGAGCCTTAAAGTACTTACAGCATAGTAAGTCGCCATTAAGGTAGTTGTCTCATGTGTTTATGAGAACTCCTAGTGGTTTACTATAAAGCCCGGGCCTTAAAGTACTTACAGCATAGAAAGTCGTCATTAAGGTAGTTGTCTCATGTGTTTATGAGAACTCCTAGTGGTTTACTATAAAGTCCGGGTCTTAAAGTACTTACAGCATAGTAAGTAGCCATTAAGGTAGTTTGTCTCATGTGTTTATGAGAACTCCTAGTGGTTTACTATAAAGCCCGGACCTTAAAGTACTTACAGCATAGTAAGTCGTCATTAAGGTAGTTGTCTCATGTGTTTATGAGAACTCCTAGTGGTTTACTATAAAGCGCGGGCCTTAAAGTACTTACAGCATAGTAAGTCGCCATTAAGGTAGTTGTCTCATGTGTTTATGAGAACTCCTAGTGGTTTACTATAAAGTCCGGGTCTTAAAGTACTTACAGCATAGTAAGTCGTCATTAAGGTAGTTGTCTCATGTGTTTATGAGAACTCCTAGTGGTTTACTATAAAGTCCTGGTCTTAAAGTACTTACAGCATAGTAAGTCGCCATTAAGGTAGTTGTCTCATGTGTTTATGAGAACTCCTAGTGGTTTACTATGAAGCCCGGGTCTTAAAGTCCTTACAGCATAGTAAGTCGCCATTAAGGTAGTTGTCTGATGTGTTTATGAGAACTCCTAGTGGTTTACTATAAAGCCCGGGTCTTAAAGTACTTACAGCATAGTAAGTCGCCATTAAGGTAGTTGTCTCATATGTTTATGACAACTCCTAGTGGTTAACTATAAAGTCCGGGTCTTAAAGTACTTACGGCATAGTAAGTCGCCATTAAGGTAATTGTCTCATGTGTTTATGAGAACTCCTGGTGGTTTATCGGGAAAAACACGAGTCAGTTGGAGAATTTAATGTCATGTCGGCACGTTGGCCATAGTAGCTCAATGGTTAGAGCGGCTGGACGGCAACCAGAAGATCCGTGGTTCAAATCCCGGCTATGGCATTGAACTTTTCAGTCTGACTCTATCTTTCCATACTTTAGCCTACACACGGCTAGTGTGAAAGAACAATTAATTTCTATTAATTGACCTAATAGTGGTTAACCACAAAGCCCGGGCCTTAAAGTACTTACAGCATAGTAAGTCGCCATTAAGGTAGTTGTCTCATGTGTTTATGAGAACTTCTAGTGGTTTACTATAAAGCCCGGGTCTTAAAGTACTTACAGCATAGTAAGTCGTCATTAAGGTAGTTGTCTCATGTGTTTATGAGAACTCCTAGTGGTTTACTATAAAGCCCGGGCCTTAAAGTACTTACAGCATAGTAAGTCGTCATTAAGGTAGTTGTCTCATGTGTTTATGAGAACTTCTAGTGGTTTACTATAAAGCCCGGGCCTTAAAGTACTTACAGCATAGTAAGTCGTCATTAAGGTAGTTGTCTCATGTGTTTATGAGAACTCCTAGTGGTTTACTATAAAGCCCGGGCCTTAAAGTACTTACAGCATAGTAAGTCGTCATTAAGGTAGTTGTCTCATGTGTTTATGAGAACTCCTAGTGGTTTACTATAAAGCCCGGGCCTTAAAGTACTTACAGCATAGTAAGTCGTCATTAAGGTAGTTGTCTCATGTGTTTATGAGAACTTCTAGTGGTTTACTATAAAGCCCGGGCCTTAAAGTACTTACAGCATAGTAAGTCGTCATTAAGGTAGTTGTCTCATGTGTTTATGAGAACTCCTAGTGGTTTACTACAAAGCCCGGGTCTTAAAGTACTTACAGCATAGTAAGTCGTCATTAAGGTAGTTGTCTCATGTGTTTATGAGAACTCCTAGTGGTTTTCCGGAAAAAACACGAGTCAGTTGGATACTATATGTTTCTGGGTGCACACAATTCCACGTTGGGACGCCAATTTGATGCAAATAATTTAATGGCGAGCAAATAAGTTGGCGAGCAATGAGGTTTCTCTCAGGGTATGCGTGGATGTGTGTGAGAAGGAGATTTTAATAACACTGGAATGCCCGTTTCCAACTTATTTATTTACCGCTTCTTCTTTTAAAACATCGAAATGAAAGTTGTCGACCAGGGATACCAATCTCTGTTTAGAGTTACTGACGGCAGAATGTTTATTACTCGATAAACTTTATTCGTTCCTCATATATATGAACCGACAAATATTCAAGACAGAACCAGAGGACTGCCCTAATAGGCTTCACGCCTCGGACCGCTCTAATCGGCCTCACGTCGAAGACTCTTCTGATTGCCTGCAAGCCACGGAGTACTCTTCTCCACAGCTGCGCGTGGGTGTATCACTTTCACTTACTGAAAGCCCTCTTCATTCAACCAAAAATCTCTTTGTGGCTGTTTTGTCATGTCATTCTAAATGATCCACAGAATACCCTATTTGACAAGTAAAGTGAGCCCCTTTAGAAAACTTCTAAGGACACTGTTTCTTACATTGCTTTTGTTATAACAACTTTCCCCCAACTCAACATCTCCTTGCCCTTGTCGTAACAAAGAACTAGCATTCCTTTGATATCCATCATGATTCTTTTCTTCTGGCAAACCTTAATTTCGGTATCAAGTTGTAGAATTTAATGTCATATCGGCACGCTGGCCATAGTAGCTCAATGGTTAGAGCGGCTGTACGGCAACCAGAAGATCCGTGGTTCAAATCCCAGATATGTAATTGAACTTTTCAGTCTGACTCTATCTTTCCATCCTGTAAGTTGGTAAGCCTGCTACAAACAGCGTGCAGAATGGCCTGTAAGTGGCAGCATAGTGCAGATGCACACATAATGTCCCAGTATCAGTATACAGATGACAGCCCCATTTGCGACTTGCACTAGGGAAGAACAGCGTTGTTATTCTGTTTTTAAGTGGGTAAGACAAATGAAAACCTTAAATATTGTTTCAAATATTATTTATTTTGCAGAAGTGGTACAACGCTGTATTACTTTCCCCCACGCTCAATGCAAGTCCTTCAGCGCTCACAAAATGCATAAATGCCTTTACAAAAAATTCTTTTGGTAGTCAACGCAACCACTCAGACACCGCGTGGCGTACCTCTTCATCGGAACGGAACTTCGTTCCTCCAATTGCGTCTTTGAGTGGTCCAAACGTATGGAAATCACTTGGGGCAAGGTCTGGTGAGTATGGTGAATGAGGAAGACACTCAAAATGCAGTTCTGTAGTTGTTGCAACTGTTGTACGGGCAGTGTGGATCCTTGCGTTGTCATGTTGCATAAGGACACCTGCTCACAGCAATCCACGTCGCTTTGATTTTATTGCAGGCCGCAGATGACTTTTTAGGAGATCTGTGTATGATGCACTAGTGACAGTGGTTCCTCTAGACATGTAATGCTTCAAAATGACGCTTTTTTCGTCCCAAACGAGAGTCAGCATATCCTTCCCTGCTGATGGCTCTGTTCTGTTAGAATCAGTAACAATTTGTATTTAGAAACGACTACAAAACTATTGTAAACTTGTATAGAAGGTAATGATAGCAGCTAGAGTAAACACGTAAACACTCATCAGAAAATTGCCCAATAACACTCAATATTGACAATTATGAAATTGCCAAACCTCTTGAAGTTGCAGAATTATTTAATAATTTTTTTTTGGATGTAACAAAAAATTAAATATTAATTATGGAATTTCTGAGATCAAGTTTCACAAACTTTGTGCCTACATTTAAAGTCAGTTTAACAAAACCTTCCGAAATAAATAAAATTATTACTCTTTAAAAATTAAGCGTTCTTCCGCTTATGATGAAATAACTGCAAAATTCTTAAAATCTTGCTCCTCACAAATTAGCATTCCCCTTAGTTCTTTATGCAATGAGTCTCTAAAGACTGGAATTTTCCCTGACAGAATGAAATACTCAATTGTTAAACCTCTTTTCAAAACAGGCGAACGCAATAATGTTTCAAATTATAGACCTATATCTCTCTTGCCAATTGTTTCAAAAGTTCTTGATAAAGTAATGTTCACCAGACTGTATAAACACCTTGAATGTAACAACATATAATGCAACATATAATTTTGTCCCATTTTCTGGAGAGAAAGACAAGAATTAATATTCAAGCTAGACTCTATAGGAGCTGAATTTTCTGCTCCGCTCACATCTTTGCTGATGAAGCCACAACAGTATAAGTACTTCATGATGTTTATAGACTCAGTGTTTAAACGTCTGAAATAGTTTAAATTAATATGCATCAGATAAAACATATTTTTTTCCTTATAGTATTTAAAATATTTTTGTTAAAATTGTATATTTTTAAGTATCAACTCCAACCCTAATATACCACTGTGTAAAATAGGGTTCAATAAATCTGGATAAATAAAAAAATGTAACAACATACTTGTCAGTGATCAGTTTGGATTAAGAAAGGGAATATCGACTAATAATGCAACTTACAAACTTACATATGAAGTGTTGACTGCCTTAAGCGGAAAAAGACATGTAGGTGGAATTTTTTGTGATCTAGCAAAGGCTTTTGATTGTGTTAATCGTGACATTCTTATAGCAAAGTTAGAATTTTATGCACTAAAAGTGAACATTTAAGTTGGTTTGTATCATATCTAAATGAAAGAAAACAGAGTGTTGAACTAGCCAACAGAGATATTGGTTATGAAAAACAAACTTCGAACTGGAAAGTAGTAACTCATGGAGTACCCCAAGGTTCCGTGTTAGGGCCTTTATTATTTCTGATCTATATAAATGACCTCTCACTTTATATAAAGGACATTGCAAGTAAAGTTCTGTTCGCTGATGACACTAGTGTTCTGGTGACCAGTACAAATTTAAACGAGCGTATAATTAAAGTGAATTATGTTTTGAACTGTATGTTTAAAGCGAACAAATTTTCTGTGAATGTAGACAAAACAAAGGTGGTCAAATTTATAACCTGCTGTACATCACATACTCAAATACAAATCGGGATTAATGATATGCTATTTAGAAGAAATTGACAGCATAAAATTTCTGGGCCTTCAAGTGGACAGATGTTTAGATTGGAAAGCTGACATAAATTATATCTTACCTAAACTCAGCTCTGTCTGTTATACTATCCGAGAGCTGGTTAATGTGAGTTCTATTGACACACTTAAATTAGTATATTATGCATACTTTAACTCTATTATGGATAAGAAACATTATTTTGGTGCAACTCAGTAGAAAGCAAAAAAATATTTCTTATGCAAAACAAGGTTATAAGTATCATTAATAACACCCACAACAGATACGGATTGCGGTCGTGTCGGCATCCATTATTATTATTCAACAACAATAGCCTTGTATCTGGAACTGTGTGTTTTGGATCATTATTTGTGTGAAAATATAATCCTCAGAAAGACTCATATTATTCACACTTCTGGACAGATATGTTTTAGAATGTTTATATAAGCCTTATGGTTCATAATTCCATCAATAAAACACAAGTCCCTCACACCATTTGCACTCATGCAGCCCCAGACATGTACTCAACCGCCTCCATGTTTAACTGAAGCTGTTATATTTTTCTCCTCAAAATTACATTTATTTTTTCTTCACACTACTACTCGCTCTTTTGACTTACAGAGCTCAAATTGACTCTCGTCAGTAAACACAATCTTCTTCCAGAAATCAAACACATCGTATTTATGTTCTTTTGTCAAAAGCAACTCGCTTCTTTCTGTTGAGGTTACTGATGTATGGTTTTCTACGGGCTGTTCGGCCTCCATGCTCAGCTTCATAAAGCACGTTTCTTATAGTTTGTGCTGAAACGGACTTTACTGTGTGTGTTTGAACTGCAATAGCAAGTTTTGGAGCACCTAGTTTAGGATTTTTCTTGACTTTTCAAAGTAACTGTCGTTTCTCCATCTCGGATAGAACTACAGGACGACCGCTTCTTGATTGATTTTTGTAAGTTTTGTTCTGAACAAATCTGTATATAATAGTCTTCACTGTATTACAGTTCGGCCGCTCTATCTCCGGCTCAGACATATCTCGAGAGGGGGAAACAGACTGTTGCCAGTTCTTTAGCGGGAATTTCAAGCAGAGGAATAATGCGTATTTTAAATATTTCAGTACTTGCATATTACACGAACCAGGAGCCATATTATAATAGCGATAATAATAGGACTTACGAACATTAAAAATCGGAATTCACGCACGCAAAATATAAGCAAAGAAAGTTTACCAGCGCAAGCAGCTAAAACCACGTGGCTCAAATAAATTTAACCTGGCAACACAGTGTTGTGTTCAGGAGTCACGCATAGCAGCGACAATGCTGATTGGCGCTAGCAGACAGTTTTAACTTCCTGACCACAACACCGGATGTAGAGATTCCCAGTACTACCAACAGATGCTGTTAGTGTGTGTGAAAGGTGTGAACGAAATATTTGAATAGAGTGGTGTTGTAATAAATATCTTGCATGATAATGAAATTGTAAGTTGTATTTCAGTGTTTTAAAGCTAATATAGTCCTATATTTTCATTCTAAAGATAATTTTGAGGATATGTTTTCAATTGCTCATTACTGTATGTTGGTACTATTAACCTCCCCGCTCCACCTCTTGCAGTCGCAAAACGTCAAAGCCGGAGATACAACGGCCGGCCTATAGTAGGTCTTCAAGTGTTTTCTGCAATTTCTTGGAAATACACTCCTGGAAATTGAAATAAGAACACCATGAATTCATTGTCCCAGGAAGGGGACACTTTATTGACACATTCCTGGGGTCAGATACATCACATGATGACACTGACAGAACCATTGGCACATAGACACAGACAACAGAGCATGCACAATGTCGGCACTAGTACCGTGTATATCCACCTTTTGCAGCAATGCAGGCTGCTGTTCTCCCATGGAGACGATCGTAGAGATGCTGGATATAGTTCTGTGGAACGGCTTGCCATGCCATTTCCAGCTGGCGCCTCAGTTGCACCAGCGTTCATGCTGGACTTGTAGACCGCGTGAGACGACGTTTCATCCAGTCCCAAACTTGCTCAATGGGGGACAGATCCGGAGATCTTGCTGGCCAGGGTAGTTGACTTACACGTTCTAGAGCACGTTGGGTGGCACGGGATACATGCGGACGTGCATTGTCCTGTTGGAACAGCAAGTTCCCTTGCCGGTCTAGGAATAGTAGAACGATGGGTTCGATGACGGTTTGGATGTACCGTGCACTATTCAGTGTCCCCTCGACGATCACCAGAGGTGTACGGCCAGTGTAGGAGATCGCTCCCCACACCATGATGCCGGGTGTTGGCCCTGTGTGCCTCGGTCGTATGCAGTCCTGATTGTGGCGCTCACCTGCACGGCGCCAAACACGCATACGACCATCATTGGCACCAAGGCAGAAGCGACTCTCATCGCTGAAGACGACACGTCTCCATTCGTCCCTCCATTCACGCCTGTCGCGACACCACTGGAGGCGGGCTGCACGATGTTGGGGCGTGAGCGGAAGACGGCGTAACGGTGCGTGGGACCGTAGCTCAGCTTCATGGAGACGGTTGCGAATGGTCCTCGCCGATACCCCAGGAGCAACAGTGTCCCTAATTTGCTGGGAAGTGGCGGTGTGGTCCCCTACGGCACTGCGTAGGATCCGACGGTCTTGGCATGCATCCGTGCGTCGCTGCGGTCCAGTCCCACGTCGACGGGCACGTGCACCTTCCGCCGACCACTGGCGACAACATCGATGTACTGTGGAGACCTCACGCCCCACGTGTTGAGCAATTCGGCGGTACGTCCACCCGGCCTCCCGCATGCCCACTATACGCCCTCACTCAAAGTCCGTCAAATGCACATACGGTTCACGTCCACGCTGTCGCGGCATGCTACCAGTGTTAAAGGCTGCGATGGAGCTCCGTATGTCACGGCAAACTGGCTGACACTGACGTCAGCGGTGCCCAAATGCTGCGCAGCTAGCGCCATTCGACGGTCAACACCGCGGTTCCTGGTGTGTCCGCTGTGCCGTGCTTGTGATCATTGCTTGTACAGCCCTCTCACAGTGTCCGGAGCAAGTATGGTAGGTGTGACATACCGGCGTCAATGTGTTCTTATTTCCATTTCCAGGAGTGTATTTTCCTTTTTAAATAACCTGATGCAAATTTGTCTCTCTTTTTTGTAGTTTCTCAACGTTTTCGACCCATATTAGTTAAATAGCAGTCAATGACTTTGAAAACAGAGATGGAACTATCAACGACAGTGGATGAAACACAACTATATAAGACCAGGGAAGGGGTGTGTGTCAGCGAGACACCAAACCTGGGATCTTGTTTACTAAACAAATGCTTGTTTGACATCAAATGGGACATGATTTTACATAACGTAGAGCTGATCACTAAGCAATATATGAACCCAAATTGTCTTTTGTTTTTAAGTCTAGATATCAAGCGATGTAAGGAAATACTTATTGTTGGTTTGTTATCTATATTTTTCTGACTGTGCTTGTTATATTCTATGTCCTATGATTAGATGAATACCTTTTGGACTAATTGTATTTTCTATTTCACACAGAATGAAAGGACATAACTTTTGTGTGTGTATGTGTACTAGTTGAGGAAGATAACTTATCATTTTGCCCTTCAGTGGGTGTTGTGTGTGCCAGGGAAGAAGTGAGAGGAGACAAAGGACGGCAAGATCAGATGACAGGGTTCCCATGTTTCTCCCGTGTCGCAGTTGGTACAACCGCCCCTCTCTTGCAGATTTGCACATTGCATTGGAGATTCGCGACCGCCTCGCCGATAGAACGAAGTTTATAGAGAGCGTCCTTTTGCCTGCCATACAATACCGAGATCCTCTTCTACACTGTTATCCTGTAACAACCGAGCAGATGAAACGTGAAATGAAACGAGAACTGAGGTGAAATAGAGGGATAGGAAACACCGGCAATGTAATTAATCCTCCCTGGCGTGAAAACCCGAAAAAAACACCCACACACACATGGTTTAGGTAGGTTGGTCCGGGTATCGAAACCACACACACTGCTGCCTGCGTCACCTCACCCGGTGTGTAGATATGTATTATTTTATCTTGAGAGGAATCCTGCGCGGTAGGGATGAGTAACAAATGTGGTGGGGATAGGCACCTCTCGTCATAATGCGTCACACGCGTAAGATTACAAGAGGGGAGTACGCAGTACAGGTTGACTAAAAACTAAACTTATCTTTTACAAGTCAAGGCTCATTCTCGAGGATCTGCGTAGCCAGCATTGCAGCTCTTCTAAATTGAGGCAGCAACTCCGCTGATACCAAATGGCGATTCGTCTTCATCCTCTGCCTGTTGGTGGTGTTCTGCCCCATCTTCATCCTCTTCATACTGATGTTCAATTTCACCCCCCGTAGGGGAAGGGATCCGTCCCTTTCAGCTGCCGTGGTGCGGGCGCTGCGGACCCTTAGCACTCGTGGTACCTCTGACGTTACTAGAGGAACCTCGGGCCGAACAGTCGAGCCCCTCCTTCGGGAGTTGTTCAGATTGGGATGGACTTGAGGGGGCAGTGTGTTCCCGAAACCCGTGGGAATCGGGTACGTCTTCGGACGGGGTTGAGGGAAGCCATTAATTCTCCCGGGTACTAGCCTGCTAAGCTAGTAGGTGTGCTAGATCACCAGGCGGCCCCACCGAGGTCATATCGGTAGTCTTCACCTTGAGTGTTGACGCGCGTAAGTGGCGTACCCACTTCCATCCCGTCTTGAGTCCACAGGACCAGTTGGGGGGGCTTGTTAGTCTCTAGGTCTTGTCCTATGGAAAGCCCCACGGAGGACGCCGAGCGTCCTTTGGGACAGCTCGGATACTCCCTGGTTGAAGGAGGCCCGGGTCTTGTTCCTACGGGTTCAATGCTAATGGGAGTAGAGCCTCTGGACTCAACTGTTCAACTTCACCATCATTTTCTACCTGTTCACTGTCGCCATTTAAGTGAATAAGTAACTTTTTTCCGGCATCTAGAAGTCCCTCGGTTCTTATATATTCAACTTCGACTTTCCTTACATGTTTGCATGCTTTTTGCCCTTCTTCTACTGTAATTGATTTCATTTTTTCATGTGTAAGTTTAATTATATCATCCATTTTAAAAGAAACATTATGTTTGGAAACCCAGTTTTTTAGTGTGGCCCATATTAGTCCTATGGGGTTCAATTCCGTATGGTAGTCTTAGGACATCGTGATTGTGCCCCTCAACTATTTTATCTATTTTATAAGAAGGTGCTGGTTTTAGGGGTAGAATAACCGGATAAATTTCAGGGTTTCTTAGGTTCGAAAAATTAGTGTTTTTGAACTCATCTTCGGTCATGTGTCTCTATAGGCAGGGTATCATTTGACCTCTTCTAGAGCGTGAATTTGGAAGCTTTTCAATTTGCACGTCGTGATATGGGGCCTTATCTGTAACTAGCACAGATCTAGGAGCCAGGTTAGGAATAAGCTATTCTTGAATCCATTTTTGGTATTTGTTATAATTCATACTGTCGTGGTAATCTCCGCGCTTTTGTTGGGCCTTAAATCGTACATAGGCATTTGAAACAAAACCCAGTTCTCCTCCAGCATGCACGATTACCAACTGCTGGCCTTTTGACATTGGTGCAAAGAGTCCTTGTAGCGAGTCATCACTCCAGGCATATGGCGTTGCATGTGCTGTATTGATGTAAGTCTCATCCATATAAACTATATTGCGACCTTAATTACGATATCTTTGAATATCTCGCAGATATTCAAGTCTTTTTGCTCGTATGTTATGATGTTCCATTAAAATTAGTCCGTGGTGTTTGCTTTTATTCCATCTAAATTCTAGCTTCAAAAGAACTTTTCTTAATGTTGAGACACTGCCTTGGAAGTCAATGGAATTTTGAAGCCTCATAAGTACTTTATTCAGAGTAGGTCGTTCTTTTTCTGTGATGTAAAAGTTATTGACAGTTCGCCTAACTACTTCTTCATTAAAGCCATCCAAATTAGATTTTGTGCATGTTCTAGATTTTTTTTTTGTTTACCTGGGCTAGAAAATGACGTCGTTGCACCAGAATTAATGGTTTTTGTTTCCCTAATAATTCTTGTAACACTGCTTACAGACACACCTGTTGCGTCTGATACTCTTTTCCACATTTTCAGAGCAGACCCAGACCCTTGTTCCTTTTTCATAAATGTGTACACATTGCTTATTACTTCTCGTGCTTGAGAATGTAGCACCTTATTAACTAATGTGCTGCTAGGAGGCGCCATTTCTAAATGCTCTCTTGGAACCAGAAAACACGCACTTTTGGTAAAAAGGTGTAGTACCACTCAGCAGCTCTGCACTTGTTTACTTGCTCGCAACTGATACCTAACTAACCTGCCCTCCCCTCCAGTTGTAACTGTTCTAAAGTGGACTCATCCAGATACCACTGCGCATCGCTCTGCACATTTCAAGATAAAAAAATGCATCTGTATGTGTGTACGAGGCGTGTCCGTAAAATAAGGTCTCCAATTTTATTTAATATAGAAAAAATATTTATTGTCAATGAATATTACGTTGATGGAAAGGCAGAACTTACAGCAATTTTTCAACGTAATCACCATTGAGATCGATGCACTTTTGCATGCGCTGTGGCAGTTTTTGTATACCCTTGTCATAGCACTCTTCCGCCAAGTTGTGCAGGTAGCGCTCAACCTCGTTTTTAAAATCATCTTCGGTCTGGAAATGTGTTCCACCCAGGTGTGACTTCAACTCAGGAAACAGATGATAAACACTAATATCTGTTTCATATAATCTTGCCCCGCTGACATGTATCACTCTGCGTGCAACTACCTTCCCTCTCACCCTAATTGGCTAATGCTTTCACGCCATACGCCATAGGCGGTGCCTTCCCGTCACATTTAAATCTGCAGTAAACGTCATAATACCTGCCAGGAAGATAGATAAAATCATACAAATAAGAATATGAAGGCAAGCAAAAATACAAGTTTATGATGTAACTGAGCAAGTTGAAACTGAATGAATGAGCAATGAAACTGAAACAAGTTTATAATGAAAGGCCTTCGACCTTTTCCACTGTTTTTTTTTTTTAAACCAGCACACATACCTTGCAAAAATGCTTGTCTTTCAGTCTTAAATGTCGTGTCACGCCATACCTGTGTGTCCTTCATTAACCCAAGTCTCGTCAAAGTAGTATATTTTGTGATTTGTAGTCCGGTACAGTATGATTGTCCTTAGGTAACGTCTTCGCCACACAGTAATATCGCCCCTGAAGTGATAAGTTTTCCTGTTGCCTCAATTTCATGTCGCGATGTTCCTACGCGTCTAACACTCACACCTGTAAGTTCAGAGCACAGCTGTTTGACTTCTCTCACTGACAAAGACGGATTCTTCTCTGTGAGTGCATTAAACACATGCAACACAATTCTTTTTTCTCCGCTTTGTAAACGTTTTCCCTTGCGATGCTTCAGTGAAAAACTGGCGGTAGACTCTGTCATTATACATATAATAAGTACACGCGCAATAAACGATCAATAAAATAATTTAGCTCTCGCACTGACACAACACATCTTCGAATGGCGATATATGACTAATCCAGTTCAAAACAAGATCAGTGATAAAAGTCATATAAACAAATATGTCACCACTACCGCTAAATCACGTGCTATCGTGCCATGTGCTTGAGAGCAAAGGAACCTCCTCTTTACTTCGTTTAAGAATTAACATGCATATCAGATAAATCAACTATGTTGCGTAATATATTTAATTAAAACAGTTACGAAAATATAAATTTGACAATTCTCTTCCAACATAAAGATATATCACCATGCTAAATAACGAACTAATTTTACCGCACAACAGTCTGCACCACAACAGCAGCCAATGAGATGTGATAAGGTCACGTGACCGTTTAGAGAAACGAGGCAAGCTTATGTGAAACAAGGATTAGGTGCTAAGTCTGGACGCTTCAACACGTTGCCGTTTATGGTCTTCGGTGTGCATTTTGGGAACCCACCTCGCACATACCTTACGATAATGCAAAAGTTCGGTCACTCTCTCATCTTTAAGCACTGCTTGCTACACTTTTGCAATTGTTTCGGCTAAAACCGAAGGCCTACAAGAACGCTGTTCGTCATGGACGTCTGTACGTCCGTCGTTGAACTCTCTGACCAACTTTCGTGTGTTTTTGACTTCCATACACTAAGGCCCATAGACTTCCCATAACTGACGATGAATTTCAGTGGTGGTAGTACACTTGGCACTTAAAAACGGATCACTGCACGCAACTCGCACTTAGCGGCGGAAGTGATAGGAAGCTCCATCGCAAACGGCTGCCCAGCCAAGACTAATGGTTGCAACGGGTTCGTTGTGGTGGGGATTTGAAGGTGTGAAACTAAACTACACGCCAGTGTTGCCGGATCTCGCGTAATAGCGTTCCTCACGGCTCCAGCGCCTTAGAGACCTTATTTTACGGACATGCCTCATATGTAGCTTCAAAACTTAAGTTTCTGTTTTCCATTGTGGCTCATTACAAACCCGATAATTACATTCTCGTTAAATTATTTAGTTAGGACTTTCTCTACGGCGTACCTAGTCTTAGATAGAGGACGTATTGCATTCCAGCCAGACATTCTTATCCAGATCTCACCAGAAATATATTTGTGAGGCTCCCTGAACATAGAAACATTATTAAAAAAAGTGCATCTTTTGTCTGCGCGCGTGTTTGTGTGTCTATTAACTTAAAAGCTAACACGTTAACATTTTCATAAAAATCCTTTACACTCACATGGAAGAGTGTTTTAGACCTTTTAATTTTATATATATATATATATATATATATATATATATATATATATATATATATATTTTGGTTGAAATACTGTCATGGACTGTATTAATTTAATCTGTTAACTCAAGTAGTAGTTGACGTAACTTCCTCCCCTCCTTTGATGACTGGATGAGTGATTTTTGATCGAGAGACTGTCTCTCTAGAATTGCCCACTGATGGGTTAGGATGATTTTGTAGGCAGCTCCGCTTCTGGGCAGGTAAACGGCCGTTATGATAGTTTATTACGCATGTACTTATTATATGTATAATGACAGAGTATACCGCCAGTTTTTCGCTGAAGTATCGCAAGGATAATTATTTACAAACAGGCGAAAAAAGAATTGTGTTGCATGTGTTTAATGCACTCACAGAGAAGAATCCGTCTTTGTCAGTGAGAGAAGTCGAACAGCTGTGCTCTGAGTTACAGGTGTGAGTGTTAGATCCGTAGGAACATCGCGACATGAAATTGAGGAAACAGGAAAACTTACCACTCCAGGCAAAAGCAGGAATAAACAAAAGTGCGTGCTCGGAGAAAATACGTGAAAAGTGTTGTGCGTCGTCATGTGTGTAGTTTTTCTTTAGAAACGAACTCCCTAACATAAGTAACATTTCGTCTGCTGTAAATGAGGATGCAGATTTACCAAATTTCAGCAGATTGCTTATACAGCTGGGATTTGTGAATGAAAAAAGAGGCAAGAAAAATGTGCTAAAAGACAGAGGTGATATTGCTGTGTGGCGAAGACGCTATTTAAGGACAACCACACTGCACCGAGATACAAATCGCTAAATATACACGAAGAACACACGAAAAGTAAAGTATGGCGTGAAGACTGAAAGACAAGCATTTTTGAAAGGTATGTGTGCTGGTTTAAAAAATCCCAGTGGAAAAGGCCGAAGGCCTTTCATTATAAACTCTTTCAGTTTCATTGCTCAGCCATTCTGTTTCAATTTGCTCAGTTCATTATAAACTTGTATTTTTGCATGTCTTCATATCCTTATTTGTATGATTTTTGTATGATTTTATTTATCTTCCCGGCAATTATTACGAAATGTGACGGGAAGGCACCGCCTATGGCGTATGACGCGAAAGCATTAGCCAATTAGGGCGAGGGGGAGGGTTGTTGAACGCGGAGTGATACATTTCAGCCGGGCAAGGTTATATGTAACAGAGATTAGGTAGTTTTCTTTTGTGAGTAAAGTAAGGTTTTGGAATTTGTGTATTAATCATTACTTCAGTGCCATAGTGTGGAAATTTATGGTGTATTTCACGTGATTTTTGTATTAGTGTTCGTCTGTGAAGTAAGGTTATAATTGCCACGAATTGAGTGTTTGCTACCGAGTGTTCGACCTGACCACGTGTTCCTTAATTATTCACAAAGTAAGAACAGGTCATCACAATACTGTTACATATGGTGTTGTAAGTGGGATAAAGAGGGCTTTCACTTACATCCCTATACAGCAACTGGGACGTAGCTACTGGTCTGAGAAGTATAGGATGGTGGAGCTACATGAAAAGAGGACTACAAGAAACACTTAGTGTTTGTTTCAAATGGGAAGGTGTTTGTCCTTGAGCGCTACTAGACGAGAAAACAATCGAAGTCTGCGGTGTTGTCGTTCCCCCTAAGTGGTGTGCGACGAGAGGCAAACTAATCAATCTCCATTAAATGCTATATCGCGCTAAGAAAAAAATCAGATTTTGAAATAACTGATCCATGAGGAATGAGAGAGTAACGTATTGTGACTTTGTGGGTTCGTGAAATTAAAAGTCCAATTCCACAAACTCAAAATGTTCTTTATTTCCACCGAATTACAGTTTAAACACTTGCCGATTACATAGAATTACTTAGCGCACACAATTACACTTCACCAGTTCGTCTGTCACAGGTCCATTGCACGCTCACAGTTATGTACAACTCTTCTGATGCACGTACACAGTCTTCCGGTCCGTTCACTCACTCGGCGCTCCTCACGGCTGCTCGCCAAGAACTGAGCTGACTTTTTTGGGATGTTTATTTATTTTAGAGGTGTTAATAGGGTATATAGTTTTTATAAGCGGCTTTATCTCAGCCTGTCGGGGTTCCGATAAGAGCACCCCCGTTAGTCGAGGTGCTGTTGCCGTGCAAGCTGCCCATAGCAGCTGCGGGTAGGAGAATGCAGGCCAGGCGACGGCCATGACCCGAAGGCCCTGACCGTGGCGCGTGGAAAGTAGGGTGCTTTGGCGGCTACTTGAGCCGGGAGGTTTGTTTGTAAGTCAAGGTGCTTTTAGTTGTCAGGTCTGGGGGGCGGTTTCCATGCTCTTGTGAGGTAGGTTTCGAGTCCGTCTCTTAGTCTTTCTTTGTTGGCAGTTGAGGTTGTTGTTGGCGGTTGGAGTGCTGTCAGTCGTAAGGAGTGTTCAGTCTGGGTGGAGGTGATCTTGTCGAGGAGTGCGGTCATGTTGGTGAGTTGAGGGAGTTGTGCAAGTCTGGCGTCCAAATTGTCCTGAGGTCGCTCGTTGAGTTGAGCTTCGATGTGTTGCATCTTACGCTGGAGTGAGGCTAGGATGGCTTGTTGCTCGTTGGCATGGTGTTCTGTCTGTTATAGTTGGGTGGCTATGTTGTCTGCTGTCTGTTGAAGCTGTGTAACTGTGGGGGAGAGTCGGTCCGGTGTGCTAGTTCTGTTCGTCAGAAGTCCGTGGATGGAAGTCAGTCGGTCTTGTAAGTCAATGAGGGTGGCGTGATTGGCGTCTTGTCGTTGGGCTGCAGGGTGACGGCTTCCTCCAGGTTGCCCAGGCGTATGTTGAGGTTAAGGACCTCTTAGTGGAGGTCCTGAACCTCTTTCGCTGGAGGCCGGTGGTTTGCGGCGTGGAGTGTGGTTGTCAGAAGCTCCTCGAGGGTGTGGAGTCTGTTGGTGACACCCAGCAGGTCCTCTCGGAGGCAGCCAATGGCTTGCTGCCATCCCGTAGGTTCGTTGGCGGCTGCCCTCCGGGGTGCTGTGTCTTGTGAGTCTCCGCGTGGATAAGCAGGGCACTGCGCCTGTCCTGTGCTTGCCAACTGCAGGTCTTATATAGGGAAGATCGCCGTTTCTGGAAGTTTCGCGGCGCGCACAATTATCCCGAGGTTTCCAGACGTCTGGTGAGAGGGGAAAGAGACGGTACAGGGCTCGCGCCGCTCTCCTAATCATCCCTTCAGTTAGTGACACGAGACAAATGGGTAGGCGTGGTCTGAATACTTCCCATCTTGCCCTACTGCCGGCCGGTTCTATCGGGAGTTCTGACGTTCGGGTGGCAGTATTTAACATAAGCGTAAAAACCCTAATTTTTAGCTCAAATAGTTCTCCTAATACAAATAAATAAAGTAGATACCATTATATTATAACAATGCATTGTGACGTAAGCACTGTAATAAATGTCATTATTGGTTGGTATATATGCGTGAACGTATATTTTAAATTACTAGAACTGAAACGTAACCATTTGACATGACGTGATAAAAGAAATATGTACTTTGAATAAGCCAAGTTGTTTATTAAATTCGACGAGAGGAAGTTTTACGGAGAGTATCCTCGCCAATGTTACTTATTTCGGTTTGAATGGATTCCTTGAGAACATTATTTGTCCGTGGCCTATTCTTGTACATTCTATCTTTAGATACTCCCCACAGACCTTTTGAGACTTTTTTTTGTTTGTAATTTTACGTCCTCCAACGTTAAGGGTATGTATGACTGGAATTTTTAAATTCTGAACTAATAGTGCTAGCTTTTTCAAATTTACACCATAGTTGTAGTATAATGTAAACATGTTACAACCTAAATTTAAACCATTTTTCTCCAGCAGTTTAGATATTATGATAAATTTTGTATGTTTTTTGTTACGTCACTAAAAAGTCCCTTGCGACAAAATATTTTGAATTTTGGTCTAATATTTTAACCCTATGTTCATAATACACATACTTTTTGAAATTACTCTGGGTTCTTCTGTGTCTCCTTTAGTTTAGGTCACAAAATTTTTTTTAATTTACAAATATTCTTTTTTTTGTCTAAAAAACTGTAAGTTTTGTGTTTGAAAATTAAAAATATATGCTTATATACATTTCACAATAAAACCTAGGGCAATTTCCATTCCTCATGATATTCTGAACCTGTGTAGGAAATTTCATGAATGTAGTACAAAAACTGCATCGCAAGGAGCATTTTACAGGAAGAAAAATGCTGAAAATATGAACATTGAGAAAACAGCGATTAAAGATTTGATTGCATAACTCACATTAAAATCCACCAGGCTGATAGGTTGGACCCTCAGATTTCTTTTTCCTCTCCTCTGTTGCTGCTTTTCCACCTTTTTCTTCTTTAGATGTTGCTTTTCTTCTGCACAACTTCGCTTCTTGCTTTGCAGGATACGAGTCTGATCTCGCTGCACTGAAGTTTTCCTTGCTGAGTCTACTACCCTTTCACCTCTGATATTTTGTTGCAGCTCCAATGACTTAAGACTACCCATGTTAAACTCACTGATGCTTTTAATAACAGCAAGATCCAATTTTTGTTTTGATATGAAAACTTCCTTTGGGCACTTATTCCATATGACATGATGCAAAGATTCATTGGCATTCTGTGTTTTTCCTGTTTTGCACCTCTCTAGTAATGTTGTAGAAGCCAGCCTCTGATATATTGGCAACATTTTAGGAACTATTTTGTCTGAAAGCCTTATTTTTCTTTTCTTGAATTGAAAATTTAAGAACGGAAAACAGACAAAGAATGTGGATGTAGGCAAAAGAGGGCGTGACTCTGACAGTTTAAAGGCCACCGACATTTAAATAAGCATTTAAAAATGGCGTCCGGAGGCAAATTATGCATTTTTCACATTCGGGAATGTCTAAATTATTTTATAGAATTAAAATAAAAAAAGTCGTTATTTTCACGATTTTCATGAAATTTCAGTCATACATACCCTTAAGTCATATCGGACGATGAATGGAATGGGTGAAATGATGCTCAAGTGAGTCAGGGGTCCATGGAGCTTAGAGTTACCCGACATTCGTCTTTCAGGATAAGGGAAAACCCGGGAAAAAACTTATCCAGGTAACTCACCCTGACCGAGATTCGAACTCGGGACCTCTTGAACGTGAGGCAGACATTGTACCATTTACGCTACCGAGGCGGCACTTTTGAGATTATTCAATTATCAAAGAAACTGGTTACAAGTTCCATGGTGTCATTAGATGTATGGCACGTTGCCCCATCTTGCTGGGAATAATCTTCTCTCAATTCTATATCATCTCCGTAAAACTTCAGAGAATATGGTGAGACAAGTACAAACATGTATAAATGCTGGTGGAGGACACTTCCAACATTTTCTCTGAGATGTAAATAGTGTAATGTAATCTCCCAATTGTGTATTATATTCCGCCAAAGTTGCACGTGTGTCATATTATTGTTTCAAAAGTTATGACTTATTGAAATGGTTCAGGTTTATATGGACCACACTAATGTTACCGTGATTATCTAATCATAATAATTCTGTCATTTTATTGTACTTCGTCTCAAGCTAATTGTCGGGTTTTGAAATATTTATAGCAAGTTTAAACTTGTTCACAATAATTCATGAAACAGTTGAAGTTAAACCTCACTCTCCACATTGTTGCTCGGACTTTCTTGACAGTAGCTGTACTTACTGATATCTGACCGAATGTCCAAACGGAACGCTTTTGTTGCGCTTTATCGAATCTTTCACTTTCGTCACTCAATTTCTTTTGCTCTGGAAGTTGTATTGTGTAGCAGAAGTAAAAGAAATTGAGCGACGGAAGTCAAAGGCCCGATAAAGTGACAATAAAGGCACAATTTCTCAACATTCGACAACAGAAATTAGTATTGCTTTTATATGGCTGCACGTCCCAGCAGATGCCAGAGGCTTTTTAGAAAATTCATGGAATTGTGTCACACTTTGTAGTACAGAATGTGCAGATTTATATCTAATTATTAGAGTTTAATCATTTTAATTTATATTTCTATTCCTTGAGTGTTCTGTGCAAAGTTAATGGAACTTATAGATACACTATTTTGTTAAGTATACTTTTTACTACAATCTAGCTTAAAATGTTTTCTACATAAATCTCATGAGTGGCATTTATATATTTGAGAAGTATTCCTACTTCCATATTTAATTTTCAATCTTAATAATCAATATTTTATATTATGTAACAACTTTTACTCCTTTTTGCTAAGATGGTAATTAATATTGAACTAAAATGCATTGATTTGTTCCTAATTCTATTGAAATTCTGCGCTTCTCCTTCTTTTATTAGTACAATGGAGTTGAGGTCTCCAAATAGTTGTTGGGCAGAGGTAGGAAGAACTGTGGGAAAAATAGGAATGGGGTATATATGGAGATTAGAGGAAAGGAATACAAGCGATGTGGGTAAATTGGTTAAATGCAGAATAGAAGATATAGAAAGACAAGAAATATTGGGAAGTCCTAAAATATGAAATCATTACAATTTTATAAGCAAATAAAAAGAAATTGGGGACGAGAAGCATATGTAGATTACTGCAATAGGCAAGAGAGAGAAGGGTAAGCTTGGATGAGAACAGGAACAATATTTATAAGAGGGATAAGAGGTAGGGAAAAGGGAATTCGTGAATTGTGTGGGGGAAAAGAAAGCAAAGAACACTATGTAACAATGCGAGGAGGTTGCAATGTGGAGAAAAAAGGATTGGGAGGAAAAATGGGAGAAAGTAGAGAAGAGGACAGTAGCTATAAAAATGTTAACGGGCAGGGAGGAAAATAAGGTAAGAAGTATAGGTGAGTTCTTGCAGAAAGTAAAATAAAAATGGGCCAGAAATATAAAGAATATAAGAAAGGATGATGAGGAGGAAGAAAGGGGCTAATTAAGTAACAAGGAGGCATGGAAGTTAAGAGCTACCTGACAGAGCAGTAGACCAGGGTGTCATGTAAACCAAGGTAGCAACAAGGTAAAGACAAAAAAAATGTAGCCTAAATATGTGAATTGTAACATATTGGAATAAGCACAATAAATAATCTAATCTAAGATCTTTATTAGTAAAATTATTTTTGTTGTAATTTACGTCCTCCAACATTTAGTCACATCGGAGGATGAATGAAATGGGTGAAATGATGCTCAATGCATCCGGGGTCCATGGAGCTTAGAGTTACCCGACATTCTTCGGGAAACCCCCGGGTAAAAAACCTTATCCAGGTAACTCACCCTGACCGAGATTCAAACGTGAACGTGAGGCAGACACGCTACCACCACGCTACGGAGGCGGGTTAATGTAACAGAGTGCAGAACTACTGTTCTTATTCATATTCATATTTATTGCAACTTACTACAGTGTTTGAACCCAATTAAGCCATGTCATTTGTAATATATACGCTCTCTTAAAAGTAAACGATTAAAAATATAAAAAACAATTGTCATTCATCTTCTCTCTCTCTCTCTCTCTCTCTCTCTCTCTCTCACACACACACACACACACACACACACACAAAACATAATTATTCAAAATCATCGAAGTTGTCATCAAAATATTCATCTATACTCTGCTTAACAAGAATTTAGTCAATTTAGATTTAAACTTAGCAGCTGACACAGTATTGTTTAGGCTTTCCGGAAGTACGAGAGCTGTTCACAATTTTTTTTTGACGACGTACCCTTACTCATCCTCATAATTTTAATGGTCCTTCTCAAAATGAATGTGATGCACTTGTCCCAGCGTTTCTGTCAGTCTTCAAGGACATTCTGGAAACCATTTTTGAGAGATCCTTCAAAATCACCTCCGCAGCCTTCACCACTGCTTCTGATGATGGATAATGCCACATTTGAAGGCGTTTATTCAAGTTAGGGAATAGAAAAAAGTCACATGGGGCTAAATCCGGCCTACAGGGAGGGTGAGGGATGCACTTCACGTTGACTTTTGCAAGATATTCAGCAACAACATTGACAATATGCGGCCGCGCTTTATCGTGGAGCAGCATCCAACCTGCTTCACGGAAATGTAGTCTTTTGCGGCTGATATGGACTTGAAATATTTTCAGGACATTCCTGTAGTATTGTCCAGTTGCTGATGAGTGTGCAGGTGCAACATGCTGATAAACCATGCCATGAATATCAAAGAATTAAATGACCATAACTTTCCCAGCAGAAGCAACCACTTTTGCTTTTTGGGGGTTGGTGATGAAGGAGATTTCCACACTGAGCTTTGCTGTTTCCTCTCAGGATCAAAATGATGGGGCCAAATTTCATCAGCAGTGTTTACGTTTGAAAGAAACTCCGGATCTTCCTCTAACATCAACTTTACCTGCATGTTACCTCCGTTACAGCGGTAGGCGATACTGAACATGTCTGAACTTACCTGGTTCTCACAGGCGGGAACCAGGAGTACCAACAATGAAACTACTACGGCGTGTTTGTATCACATTAAGCTAACAGAATGTAATAAGATTGAATTTTAATGCGAAAAATTATGACCCTCGTAGTTTTGGACCAAAGTATTGGGGCTTAGCCTGTGACCTTTAACTATATAGTTATTCTTTCCCCTTGTTTCATATGTTTGGACATCAGAATTTGTGGAGGTTATATTCCTGTTAGGTACAAAAAGTATTGTTTGCAGAATAAATATGCAGGGAAGAGTAAGTATGTTTAATTTTTTAAAATACGCCCTGCATGAGCTTGTACGTGTTATTTTTGTCAGGTATATGATAGCTCTTTTCTGTAGGAGAAAAATTCTGTTAAAGTTTAGTTTAGAAGTGTGTCCCCACAGCTCGATGCCATAAGTAATGTGTCAATATATTAATGCAAAATATACTTACTTGTATCTACTGAGAGAAGTTAGTATATTTTGCATGTGAGGACACACTTGAGCATTCTGCACTCGAAGTAGATAACGAGGCTAACATTTAATGCTTTTACGTCAATTTTTTAACAAATTAATCGATTTCCTACGCTACCCAATGACATATCCCGTTCATTGTGTTACTATCTCACTTAGCTGAGGATTTCGGCTCTATAATAATGTTGGACGAGGTTTCGGTGTATTTATTACACGCACACCAACGTCATAAATCGCAAGTGCAGGACAGAAACAGGTCATTTGTTTACTAATGGTTAAACCAGTGCCAGGAGATCCACGAGGCTTGAAAACAAACAATAAAGCTCATCAAGCGTGCCGTTCGATTTTACTGTTCTCTGAGCTTGGTAGAGAAGCCATTTTTTAGGTTCATGCATGTGTTATCTAAGGCTGGAAACTATCATGACACATCTTGAAATAAAGGCATAGGTATGGAAGTATATAGAAGTAGCGTATTCTTCTTTATTTCTACTTTCCAAAAATATTTTACATAGCACATGTAATGACTCCAGTTATGTGCACAGGATCTACCCAAAAGTCCAAAGGTCCTGGCCTCCTTTAACCCGGGAGCCATGGATAACTCCGGGGGGTCTTTCCATTGGGCAATACCTGATTTTTTAGAAAGCCTCCCCCCCGTTGACAACGTCAAGACGGGAAGGAAGTGAATACTCCACTTACGTCAACCCTACAGGGAAGACTACCGAAAATCTCGGTGGGGCCGCCTGGTGATCTAGCACACCTTCTAAAGTCTGTCTAGTCAACGGGTGTGCAGTTCGGACTCAAAGGAACCTGACACTCACGCCCACTAAAGACCGTCATAAATCTATCTTCACACTTCAGAAATGGAACACTGTCGTTGAGGACCAATAGCAACCCTGATTTTCTTGAAATGACAGTCGCATGTTTACTCCACGTGGAGTCTCAGTTGACAAAGTTCCAACTTCTAGTTGATCTGTTCATTACGTGCAGAAATTCGTTGTGTGTCACGATGTGAAGACCGTGGGAGGAAAATGCAGTGGTAAATGCAAATGAAGTAGTAGATAACTTTCAGTCAAGTGAAAATAATTAAAGTGATGACAATAGTGTGAATAACTGGGCCGAGTTATAGTACTGGAAAAGCCTCAAAAACAAAGTCATAACGGGAACTGTTTCTAAGCAAATTCAAGCGCTTGTTTTGAAAACATATAAATATGTGTTGAAAAATAATCTTGGTAAGGGGTCGTGCAATGAATCTGATGATAGATTCTGGGTATTCACAGAAATACATTAACAAATATTGTGACGAAAGGAATATCAAAGACGCTGATCAAGTGTGAAAACCAAAGGGAACTTTTCTCTAAAGTAGATAATTTCACATGCGATTTAATTCGCCGAGAAATTTATAGATTTCATGCAAAAGAGAGAGCGCCCACCTTAGACGAATTGGTTGCACATTTGCAAGAAATTTGTGATTTTCTATATGGGCGCTTCACTTTGCGCGGCCTCCTAAAGGAGCTGGGTTTGAAATACCGCACTTTGAATAAGAGAAGGGTTATTAATGGAATCAAGTAGTAATGGACATAAGATAATTTATTTAGACGAAACCTCGTACGATACCCATGACGTATCGAGAAAGGTGGCAACCTTGCAGAAAGATCTGGAAGATGGAGGGCTTGGGTTGTAAAACGATTATAAGGGTTCGTCAAAGGAGTCGGCCGACGTGCACACGAGTTAACTAAACAGACTTTACTAGCTCTGCAGGCTAGTACCCGGGACCTATGAGGCAACCCTCTATTCCCTCCAGGCGGCCGCCGCCTGGCCGGAGGTACCCAATTTCCCGCGGGTGTCGTGAACACACTGTCCCCACGAGTCCAACCCAATCCGAACAACTCCCCAACGGGAGGGGCTCGGCAGTTTGTCTCGAGGTTCCTCTAGTAACGTCAGAGGTACCATGAGTGCTAGGGGTCCGCAGCGCTCGCACCACGGCAGCTGAAGGGGACGGATTCCCCCAGTGAATTTGTGAAGAAATTTTTCAGAACAGGGAGTGAGAAACCATTAAGATGTGAATAAACCAAAACACGCATGAAATTATTATTAAAAAATCTGATGTTTGCATTGAAATAAATCTTGTTCCATCTTTTTATAAATAATTCTTATTGTTCCATTAACTTTTTAATTGAAATAAATCCTAATTTCGTAACTAGATATTCAAGTATAAGAAGCACACAATAGGTTAAAGCGATACATTACACAAAGGACTTTGCTGTAGGTGAACAACTTGAAAAATATGTAGCAATGGCAGAGAATGTCTAGGACAGTGTTTCTCAAAGGGTGGTCCGTGGACCCCCGGGGGTCCGCGAGGGGATGTCAGGGTTTCTATAAGTCAAGTCATAATGTTGAACTAAAACTATAGAAAACGTAGGATTGTATTTACTGAGTTACTTATGTGCCAATGCCGAATAACATTTGTTTTAGTTAACATTTCTTATACATCTATGTCGTAAGGATGTCACACAGTTGAGAGGTGCAATCAATGTAACAGTTGGTAACGTTTAGTACAGCGTTGTAATACCAGCGACGGAAGGTTGGTGAACTTGCTACCAAAGGACGTATATTGTGCCCTTTCCAACCACCTATATGTGCGAGCAAACATTTTCAGTGTTGTGCAACATAAAGCCAATGAAGAGAAACAGACTTGCCAACGGATTTAAGAGTAAAGTTCACCAACATTAAGCCCAGCCTAACTTAGCTTATTCAATAAAAACAGTTGTATTGTTCACATTACTACATTCCAAGCAAGAAAGTTTCAAGCTTTTGCCACGTAAACTAATTTTTTAGTAACCCAATACTTTGTTGAAATGGCGGAATCAGAACATTATGAATAACTTTTTATATGTATAAAGATAGTTTCTTTACATGGAAAATAAATTCATTTTTATAACATGTGGGTAATGTTATTAATTCTTGGGTAATCCAAAGAGTGTGCAAGTATACAGTTTACTTCAAAGTGAACAGAAAATTAATTTTAATAAAGGCAGTTTAAAAATATATTTTTTATTTAAAGTACATTTGATACACAAGTTTATTTTATTTAGTTTAATTTTAATTTTTTAATTTATTATTGATTAAATTTAAAACTAAATATACAAGAAAATATCTTAAATTATACATACAGTAATTATTTAAATTCCAATTATAACATTCAACCAAAAGTCGACTCGTTTATATAAACTGAGTTGATGGGGGTCCGCGAAAAAGTTGTTAGATTATAACGGGGTCTTTGAGGCAAAAGAATTTGAGAAACACTGCTCTAGTAAAATATTACTGCCACAAACAGCTGCTATTCCATCCTATACAGAATGTTTCAGAAATAATTTTACAGACTTCGGGAATGGGTTCCTTACACCAAAAGAAGGAAGAAGGTTCATGTGAACATATGTCCCACAATCCTGCTTTTTCGCGTTATTCCTCTCACAATGAAAGTGTCAGTTCAACGGCCTTCGGGGTCCAGCCCCAAAATTTCATTTCTCTATGCACTCATAGAAGGCTTTGACCTATTGTACTACATACGGAAAATGGCGAAATGTTGCCATGGATACTTCTTTACGTTTGTCATTTGCTATCAGTCCGTCTTCAACGTTTCAATTGTGTAGTGAGTTAACTGCACGTGTTTTGTTCCACCATGACTGGATATTCATTTAATGTACAGACAAACTTTATTTTATGTATGGTCCACCGTTATTCCACCGGAAGTAACAAGTTGGTCCGGACCAAGTCTGACTATGAATACGGACCTGTGTTTTTGAGTTACGCTATTCAAGTCACACACAACACGGTATTTTTCTCATTCTACTACTACTTCTACACTGGGGTTCTAGGGCTTATTTCGCCCATGGGTTTATCTCACCCTGGGCTTATTTCGCCCATGGGTTTATCTCACCCTGGGCTTATTTCGCCCATGGGTTTATCTAACCCTGGGCTTATTTCGCCCTATGGCTGTTTCAGGGGTGTTCCCTCTTCAGCCGTGACTCTTTTAAGGGTTTAGGGGGACCGGCTCTTTTTTTTGCTTTGTTTATTTATATTTGCATAAGTTGATAATTTGTCATGTGTACTTGCTTCAATCAGCTGTCTCCTGTAGGGCCTCTCTGTTGCGTTTGCGATGTATCTGTACATTTGGTTGTTTATGTGATGTTCCAGTGGCGTTGCCTTGCATATGGCATATACTTCGTCGCTTTTGTGCCAGGGTGGGAGTTTGTTTGCTATCCTTAGGCATCGACGCTCCATTTGTTGCAGCCTGGTTTTGATGTATGGGGTCGTGATTGGGAAGGTGGCGATGGCGGCGTAGGTGAAGTATGGTCTGATTATTGTCTTGTATAGTTTATTGAGAATTTGTGGCGACAGTCCTATGTTACCAATTTTGGATAAACAGTACAAGGTGGAGATTGCTGCCTTTGCTTCCTGCATCTTTTTTCGGAAATGCGGTCTGGTATTTAGTTTTTTGTGTAGCAATATTCCTAGGTATTTAACGGTGGTCTGTATTGGTATTTTGTGTCCTTGGTAGGCTATTGTTGATTCTTGGTAATTTCTCTTGGTTTTCCTGCGGAAAATGATAACTTGTGTTTTGCTGGCGTTTACTGTCAGACGTCACTTCGATGCTCAGCGGTCGAAGGCTTTCAATTGCTTCTCTAGTCTTGGTCTGGCGTTCATTAGTTTTGGGACGCTGCTCAAATAGGCGGTATCGCTGCTCAAATAGGCTATTGCTTGGTGTATTGGCTGTGGGGTGTCATATGTGTAGATGATGTATAAGAGTCCGGATATCGCGCTTCCTTGTGGTGTGCCTGCTTCTAGTGTTATGGGTGCCGATAAGGTGTTATTGATTTTGATTCGAGCTGTTCTGTTGTTGAGAAAGCTTGCTGTCCACCTTGTGATTCTTTGTGGTATGCCCATCATTGTCATTTTGTAGAGTAGTCCGTTAGTCCAGCATCTGTCGAAGGCTGCTTGTTTGTCTAGAAAGACACCGATTGTTGTGAAGCCTTTGTTGATATTGTCTTGAATTGGTGACATGATCCGCAATTGCTGATCTTCGATGGTCACGCTTCTCCTGAAGCCGGCTTGGGTGTTCGGGATCAACTGGTTGTGTTCCAGGTAGTTCTGTAGACATCGTAGCAGTCAGGGAGATTGGCCTGTAGTTTTCATGGCTAGTGTTTGGCTTGCCTGGTTTCTCGAGGAGGATCATGTGCGCTTCCTTCCAGGTTTGTGGGTGGTATCCATGTTTAAGAATTAGGTTGTACAATGCTGTGATCTTGTCCAGCATTTGGATGGGGATGTGTTTGAGCATTTGTCATTCTAAAAATGCCTTTCTTTTTATCCAAGGAGCCTAAACTCTTGACCTTCTGTTGGAATCATGACATCACAATTCTTTTAGTGATATACATTTTTAATTTCTTTTCATACTAGGTACGTGGTAAACCTAAAACGATGCCAGCACTATACGCATTTACCTTTTTAATGATAAATACATAAATTGTTTTAATTAAAGTTTCTATGTCACTATGGATGCATGCACATATATCAGGAGACGCATTTGTATCGAATGTTACAATAGTGACAATTAAGCTAATAAATACAGTAACAGGCAATGAAGCATTTTATTGCATTAATTAAATTATAGCTCTGCAAATATTAGTATTATTGTTTCAATCTATGAGCAAGCAAAAATGTAGCTGTGCGAATGAATTGATTGCGAACAACCAGCCTTTTTGTTGAAACATTTATGAACTTCAGAATTATAAATGTTCCACTTTCTGAACAGTCTAAATTAGTGTAAATGTGATAATTACTAAATCAGTATAAATGTATTTGGTAAAAATAGATTAAGACAAACATAAAACGGATTATTACTCTTTTAGTCTTTTTTTTAGGCATGGGAACATTTTTCAAAAACGCCGAACTCGGTGAGTTAAAAACCTGCGAGCCACAGGAGACTTCTTCCTGGAACCACTAATAGGTATTACTTCAAGAAAAAAAGGCGAAAGATGGTCGATGTACTAATGTACCAATGGAAGGAAATGAAATGAAATGTGTAGTGTTTAACGCCCGCTTTTACTACATACGGCACCGCAGGCGATGACACTGATGATACATGAGATGAAGATGGAGCACCGGTGGAATGAGATGGCGGGGGAAACTGGAGATCCCGGAAAAAACCCACCCCAGCGCCGTGTTATCCACCACAAATCTCACTTTGCGGTCGCCTGGGATCGAACCGGACCAATGGAAGGTATATAGCTTCCTTTTACTGTGCATATTTGAAAATTTTACAATTTAAAACTTTAGGCTACATTTATTTGTCTTTACATTGTTGCTACCTTGGCTTACATGACACCCTGGTCTTCTACTCTGTCCAAAAATTAAAAAGGTTTGAAAAAAGGTCTTGAATCTTTACTAGGTCGGAAACTTTTCAGACCACCCTCGTATGCATGTAAAATTAAAGAAAAAACCAGTGTTTTTTTTTCTTAAATTGTTCTTTCTCTGCTTTAGGGTTTATAGTTAACATTTAAGCCTGCCTTGATAGTGTAGATGGTAGCGTGTCTACCTCACGTTCATGGTCAACAGGTCCCGAGTTCGAATCTCGGTTAGGGTAAGTTACCTGGATAAGGTCTTTTCCAGGGTTTTCCCTTATCCTAAAAGACGAATGTCAGGTAACTCTAAGCTCCATGGAACCCGGAGGCATTGACCATCATTTCACCCATTTCATTCATCGTCCGATATGACTAAATGTTGGAGAACGTAAATTACAAAAAAATAGTTGGCATTTTACTAATAAAGATCTTATATTAGATTATTTATTGTGCATATTCCAAAATTTTACAATTTACAACTTTAGGATACATTTATTTGTCTTTACCTTGTTGCTACCTTGGCTTACATGACACCCTGGTCTTCTGCTCTGCCAGATAGCTCTTAACCTCCATGCCTTCTTATTACTTAATTAGTCCCATTCTTCCCCCTCATCTTTCTTTCTTATTTTCTTTATATTTCTTGCCCATTTTTCTTTTACTTTATGCAAGAACTCACCAATACTTCCTCCCTGCCCGTTAACATTTTTATAGCTACTAGCCTCTTCTCTACTTTCTCCCATTTTCCCTCCTAAACCTTTTTTCTCACATTGCAACCTCCTCGCATTCTGTTATATAGTGTTCTATACTTTCATTTCCCCACACAATTCATAAATTGCCTTTTACCTACCTCTTATCCCTCTTAGAAATATTGCTCCTGTTCTCATCCAAGCTAACCCTTCTCTCTCGTTTATGCAACACTCTACTCCTCAAGGAGGAATGTGGGATTGGAAACGCGTCTATCAGTGTGATTGCAGCATGATGGGTGTCCCGCACATTATGCACAAGTTTTCGGAGACGTTGTGGATGCGAAGTTTTCAAATAGGTCCATAGGACGGAGAGGTCCTGTGTGATGGCAAGCTTGCTCCCCACACTTGACGCCATTAGACTTCTCTCTCTGGCGCACAGTGAAAGATAGACTGTACCAAGAACCGCCAACGACAGTAGAGGATATGCAACATCGTATTACTACGGCGTGTGCGGCAATAGCTGTAGAAACACTGCAATCTGTGCAGCACTCTCTTGTCACCAGATTCCAAAAGAGTATTGATGCAAACGAAGGGCACTTCGAAGATTTGTTGAGGTGACACGGTTTCATCGACAAGACGCTACTGGTGATTTGAGGGTGCATCTGCGATGCCGGATGTAATGGACAACAATAAAGATTCTGAGGGCTATAGGCCACTAGTGAATGCGTTTAGAAAAATGGAACTAAGTGTGTTGTCATTAATTGTAGCTCTAGTTTTCATTTTGATAGAATAAATATACATGTTCTATTTAAAAAATGCTAAACTTGGTGTTGGAACTCTTATTTGTTTACCTTTATGGATTGTGCATGCCTTCTCATTGTGTGAGCCCCTGACATAGGTACATTCCTGGCCAATTGGAGTTTTCATACTTTGTTTCATTTCGGAGATATTTGAGGTAGGAGAATTAGGTGAGACACCCTGTGTGAACAATTAAACGTTTGTTGACAATACAACTTTTCGCTTACTCGGGACTTGTGTTTCCTGTTGTTGGTCGATACATATAACGGGTCATCAGTAACTCCCTCCGCACGGGTTACTAGCCCGCCGCTTGAGAAAAAGTTGACATTCTAGCTTTCCGCATTCCATTCCGAACCAGTTATTATTGTTTCCAGCACGTATTACTCGACAGAGCTTTGAGGCATATTGACCTACCGGTGACCAGCGCTGCCATCGTCCCTTATCGGATCTTATCTGGTTGATTAGAAGAGTTAAATATTTGTAAGTTGACGTACAGTAAGTTACGATACACAAATAGAGCGATTGGAAGCTGCGTGTGTCTATATGATATGATTTCTCACGCCTGCCGATGTATGACAGCGTCCAGAAGACATGATTATATCTGAACAGAGTATACATACATTGCAGTCGCCGTGTATGTGCGATAAGCTGAGGTAAACATCTCTGTGTTGCAAATTTTTGTCGATACTCTTTCCCGCTTTGCCATGTACGAGGGCTGTTTAATAAAGAAAGATCATAATTTTTTTACGGTCATAACTTTGCGCCGTAAAGTTCAATCTTATTATATTCTGTTAGCTTAATGTGAAACCAACACGCCGTAGTAGTTTCATTGTTGGTAATCCTGGTTCCCCCCTGTGACAACCAGGCAAGTTTACACAAGTTCAGTATCGCCTACCGCTGCAGTGGAGGTAACACGCGAGGAACAATATGGGGATTTGAAATTCTGCTTTCATCTCAACAAATCTTAAGTTGAGGCCTATACAAGGTTACAGGAGGCCTATGGAGAGTCTGTTCTTCCCCACAACACAGCTCGAAGGTAGTTTAAAATGTTTAAAGAGGGGAGACAGTCAATTTCAAAGGAAGGTGGACCCGGTGCTCCAGTTACTGCTCATTAGGAAGAAAACATCAACACTGCTGCTGCCATTGTGAGAGAGGATCGACGAATTACTTTAAAATCACTTTCTGAAATACTGAACATTTCATTGGGTGCCACACACACGTTGGTGACAGAAACATTACACATGAGACGTGTTTGTGCGCGATGGGTTCCAAGACTGTTGATTCCCGAAGAAAAGGACATTCGCATGCATATCTGCATGCGGTTAATGTTGATGTTAGAGGAAGATCCGGAGTTTCTTTCAAAGTAATCACTGCTGATGAAACTTGGTCATATCATTTTGATTCTGAGAGCAAACAGCAAAGCTCAATGTTGCAGCGGCTATTAAACCAACACGTGGTTGATCTGTCGTCTCGTCGCTGCTTGGTAGAATGTGGAATACTATGACTCCACGTTCGATTTCGCTATTACGAGCGAAATGCTGCTTCTCGTTTTTTTATTTTCCTCAGCTGCTCCGCATAGATCTTAAACTCTGGGTATGCGTGGGTTTTGCACAGAAAAACCAGAGCTTTCCTTTAAATGCTGTTTACTCACACAACTTTGAATAAAGGTTTGCCGATTTGTCGTTACTACGACTGCAGAGTAAATTCACTAACTTATCGCAATGTAATATACTGTCGGTCAGTGACGGCCAACAGCCACTGGACCAACCTGCTTCGACGAGAGTTTCTACGCAAGTGTCCCTCTCTTCCTCTACCAGTTTCAGCGCGAATCTTAGCGTCACCACGCCAAGTGAGCGCCCTTTCACTTTTCTTAATAGATCAGGCTTTGCAGAGCAGTTTTCCGGGAAACCTTCTCTCGGGGAATGCTAAAGTACCTGGCCGCTGACCCTTACTACCTGCTTGAACATTTTCATCCCGTACTGACACTTTTAGAACCAAACTAAGCCAACACTAGATGTACCTTTTTAACATGGACTGATTTCCAAATTATATTATTTCAATATTCTGTGTATTAACAGTTTCGGCTTCAGTGTGGAAATCTCCTTCATCAATAACCCCCCAAAAAAGCAAAAGTGGTTGCTTCTGCTGGGAAAGTTATGTTCATCTCATTCTTTGATATTCATGGAATGGTTTATCAGTATGTTGTACCTGCGCACACATCAGTAACTGGGCAATACTACAGGGATGTACTGAAAACATTGTAAGTCCATACCAGGCGCAAAAGTCCACATTTCCATGAAGCAGGCTGGATGCTGCACCACGAAATGCACGGCCGCATATTGCCAATGTTGTTGCTGAATATCTTGCAAAACTTAACGTGAAGTGCATCCCTCACCCTCCCTATAGTCCGGATTTAGCCCCATGTGACTGTTTTCTATTCCCTAACTTGAAGAAAAGCCTTCATGGAAGGCATTATACATCATCAGAAGCAGTGGTGAAGGCTGCGGAGACGATTTTGAAGGATCTTTCAAAAAATGTTTTCCAGCATGACTATGAAGACTGGCAGAAACGCTGGGGCAAGTGCATTGCATTCACGGGAGACTATTTTGAGACGGACCATCAAAATAATGATGATGAATAAAGGTACGTTTTCAAAAAAATTGTGATCATTCTTTATTGAACAGCTCTACTAGTACTCACCGGCTGCCAGTGAGACACTGTGCTGGACATGTTGATGTACGTGCGTGTGTTCCAGTGCTGCCACCGGTATTCCCTACTCTAGGAGAATCTTGGTTACACTGGAGGTGCGGAGCGACTTGTCGATGACCCGATACTTTCTCATCATTCAGACATTCTATTAAGTAGAAATCTGTGCAAACCTGCTGGTACTTGCAACAAATTCAAATGCGGAATTTCTACTGATCAATTCATATTCAACAATTTCGTAAGCTTTGTAATTTATAATTTATTTGTTATATTTCCTTTTACAACATCAAATAGAAATACAAAATCAAGATTACAATTATAAAATCCATATTGGAAAACGCCATATATTCCTAAATCCTGAAGATCCTATCATGTTGCTCACCACTGAATAATAATTCGGTCCCCATACACCTAACCCTAGGGTTTTATGTATTGGAGACTCTACTCCTTTTGCCATTTCCCCTATTCCACTCTACAGTTTTTCTTAATTGTTCTCAACCATCTCTCTTCAACTTTCTCTAAATAATTCCCTATATTTCTCCTGTTCTTTTCCCCTTTTACTGACAACATTTTTCTAATTAATACTTCGTGCCCCAAATTGTCCCATTTACGTAGCCAGGCCTGCTCTCTCCATATATTTGTTTGACTACAATATAATATACAATGGAAATCTGCATTCTCCACACAATGCACATTTATCTAGCTCCCTCTCTTGACCTATACCTTTCTGTCCCATTTACGTAGCCAGGCCTGCTCTTTCCATATCTTTGTTTGACTGCAATATAATATACAATGGAAGTCTGCATTCTCTTCTCCACACAATGGATATTTATCTAGCTCCCTCTCTTGGCCTATACCTTTCTGTCCCATTTACGTAGCCAGGCCTGCTCTTTCCATATCTTTGTTTGACTGCAATATAATATACAATGAAAATTTGCATTCTCTTCTCCACACAATGGACATTTATCCAGCTCCCTCTCTTGACCTATACCTTTCTGTCCCATTTACGTAGCCAGGCCTGCTCTCTCCATATCTTTGTTTGACTACAATATAATATACAATGGATATTTGCATTTTCTTCTCCACACAATGGACATTTATCTAGCTCTCTATCTTGACCTATACTTTTCTGTCCCATTTACGTAGCCAGGCCTGCTCTCTCCATATCTTTCTTTGACTGCAATAAAATATACAATGGAAGTCTGCATTCTCTTCTCCACACAATGGACATTTATCTAGCTCTCTATCTTGACCTATACTTTTCTATCCCATTTACGTAGCCAGGCCTGCTCTCTCCATATCTTTGTTTGACTACAATATAATATACAATGGAAATTTGCATTTTCTTCTCTACACAATGGATATTCGTCTAGCTCCCTCTCTTGACCTATACCTTTCTGTCCCATTTACGTAGCCAGGCCTGCTCTCTCCATATCTTTCTTTGACTGCAATAAAATATACAATGGAAGTCTGCATTCTCTTCTCCACACAATGGACATTTATCTAGCTCTCTATCTTGACCTATACTTTTCTGTCCCATTTACGTAGCCAAGCCTGCTCTCTCCATATCTTTGTTTGACTGCAATATAATATACAATGGAAATCTGCATTCTCTTGTCCACACAATGGACATTTATCTAGCTCCCTCTCTTGACCTATACCTTTCAAGTTTATCAATCCTGTTTTCGCCCAAGCAAAACCTTCTCGCCCTAACTTACTACATATATCTATATATCCTTGTCTCCTCCAGGTAAGTTTTGTAAATACTGGCTGATTTTATGACTCTAAGGGCTGTATTTTAACTTTTTCTTATATTGACTAGCCTGATGGTATCAAGAATACTATTTCTAGAGGAAATTTCTGTATTGCGAGTGCATGGGAGTCTGTCCGCCATTGAAACCGTGTCTCTCGTTTCTAAGGTATAAAAAACAAAGAAGAATTATCTTCATGGCAGCCGGTGTGTCTGGTGGGAATACTTTTACTTTGTGTTGGTACCCACTGCATATTATTTGTAGTGGTTCAGTGATGTGTGTTAGGACCAGAGCTAGGAAGCTCGTACCGACTTTTTCATGCAGAGTAAAAGCAGAGAGAATTGGCATACACCATGCAGCGCTACGTCTACAGCAAAGGACAATGTAGAATGCGACATATTACAGCAAAAAAGAGACACGTCGATAGGAGGGAAGACATTCAAATAACATATTTGTTCTGCTTCAGATGTGAGCAAACGTAATTTGATTTACAACCATAATAGATCAGAAGAACTATCAAGACCTGAAATATACACAAAACTGAGAAGCGTAATTGAAAATAATTCTGCGTTCGGTGTGATTTATTGCATACGAGAGGCACTTTTAGATCCCAACAAATGTTATCAGGGTTTATTAGAAATATTTTATCAGTTTTGGCACCGATTAATTACTGTAGATGAAACTCGGATTGAACATTATAAACCCGAAACAAAAGTACGCTCCAAACAGTGGACTACAAAGGGGGAATCGGCTCCAAAAAAGCAAAAACTGTTTTTTTTTCGGCTGGGAAAGTGATGGCGGCTGTTTTTTTTGGGATAGCCATGGAGCTATTTTAATCAATTATCTTCAAACACGAAAAACCATTACAGGAGTATACTACACATCATTACTTGACAAGTTGAAGGCAGAACTTGCGGGAAAGCGGCCAAATTTGCAGAAAAAGAAAATCCTGTTTCACTAAGACATCGCACCGTCTCACACCTACGCGACTGCAAAAAAAAAAAAAAAAAAAAAAAAAAAAAAACAAAAAAAAAAAAAAAAAACATATCACTTATTATTAAGTTAATTGGTGGAAATTAACCATTTTTTCAAACTAGCTATATAAGCTAAGATTTTGGATTAATAGAGCCAACTAGAAAAATTCAATGCCATGGCTGGGATTTGAACCACGGATATCCTGGTTTCCGTCCAGTCGTTCTTGCCCATTGAGCTACCAAGTTGGCTCTATTAATCCAAAACCGTAATGTATATACGGCTAGTATGAAGAAATGATTAATTTATATCGATTAATTTAATAAGAGTTTAATGATGAAGTCTGGGACTCAAGTACTTACGATAGTATGTCGCCACAAACGGTATATCTCGAATACGAGAGCCCCTAGCGGTTTACTGTGGAAATATATGAGTCAATTGGAGATTTTAATGTCATGATGGCACGTTCGCCATGGGAGCTCAATGGGTTAGACCGAATGGACGGAGATCTGTGGTTGAAGTCCCGGCCACGGCATTGAATTTTTCAAGTTGTCTCTATCAATCCTATCTCCCTTAGGGTGGGGATCCGTCCCTTTCAGCTGCCGTGGAGCGAGCGCTGCGGATCCTTAGCAGTCGTGGTACCTTTAATGTTCCTAGAGGAACCTCGGGCCGAACTGCCGAGCCCCTCCCGTCGGGGAGTTGTTCGGATTGTGCTGGACTCGAGGGGGCAGTGTGTTCCCAATACCCGCGGGGAATTGGGTACCTCTGCCCCGGCTACGGCCACCCGGAGGGGGTAGAGGGTTGCCTAATAAGTCCCGGGTACGAGCCCCGGCGAGGTTATTCGATAGCGTTCCCTGCGGGGTTGACGCGCGTAGGTGGCGTATCCACTTCCACCCGTCTTGACGTTGTAGTCTATGGGGGGCTTTTTAGACTCAGGGTATTGCCCCAAGGAAAGACCCCCGGAGTTTTCCATAGCTCCCGGGTAGTAGGAGGCCCGAGTCCTACGGGTCCAGGACTAATGGGAGTAGAACCTCTGCACCTCAGTAAATATGAATCATATCACCTCCCAGAATGGGAGTTGTTCGGATTGGGTTGGACTCGAGGGGCAGTGTGTTCCCATAACCCGCGGGAAATCGGGTACCTCCGGCCAGGCTTCGGCCGCCCGGAAGGGGTAGAAGGTTGCCTCATGTCCCGGATAGTAGCCTCCAGATCTAGTAGAAGGTGTGCTAGATCACCAGGTGGCCCCACCGAGGTTATTCGGTAGTCTTCCCTGCGGGGCTGACGCGCCTAGGTGGCGTATCCACTTCCACCCGTCTTGACGTTGTTATCGATTGGGGGGGGGGGGTTTATTGCCCCAAGGAAAGACCCACGGAGTTTTCCATCGCTCCCGGCTAAGAGAGGCTGGGTTCTTCCGCCTTTCGGGTAGACCTCACTCAACTTATCAACCCTATCACTTGCTTCTTCATATAAAGAATTATGGTTTCATATAGTGACCTTATTAAACTTCCCACGCTTCTTTTGTCTCCTCTACAAAAAAGACACTTTTAACATTGAAAAAAGTTGAACATCGTTTATCTCCGTTTTTGTCTGATTGCTAACGAACGTAAAACAAATTCGCACAATTAAAATTTTGTCATGGAATAAATAACATTCATTTGATTAACATAATAACTATTTTATATACGAAACTTGCTTCAATCTAAATTACCTCTATTTGTTATTTTATATTACGCTATCGATTTTCTACCAATTATTTATTTGAAACTAACAAACGTATATGAAGCTTTATATCTTTTTATTATTCTGTGTGCTAACAAATAAATAATTCTGTTGCAAATGCAACTTTATCGTCCGATGTGACCTACCAGGTTAAGGGACGTTAAACTTAAAAATAATTAAAATATTTCAGTGCTTAAATCAAAGCCAATGACACAAATGGCATTCATAATTGAAGTACACAATACACAACAACTGTACATTAATGAAATTAGTTTATTTTTTCCTTTAGATATTGCTTTTATTTTTGACAAAAATGTGTATAATTGATAAACATATCTCTAAACAAGGAAGAATTTAATATAGAATACAAACACATGGTTATCACTGCTTTAATTAATGGTTTTAATAAAGATTTTATATACAAAAGAAAAGTTTATATATAAAAATGTAAATGATGTTTCCACTCTTAAAAAGGTAAGTTACCTAAAATAAAGACATAGTGGTTTAACTATGAAGCCTGGGACTTAAGTATCTACAGCATAGCAAGTCGCCACAAAAGGTGCGTGTCTCATAGCATATGGGAACTGTTAATGGTCTACCGGGAAACATACGAGTCAGTTGGAGAATTTAATGTCATGTCAGCATGTTGGCCATAGTAGCTCAGTGGTTTAGAGCAACCGCATGGAGAGTGGGAGATCCGTGGTTCAAATCCCTGCTATGGCATTGCGATTTTCAGTCTGGCTCTACTCATTAAAACCTTAACCTAGTGTGTAAGAAATGATTATTTCCATCAATTTAGTTTTTACTGGTTCCATTTATACCCCGCATTTAGCTCCAATGGTCATATCGGCGGTCTTTCTCCGTTGGAACATATCGAAGGTTGAGTCCAGGTTGGGGTTTAATCAGTTGAGTCCAGAAGTTCTACTCCCATTAGTAGACTCGTAGGACCAAGAACCGGGCGTCTGTCAACCAGAGAGTATCCGAGCTGTCCGAAAGGGCGCCCGGCGTCCTCCGTGAGACTTTCCATAGGGCAAGACCTGGCTTACTAACAAGCACCCCCATCTGGTCCTGTGGACACAAGACGGGATGAAAGTGGATACGGCACTTACGCGCGCCAACACCAAAGTGGGAAGGCTACCGATATGACCTCGGTGGGGCCGCCTGGTGATCTTCTACTAGCTATGATGGCTAGTAAAGTCTGTCTACTCAACGCAAGTGCACGGCGGCCGCTTTCTTTGAGGAACCCTCATAATCGTTTTACAACATGCACCCTCCTCCTGACGGTCCTTTCTACAATGTTGCAACATTTTAACATCACCGTCTTGCACCTAATGAAACAGAACAACTGGAAGTTGGAAATTTGGCAACTGAGACTCCACGCGGAGTAGACATGCAACTGTCATTTTCAACAAATAGGGGTTGCTATTGGTCCCCAACGTCAGTGTTCCATTTCTGAAGTGTGGAGATAGATTTATGACGGTCATTAGTGGGCGGGGAGGTCCCGTCCTTTGAGGTCCCTTTGACTGGGAACTGCACACACGTTCGCTAAACAGACTTTACGCGGGAATATTAATGGCTTCCCTCAACCCCGTCCGGAGACGTACCCGATCTCACACGTGTATCGGGAACCACTACTCCCTCGTGTCCAACACAATCCCAACAACTCCCATTCAGGGCTCGAGCCTTCTGCCCGAGGTTCCTCTAGTAACGTCAGAGGTACCAGGAGTACTAGGGGTCCGCAGCGCCCGCACCATGGCAACTGAAGGGGACGGATCCCTGTTTAATCAGTTGATCACGCACACATCTCACATTCATACTTCCAGACTCTGGGGAAGATATGGAATTATCCCGTCTACCGCCGGGAATCGAACCTGGGACCCCTGGCACGGCAGGCAGTGCTCAACCAACTGAGCTACGGCGCCTGTCATCTTAAAGATATTGTACTTCTCTCAAATCCAGTTAGAGCTATTATTTTGAAACAAAAAAATAAACATAATATTTTCCATGCAAATGGAATTTATGAGGTGCTATTTTCTTGGAAAAAAACCCTTTTTGGAGGCTAAACTTAGATATAAAATTTGACTATAACGACTTAACGCTTTTGATTTAAGCTATTGACAGACACACATAACCTAAAACAATTTTTATGTAGTTATAACTTAGGATGTATCAAGAACACATGTGTTTCTGGTGAACCCTCGGTTTACTTTTTGGTTTTAATAAGTAAGAAGGGAAGAAAAGGTAATTATTCTATGACGTAAATAAGAAAACAGTTTAAAAAGTATAATTCTTATGCAGAAGCAAATTGAATGGACGAGTTTAAAAATTTGATGATTAATGACACTTGAGTAATAGGCGGTCATTTTCGTTTATAATCTTTAAAACTATCCCTCTGGAAAGCATTTTTAAAAAGAATGCTAAAATACCTAAAAGAGTCCCTTACGTAGCCTACCCATCAACAAGAACAAGTTTTAAAATGTCAGGATAGAAGTTTGCTTCACCAGTGCTCAGTGTTTTCCTCATTTGGCATGCGAATTCCCTTGTGAGTCGTTTTATGTTTAAACTTTCAAATTGTATTTGAGTTTTAGAATCTCGTGGTCATAATGAAGTGACGGGCATATATTACATTTTATCATATTACATCATGCAGTTTTAAGACAGGAAACCCTCTTTATTCAATTATTCTGTGACAGTGTAATGTGAAGGTTATAAACCGTGACGCGGTTTCATTATGCAAATTCGTGTATACGTACACGGTGCTTGAATGAAGGACGCCAACCAGTGAGTCAAGATATAAAATAGTTACTTTAAAAGTTATGATATACTATGTTAACGCCGACATCCTGTTACTTATTTGTTTGTTCCTACAGAGAGCAGCATAGACAGTTCATTAGACTTGGCTTATTCTTTCATTCATATTTGCTGCATACACTAAATACCAAATGCTGTACATTTGCGATGTAGCTTAAAGAGGAATAACAGAATGGAATAAGCATACGTCAAACTTCACAATATTTTAATAACTCCGGGCACGTATTAAGGGAATTATATATACGGGGTACATACGTGGTCTGAAAAGTTTCCGACCTAATTAAGACACAAGACTTTTTTATTTTTTATTTTTTTATCAGCATAGTCTCCTTGTAACTCTACACACTTCTCTCAGCGATGCTCTCATCTCTGTAACCCGTCCAGAGCTTTGGTGATCGAGGTTTCTGATTCTGCCGGATAGATTGCCGGTAAACGGGATGCAGGCTGTAGCGTTAGGCTTATCTGACACTTGCTGTATTACAGGTTTCCCTTTCCTAGCTTTGGTGATCGAGGCTGCTGATTCTGCCGGATAGATTGCCGGTAAACGGGATGTAGGCTGTAGCGGTAGGCTTATCTGACACTTTCTGTATTACAGGTTTCCCTTTCCTAGCTTTTGTGATCGAGGCTGCTGATTCTGCCGGATAGATTGTCGGTAAACGGGATGCAGGCTGTAGCGGTAGGCTTATCTGACGCTTGCTGTATTACAGGTTTCCCTTTCCTAGCTCTGGTGATCGAGGCTACTGATTCTGCCGGATAGATTGCCGGTAAACGGGATGCAGGCTGTAGCGGTAGGCTTATCTGACGCTTGCTGTATTACAGGTTTCCCTTTCCTAGCTTTGGTGATCGAGGCTTCAACGTCTTATTCGGAGTAGCCGTTTTGACAGAAACTGAGTCTCAGGTGGTGTAATTTGTTTTAAGTGGTTGGGATCAGAGATAGTCAAAGCTCTGTGGGCCAGTGTATTGAGAACTCCCAGTCGTTGAGACTTATGGAAACTATGAGCATTCAGATAGAGATAGGTGTGTGTAGGCTTGTGGTATACAGCATACCCCAGTGTACCGTTGTTGATTTTTGAAACAAGAATGTCCAGGAATGGAAGAGTTCCATCCTGCTCCACTTCCATGGTAAATTGTTTTTGAGGTCGAAGGCTGTTGAGATGCGCAAAGTGTCTGATCCACGTGGCCAAATTACAAAAGTGTCGTCCACGTATTGTGACTTTGTGGGTTCGTAAAATGAAAAGTCCAATTACACCACTCAACAATGTTCTTTATTTCCACCGACTTACAGTTAAACACTTGCCAATTACACGGAATTACGTAATGCACACAATTACAATTCACCAGTCCGTCCGTTACAATTCCACTGTACGGTCACAATTACGTAAATTCTTCCGTTGCACATACACAGTCTTCTCGTCCTTACACTAGCACTCTTACGCTGATTGCCACGAACTCTGACTGACTGACTCCTCTTGCCCGACGTGCTGCTTATATAGGGCCAGCGGGTCGATCTGGAAGGTTCTAGATTAGAGGAAATATCTCGTAAGTTCGAGAACACAGGTGGAACAGAAAGAGACGGCGCAGTGATGTTTTTTTCTCCCAGCCACTCCCTGTCACCACTATAAGACAAACGAGGGGGGGCGTGGCTAACTCCGACCTCCCCTGCTTGGCCGCTCTCAGCTGGTTCTATAGGGTGTTCCAACGATCGGGTGACAGTATATATAGAAATGAGATGGTTTAAGTGAGGCTGTGGAAAATATAAATATCCTGATGATGAGAGAGATGCAAACTCCCGAAACGTTTATATCTAATGATCTTTTCACCTGGCTGGCTGCCCGGGAAGAAAGTGAGAGTACCAAAAGAATGTTTTTCTGAAGGCAGAGTGGGGGAGATTATGTTGAAAAGTGATACAGCTTTCTACCACTTCTGCACAATAAATAATATCTAAACAAATATTTAAAGTTTTCATTTGACTCACCCTGGTGTGAAAATATAACGATTGGAGTTCACATTTTTTTCACTACATTTTTATATGTATTTTTTGCTTAGCAAACGAATCGTAACATTATATCAACATGTAATACTTGTTCACTTTGAAGAAGTTTCTGTTTAATGAGCAAAGGTAACTGTACCATCATAAGGTCTCTGGCTCTGGATGTAGTTCGTTTTGAGACGCACTGTAAAGAACTTAAAGTCGTAATGCATTCTGCATAGCTTTCAGGAAAACGAATATAAGACGCAGGAACTCTCATTTCAGAGAACAAAGAAGCCTCGGAGACCCACAAAGGTTTTCTAGCGCTGTTTGTGTTTAGATTAAAGTTTGAAAGTTATTGTTAGAGAAGTATGGGAGGCAGGTCACGATTGTTGCTCGGCACATCTTTGTATTTCTATGCTAATGTTATGTCACCAACATCTCTATGGTAAACTTACCCATCTTATTCAGCAAACACAAGATTATTATAATGCTTTCTGGGTTTTCCTTTAAGGATAAAGTTAATTGAATTCATAGATTTGCTCTAAGAAAACAAATTAGTTTCTCGTTGGCAGAGCTTCCTTACTTAAAGAGGAGCCGAGCTAGATGGATCTGTGGTTACGTGCGAGGCTCGTATTTCCGAGATCCTGGGTTCTATCACTAGTACAGATGTACTTTTTTTTTTTATCTTGAAATGTGCAGAGCGATGCGCAGTGGAGTCTGGACGAGTCCACCTCAGAACGGTTGGCACTGGAGAGGAGGACAGGTCAGTTTGTATCAGTTACGAGCAAGTAAACAAGTGGAGAGCTACTCGGTAACACTACAACTTGTTTCAAAATACGCATGTCTCCTGGTTCCAAGAGAGCATTTACAAATGACGCCTCCTAGCAGCACACTAGGAAATAAAGTGTTACATTTAAAAACACGAGAAGTAATAACCAATATCCATAGATTTATAAAAAAAGGAACAATGGTCTGGGTCAGCTATAAAAATCTGGGGAAGGGTATCTGAAGGCAACAGTTGTGTCTGAAAGCAGTTTAGGAGAGTTATTAAGGAAAGAAAAACAATTGGTGCTAGTGCAACAACGTCCTTCTCTATACCCAGTAAACAAAGATTAAGAACATGCACAAAATCTAATTTGGATGTTTTAAATCAGAAGCAGTTAGGCGAACTATGAATAATTTTTAAAGCACAGAAAAACAAAGACCAACTTTGAAGAAAGTGCTTATGAAGCTAAAAATTCTACTGACTTCCAAGGCAGTGTCTGAACATTAAGAAGAGTTCTTTCGAAGCCAGGATTATTTGGAAAGGAAACTCTAAGCGTGACAGGCAAATTTTAATGGAACATCGCACCATACGTGCAAAAAGGCTTAAGTATTTACGAAATATTCGGAGATATCGAAGTGAAGTTTATATAGTTTATATGGATGAAACTTATATAAATACAGCACATACTGGACCATATGCCTGGAGTGAAATACGTTACAAGGACTCTGCAGCGATGTCGAAAGGCCGGCAGTTGTTTATCATACCTGTTGGAGGAGAACAGTGTTTTGTTCCAAATGCCTATGTACTGTTTAAGATCCAACAAAAGCGTGGAGATTACTACCATAGTAAGAATTACAACTTAGTTTATAAGAGTTGCAAAACTGACTACGAGAATGAAATTTGTTTTTAGAGACCTTATGCACCGCCCTCCCCTCTCGTAATCTTACGCGTGTGACGTATTGTAGCGATAGGTGCACTATCCCCATCACAATTGCTACTCATCCCTACCGCGCAGGATTCCTGTCAAGATAAAATAATACATCTGTACTTAAAGAAAAGCCGAGCAAGATGGATCTGTGGTTACGTGTGAGGCTCGTATTTCCGAGATCCTGGGTTCTATCACTAGTACTTGTCCCCCTTTAGGGGAGGGTATCCGTCCCTTTCAGCTGATGTGGTGCAAGCGCTAAGGACCCCTAGCACTCGTGGTACCTCTGACGTTACTAGAGGAACCTCGGACCGAACTGCCGAGCCCCTTTCTGAATGGGAGTTGTTCGGATTGGGTTGGACTTGAGGGGGCAGTGGTTCCCGATACCCTTCGGAGATCGGGTACGTCTTCGGAGGGGTTGTGGGAAGCCATATATTCTCGCGTACTAGCCAGCATAGCTACTACTACTACAGGGAGATTTTAGGGCTTATTTCGCCCGTGGGTTTATTTCACCCGTGGGCTTATTTCGCCCTATGGTTGCTTCATGGGTGTACCCTCTTCAGCCTTGACTTTATTTGGAGTTGAGGGAGGACGGCTTTTTGTTTTTTGTTTTATTAGGTTATGTATGCATGTGTTAACAATTTGTCACATGTCGTATTGGCTAATTGCAATACTGTTAGTGTTTGTTATATTTATATTTTATTTATTTAATATCATATATATTTTTCTTTAATATATTCTTTTCTTTATTTTATTATGTATTTATTTAATTTTTAAATTACTATAAGTTTTTTAAATTTTTTTCATATATAGTTTCGTTTTGTTTTTAGTAGGAGTTTTTTTGCTGTATTTTTTAATACTTTTTTTTAAATTAACAATCTTTGTGGTATGTGTACAGTTATGGTATGTACACAATCGTCATTTTTCAAGCTAGAAGTATTCGGAGATGTTCTTGGATTTCGTCTGCCTCGGCTTCCTTGATCCTGGCGTGGTGTTGTATCAGGGTGACGATTGGTGGGGCCGTGGTCTCCGTCTTCTTATAGTTCTCTGCTGCTGCAATCAGCTGCCTCCTGTACGGTCTCTCGGACGCGTTCGCGATGTACCTGTACATCAGGTCTTGTATGTGTTGTTCAAGTGGGGTTGCCTTACAGATGTCCTACACTTCGTTTTTGTGCCATGGTACGAGTTTGTTGTCTATCCTTAAGTACTTTCTCTCCATCTGTAGAAGCCTGGTTTTGATATATGTTGTTGTTATTGGGAAGGTGACGATAGCAGCGTAGGTGAAGTATGGTCTTACTATTGTCTTATACAGTTGGTTGAGGATCGGTGCTGAGAGTCCTATTTTGCCTATCTTAGATAAGTAGTGTAGGGCGGAGAATGCTGTTTTTGTTTCTTTCATCTTTTGCTGGAAATGTGGTTTTGTGCTTAGTTTTTTATGAAGCTTTATTCCCAGGTATTTTACCGTGGTCTGTATAGGTGTTTTGTGTCCTTGGTAGGCTATCGTCGATTCTTGGTAGTTACGCTTTGTTTTCCTGCGGAAGATGATGGCTTGAGTTTTGCTCGCATTTACTGTGAGGCGCCATTTGGATGCCCATCTGTCAAAGATTCACACGTGTCCTGTAGCTCCTTTATCTTATCCATTCCTCTCGGTTTTGAACGCATCAAAGATTCAATTGTTGTTCAAGGTGCTAGGTGCCTCTGCGTTAACTAGTCTACCTCCAACTTTACTTAAACAGAAATTATTTTTATTTTATACCCAATCACTAATTGACTTGAACTTTTTTTCCAAGTAAGGTGTTCACAAGAAAAAAGATATAAAAATAGCTTTTCATTTTATAAGGTGCGTTAAAAAAGGAACAAGCCGGAGACATACTTACAGAATCCAGTACCTGTATGTTAGAAGTACTGGCCCCTGGCTGTTGAGACACTTGACCCACTGTGACACAAGGTGGTGAATGTCTATCTCTTAAAAGTCCCAGGGCTGCGATGTGAGTCAGCTCCGCACGTCGTCGTCCGAGGTGAATCATTTGCCCCTCAGACCCTTCTTAAGCGGGCAAAAAGTGCGTAATCACAAGGAGAGAGGTCTGGACTTTATGTAGGGTGGCCGAGAACTTCCCATTTCAATTTCTGCAAGATTGCCGCGACTGTGTTAGCCATATGAGGCTTTGCATTGTCCTGGAGCAGAATGACCGCACAGGTTAGATTGCCTGGACGTTTAGATTTGATCGCTTGCCGAAGGTTGGTCAAGGATTGCAAGTAACGCTGGGCATTCACTATTGTCCCGTGCTGCAGGAAGTGTATCGAAAGAGGGCCGTCTAGGTCAAAGAAGTACGTCAGCATAACCTTTCCTGCACTTTTACGAATGGTATTGGGTCTTTTTAGTGGTGGTGTCCCTCGATGCTTCCACTGGAGACTTTGTTATTTTGATTCTGGTTCCAAGTGATGACACCTTGACTCATCTCCAGCCACCACTCGTGCCGGAAGCTCATTCCCTTCCCTAGCATAGCGCAGCAGATGACCAAGACAGTGGGCCATTTGACATGCTTCCTGGTGTGGTTGAAGACTGTGGGCTACCCACTGACCATACACTTTGCTCAAGAGCAGTCGTTCCTTCATGATGGTGTGAACACTTCCGACACTCAATCCGATCTCGGCGGTTTTGGCTTTCACTTTCTCTCGGCGGTCCATCAACCAGCAGGACGATGTCATCGGCAATGCAGTGTGGTGCTCCAGACCGTGCATCATCGGCTAAGGATACGCGTACTCCCCTGAAGCGCTTGTGCCATGCCTTGACCCTTGCAAGGGACATGCAGTGTTCGCCGTACACTTGTGACATTCATTGACGAATGTCCATTCCTCCTGCTCCTTCCGCTGTCAGAAAACGAACAACTCTTTGCTCTTCTTTTGACGCCTCCATTTCACTGTTTATAGTGCGACTGGCAGCATTGGACGCTTGATGCATGCTGCTGCTAACTTTGTATAGTCACGTGACGTGCACGCGTGCCCTTCCAGTCTCTGGTCGGAACAACACTTCATTACACAAGTCACATTATTACCATCCTGTCACTAGTTTGTGCATACCAGACTCCGGCTCGTTTCATTTTGAATGCCCCTGATAGAAACAAACAACTATATTACAACTTAGGAAACTGATGAAGGCAAATGTTATATTTCCTTAGAATGACATTTTATAACTAACCTACACGCGAGTTGTGGGTTGATTATTCGAAACGAAGATCAAATGCACATTTTTTCAAGGAGAAAACCATAGCTAAAATGGATACAGTATCACAGGTCTGTCAGGTAACTGAAAGAAATGCGCTTCATTTCATTCACCAAGCGGGATGGCTCAGGCGGTTTCGTGTGCGAGAGAGAGAGAGAGAGAGAGAGAGAGAGAGGGAGAGAGAGAGGGAGAGAGAGAAAGAGAGGAAGGAAATAACGTCATTAAAAAGGATCGATAAATACCTAAGATGATACTGGAGAGTTATACAAAACCATCTACGTTTCGTGTGGCAAAATTTATTTTATTTTCCATTGAAGCTTACACACTTGTGCACCAAACTCGCTGGTCAGGTTTAAGCAAACTGAAGCGTCCTGGCCTGACTAACTGATCACAACCCCGCCTCCGTTCCCTAGGTCAGTCTTGCATGCATCGGAATACATTTGCACGCATCTGTACAGTAAGCCAAGTCTGGTTGCCGTGCCGAGTTCCCTCCAAAATAATCCAGTTCCAGTTAATTTCATTCGCTCAGTACCACTAACGTAATACCAGAACACTGGGAGCTTGTAAATACTATTACTTTTGCGTGACAGAAGTAAGGTATTGAAATACTTCACTACGCACAAAAAGCACTCAATTGTCTTTGTATTATGCAAGGCCATCTGTGCTTCCTTTGCCAACGTTGGGTTTAATTTTCCTTTCTTAACCTTTCTCATTACGATTTGTTATCTCCGTATCTGTGCTTCGATTGCATATATTTTCTTAGAAGTATTAGAAAGTTTACTATGAAAGTTATTTGTTTCAAAAAGGTCTATTTAATGATGTCATTTGTCTGTATTCTTATTTTAAATTTTAAAGCAACACTTTAGTTTAGCTGATTGATGAAATCAAACAAATGAATGTTCATGTGTGCCTTAGTTAAACCATATGCGCAAGATTTCTTCAGCGTTCGGGTTCCAAGTCCTTATTCGGTAGGTTTCGCCTATTTCCGTAAACACAGATGACAGCTTTAAAACAGGAAATGCGCTACACTCTGTGACATCTAGTGGCTAATATGCTAAGCTTACACACATACGCCATTTCATTTTGAGCAATTTTGAGGTTAATTATTAGCAAACCAGTTTACAAGAAATCTAAAAGCAACACGTATGTTGTCAGTGTTATGGCTCTCGAAACGGGATACACTATTTTTCGTCTATCTTCATATAACTGTGATCTGAATGCAACTGAGCTGGCTTGGGCAAATATAAAGAATGCTTACAAAGTATGCAATGTTAATGAGAGCCACAAATCTGTGGAAACTTGCTATAGAAGCGACGGATCGGGAAGGAAAACGATAAGAAGGTCCTAGAGCTGGAAATGCAATATTGGAGAAACGATGGTGTAATAACAGATTTAATTAATGAAATTATTAACACATTAGAGGGCACCAGCGATGAAAGTGATACAGTAGACTTGGAAATCGAAGAATCACAAAGCGACTGAGTGTTTATGGCTGTCATAATATTTGTTTAATACTTTTATGTGTTTTATAACAGTAAATATATAAGTATACAGCATATCGGATGGAGTTAAATTGTTTGTTGACACATCTCATACCTTCGGCGCATATCTTCGCTTATCTTACTGCAATTTGGCTGAATTGTGTTTTTCTAGGTTGACCACAGTGCAAAAACAAAAGCGTGTTAGCTCTCTTTTCTTCCCCTCTGCCCGCACTACACCGTAATTCCAGCGCTCAAGAAATCTTGCGCTTATAGTACATATTACTTTAGGTTTGGAAACAACGTGACAATTAATTTTAATGGACCTTTCTAAAAATAAATTGGATGTTGAAGTTCTGTGAATTCAATAATTACTCAGAACATTTATAAATATTTTAGACCTCTCTAAATCTGTGTACACCTCGGTAGCTAGATGATAGCACGTCTGCCTCACGTTCAAGAAGTTGTGAGTTCGAATCTCGGTTAGGGTGAGCTACCTGGATACGGTTTTTTTATTTTTTTTTTTCCGGGGTCTCCCCTTATCCGGAAAGACGAATGTCAGGTAGCTCTAAGGTTTATGGACCACGGATTTATTTCTGCATCATTTCATTCATCGTCCGATATGACTTATGGAGGACGTAAATTACAAAAAAAAGCCCCTCTCTTAATTTGTATCTATAATACGATTAATGTGGATCATAACTAGTGCTATATATGGAATATCATAGACTTAGGAACTGCAGCAGTGTTTTTTTATTAGAATACGGATCCTGTGTGTGTTATATTTGACTTTTGTTTGCCTACTTGTCTAATATATTGCTTAGACATAATTGAATTGTGGATTTTTATTTCAGGCTGCTGAATCCAAGCCAGACATCGACAACGCCATCTACTTAAGGCACTGTCGGTCGGGTATTAGTAAGTCGGCTCTGTAACTTGGTGAGTACCGCGTGTCGTGTTGACGTTAACGGACTACGCAGAGAGATGAGTGCGCGAGTGTCAGTGGAAGGGGCGCAGCCCTCTTATTGAGTGTTTGTCCTCTATCCGCAGCGATGGTAGACCCGCTGAAGGTCCTCTGGGTCCTCACCAACAGCACCTACCTTGGTAAGTAATATACATGCAACTTATCTGGAATAACGTAAGATAAACGAAAATAAAACGTTTATTTTCTTCGAATTGGAACTATATTGCTTCTAGATGTAACTTCTCAGGAATTATCACGTATCATTTGCTTTGTGAAGTATGGGACTAACTCCCTTTTCCCTGTGCGCTTTCCCCATTAACCCAAATGTTCTTGGCGCTAGACGTAAGGGAATGCAAACATTATTTTTAAAAGTTTTATAACAATTCAGTTGTTGAAATCATAACTGTAACATGGATATTTATATATTAACAAATGCTTTAAATATTTAGTTTAAAATTAATTATAGTTTATGAATTACTTATTTTTCTAATCCAACGAAAATACCAGCGGTGCATCCATATAGCTGTGAATGTTACTTACGTTAAGAGATAATTCGTCATTATCATTGTCTTCAACGTCTGAGTACTGCAACTTTATGACGATAGGTTCCAAAATCTCGTTACGTGCTATTTCTTTCCAAAAGTTGTCTTCTTGTAGTTTATCTGATGTCTCACGCAGTTTTAACAGTCTTGTTGTGTTCCTTGTCAATTTCTTCGTGATTAAGTCGTTCAACGTCAGTCAGTTTAAAAATATTATTTCTGTTTGCAACATAATTTGAGCCCACATGAACTCTATTGGATTTTTCTAGCAGTAGTAAGGGGGGAAGGTGGATCGCGTCTCATTGATCCAGCTAACACACTTCTTCATGGAAGAGTAACTGAATAAAGCTGCTTTGAACTCCCTTGAGTAAACAGAGATTACGAATGATTCATAAACAAAGATATTGTGAGTTTGTGAGTTCGTGAAATTAAAAGTCCAATTGCACAACTAAAAAATGTTCTTTATTTCCACCAAATTACAGTCGGAACACTTGCCGATTACACAGAATTACGTAATGCACACAATTACAGTTCACCAGTTCGTCTGTCACCGGTCCGTTACCTCACAGGGCGCTCCTCACGGCTGCTCGCCAAGAACTGAACTCTCGGTCGCATCATCCCTCTATTTATAGGTGGCTAAATGTTTCTAGAGAACTCTTTACCATGGAGGGGAAAATATTTCGGAGATTTCGTGTTCTTTAAGGCGGCAGGAGGAGGGGGAAACGAAGATTCAGCCACCCCTGTGGTTTCCCCTCCCTCCACTCTGTCACGCCTCCGCAGGTGGCAGCTGACCGGCGAGTGTGCGGTACCGATACCCCACGCCCCCCTCCATCGGCCTTACCCTCGTGTAGCCGACCGCAAGTTTGGCGATTGGGTAACAATATAATGTGACCAGACACATTCTCCCAGACCAGCAAGAAGTGTAAGACTTGAAGCTTTCACGGCGAAGCCTTGATTAGCAAGAAGTGTATCGTTTCCTCTCATCGAATTTAACAAACACCTTGGCTTATTCAAAGTACATATTTCTTTTTATCACGTCATGTCAAGTGTTTACGTTTCAGTTCTGAGTAATTTCAAATACACATTCACGCATACATGCCAACTAATAATGATATTCACTTACGTCACAGTGCATTGTTATAATATAATGGTATCTACTTTATTTATTTGTATTAGGAAAACTATTTGAGCTAAAATATGGGGTTTTTAAGGTTATGTCAAATACATTACTCTCTCCTTCCTCATGGATCAGTTTTTTGCAAAATATGAATTTCTGTCTTAGCATTTATTAGAGATTGATTAGTTGGCCGCTTGTCGCACACCACTTAGCGGGAATGCAATAAGACAACACTGCTGGTCTCCGATTGGTTGCTCACCTAGTAGCGCTCAAGGACAAACACCTCCCCATTTGAAACACATAACGACAGCTTTGAATCTATAGTGGAGTCAAAGTGCCACTGTACTGCAGCTCCTGTGATTTATACTTGCTTCAGAAGGAAAACATTATTAGCCAAAGAGGCCTCAGATAGATGGAACAGTACTAATAATATACATTAAGGTTATACAAATATAATAATTTGTAACATAAAACTTCACTTACTTGATGAGGATCGCAATTTCGCGAAATGATTCTTCACATCTTGAGCTGAAGCCTCAAACAGCCTCGTTGTCAAGATCACGCTCACTAGAGATTACTATGTTTTTGCCAGTACTACCAAAATCTGAAAATGAAATAAACTTAAAAACAGAATCAACTGCTAGTATTTCAAAATTCATTACGCCATGTTGAATTTTTAAAATAAATATTTTCTCCCAAAACATTAAATCTATGAGACCATTTAATTGTTTTAATAATTTAACTTCAGGAAGTATTTCATGGTCAAGTGACGAAAAATGATCTGATACGACCGATTTATCAGTCTGTTTATACTTAATGTTCTTTTGTTCTGGTTTCCAAATTACGTTTTGTCTTTGCAACATTAACCTCATCACAATCTAAACAATTAAACTGATAAATACCAAACTTTTTTATTATTAGGAATGTTATATGTTTTAGAGAAATGTAGTCAATGTTTAATACTATGTTTATTTTGGGGAACTAAAGTTATAAGGGACACTTTAAATTTTTTTTTGAAAATGTATGTTAACCCAAGGATTGTAAGTAAATTTTTAAAAATAACTGTCTTTTATTTTGTAAGGTTAGAAATATCATTAACAGTATTTTGATATTTAAATTTTTCAATTTTAAGTATAAAACCTTTATTGAAATCATTAATTAAAGTAATATTAATGATATGTTTATATTATTCTTTAAATTACTCTTTATTCAGGGGTATATTTATTAATCTATAAATCAAACTATTTAAAACAGCAAATTATGTGAAAAAGAGTTAAAACTTATTTTTTATGTAATTATCGACATGAGTAGACTTACTATAAATACCAAAATTTAATTTATTATTATTATTTCTTATTATTCTTAGAGTTTTACTACTCTGCTGGCATCCAGTATGAATGATTCATATCTACAATTTGCCAATCAGAAACATCAGAGTATCTTTCCCACGTGGAGTGAATCACGTGTTAGAATATGGTTCCGTTTTGCTGGTGTGAACATTTTAATTGCGAAGTCAATATGATTATAAAATCTTCAGTAAAGCATTGACGTATAGATGGAATGAACGTGTTAGTATTATAATTATTCCACACTAGTGGAACACATCCTGTAATACCCTGAAGTTTAGAAAACAAAAAAACAATACTCAGGTTAGTACTGACGTGGTTATACACTACCTGCGTCTGGTAAACATAAGGGAGAAGGTTGAGTGACGTACTCATATAATCAAAGTTATGAGCAACGGTAATCTATCAAACTTAGTCACACGACGAACACAGTGTCATAAGATATATTGCACGTTTATTAAACAATTCTACAAAGACTTATCTTTTCCAGAAATATAAATTAAACAAACGAATCATTAATATTTACATTGTGCACAGTTCATGAAAATCTAATTCGTTTGGATAATGCTAGATTATGTCTGTGTATAATAATAATAATAATAATAATAATAATAATAATAATAATAATAATAATAATAATAATAATAATAATAATAATAATAATAATAATAATAATAATAGTAATAATAATATAATATATAATATAATTATATTTATATATAATATAATTATATATGTTATAATTATATATAATATAATTATATATTCAGTATTATTATTACTATTATTATTACTATTATTATTATTACTATTATTATTATTATTATTATTACTATTATTATTATTATTATTATTATTATTATTATTATTATTATTATTATTATTATTATTATTATTATTATTATTATTATTATTATTATTATTATTATTATTATTATTATTATTATTATTATTGTTATTATTAAATTGTTCCTATCTCATAGGGACTGTTTCAGTGGCTAGACCGCTTGGCTCTCACTTAGACGGCTCAAGTTCGATTCCAGGTGACAGCAAAGAGGGATTTATGGTGTACACCATGGTGTTAGGGTGGGTTTCCTTCGGTTTCCTCCACCATCATTCCAATAGGCATAACATACCAGACATAATACATAGAATCCGGCATTACATATACTTTTTTTGTTCATGTAAAGAGTTGGGTAGGTTGGGGAGGGGTTTATTTAAAAGTATTCATGTGTTGTGTTGGAAGATGCTTTACGTAATTTCAAAATTTTACCAAGTATTTGGTTTGTAGTTATTGTGCTCAGGGACTGATACACATAGAACTTTATCTAAAAATGCTTTAGAAATGTAAAGATATACACATTTCCAGTAAAGTCGTGGTATCGAGGTTTAGCAGAGCAACACTTCTTCTATCCACTAGGTAGATAAGTAGTATAAAAAGTAAAACTAAACTATAACAGCTGTGGTAGAACTTAAAATGAGGATATTTATTTTCGCGGCTAAGTTATGTGCATAAAGATGACTGTGGTGTATCCGCCACAGGCGATCAAGAACCACTGAGCTGAGAACTATTGGAAATGTATGTGCGGAACAGTTACAGACAAAGTCGTTGATTTGTAAAGAGTACTGAAACAAAAATCTCAATTTGCTGAATTATCTATCGACCGGCTTTGCTGGGAAGACCCGAGGCCTTTGAAGAGTTATTGCGAGCTTTAATTGAAACAGAACAGGAGACATTAACATGCTCTATGTGTTTCCTTCTTTGTGTCCGGCTCGTTTAGCTTAAAATATCGTCTACAAAAATGTAAATATATAAGTCAATAAATAAAGATGACAGAAAAGCTTTCTCTGAAATTTCGGTCAAGGATTAGAGCCATAAAGAAGCAGTAAGATACATACCGTGTTATTTATTATAATCTTCCTTTTAATATATCAAAATGCCAATTTATGGTCTTCTCTAGGCTTAAAAATATTGTTTTTCACTATAAAATAGATGGAGTTAATTAAAAACTTTTTAGAAACAACAACTAATTTAGGAGTTATTTTTAATAAGGATCTATCTTTTAATAAACACATTAACACAGTACTCAGTGTGGCATATAAAAATCTGGGATTCATTATTCGTAACTCATCAAACTTCAAGGATATTACACTTTTTTGTTATATTATACAGGGTGTTTAAAACGTCACCAAATGAACATATAAACTAATTTCTCAGCTTCTATGTGACACATATACGAGGGCTGTTCAATAAAGAATGATTACAATTTCTTTTTCACAAGATACCCTTACTCATCCTCATAATTTTGATGGTCCTTCTCAAAATAGTCTCCCCTGAATGCGATGCACTTGTTTCAGCGTTTCTGCCAGTCTTCAAAGACATGCTGGAAACAATTTTTTGAGATATCCTTCAAAATCGCCTCCACAGCCTTCCCCACTGCTTCTGATGTTGGATAATGCCTCCTACGTAGGCGTTTCTTCAAGTTAGGAAATAGAAAAATCACATGGGGCTAAATCCGGACTATAGGGAGGGTGAGGGATGTACTTCACGTTGATTTTTGCAAGATATTCAGCAGCAACATTGGCAATATGCGGCCGCACATTATCGTGGTGTAGCATCGAGACTGCTTCACGGAAATGTGGTCTTTTGCGCCTGATATGGACTTGAAATGTTTTCAGGACATCCCTGTAGTGTTGTCCAGTTACTGATGTGTGTGCAGGTACAACATGCTGATAAACCATTACACGAATATCAAAGAATTAGATGACCATAAATTTCCCAGCAGAAGCAACCACTTTTTCTTTTTGGGGAGTTGGTGATGAAGGAGATTTCCACACTAAGCTTTGCTGTTTGCCCTCAGGATCAAAATGATGTAGCCAAGTTTCATCAGCAGTGATTACGTTTGAAAGAAACTCCGGATCTTCCTCTAACATCAACTTTAACTGTATGTTACCTCCATTGCAGCGGTAGGCGATACTGAACATGTCTGAACTTACCTGGTTCTCAGAAGCGGGAACCAGGAATACCAACAATGAAACTACTACGGCGTGTTTGTTTCACATTAGGGTAACAGAATATAATAAGATTGAATTTTAGTGCGAAAAATTACGATCATTCTTTATTGAACAGCCCTTGAATTTGAAAGTCACATTTTGTCGTTGTACGAAGGACACTAAAGCAGAAAAATTTCAGTTTTAGATAAGTTTGATATGACTTATAAGAGTAAATATATGTTTTACCTTTTAATTATTCATTATATTTATAGAAGTACAAGTAATTGGTCAAGTACATGTAAGCTAATTTTAAGAAAATGAAAATATGAAATATTCTTTAAGAACTTGGAATTGAGTTATTTAAGTTTCTAATAATGAATAATATGAAATTAATTCTTAGTCATGCTTTCTGTTTTACTTATAGAAAATAAAATCTTTAAAGTTCATCTGACCGAAAATAGCTTTAAAATTAAAAGTATCCGCGTGTTTGCACGCGCCTCTGAACATTGTAACTCGAAAGTAAAAAAGTACGTAAAATATCTAACTTGGTATTTAAATTACTTTTCCCAGGATGAACCATGAACATTTGCTGGATATTTTCGAGACCTTTTAGTGATTTTTTATATTTTATTGGAAATGTCTAAAGAGTTTCATATGTAAAAGATATTTACGTGCCAAATAAAATGTATATCTTCAATTGTTTTGGGGGAACCTGTGAAATTCCCTTCATACAGAGTTACTTTTGTGTAATTGGCAAAGCTACCACAGAAAACGTATGGATCTCGTCAAAGGACAGTCCTTTTTAAAATTATTTTATGGCATTAATAATTTCCGAGATATAATTTGCTACTTTCCTAAATTTTCAGTCTTATACTTTTTGTTTTTGCTTCCCAGCAACCTAAAGTGGGAAACGGCTACAATTCTATTCATATATTCATATTTATCAGGGGCGGCTGGTGGCTCTGAAAATCGTTGTTTCACAAATTTATCCATGCAATTTAATTTTTTTTTTAAAGTAACAAATGGTTGTTTAAGCCTACCACTATAGACTGCTGTATACACAAGTTAATGGTAATTCACAGCGTATTTCAGAAACACCCTAGAGCATAACACTCTTCTATTTATGCAGCTAAAAATTTACTTGATATCTCTTCATGACAGACTTCAAGTATACATTGCAAGATTTCGTTCTGGATTGTCTTGGAGGTCCCCTTAAACACTGTAGTATTCTCCAGATAGGTTTTTCAGAACACAATCTAGCTCTGCACGAAGTTTATCAGTCCTCGAAAAATACCAGGATTGCTTGACGTAGCTGAATCACTGTGTCCTCGTAGAGCTAACTCAAAGGTTCCACAAAACCTAATGCAGTTAACAATAATGTTTAAAACATACCTATTTTGAGCCACTTTGTGGTTGTGTTCTTCAATTGTTCTCCGATATGCACTGTCCATCTGCTTTGCAAAGTGAGATTTGTGGTGGACAACACGGCGCTGGGGCGGGTTTTCTCCGGGATCTCCGGTTTCCCCCGCCATCTCATTCCACCGGTGCTCCATCTTCATCTCATGTATCATCAGTGCCATCGCCTGCGGTGCCGTATGTAGTAAAAGCGGGCGTTAAACACTACACATTTAATCTGCTTTGCTATATTTACATTGCCAAGCATAGCAAAACTGTGTTTTTCATGTGTAGTTTTTAAGTTACGTGTTTTAACGTGATCATGACGATACTGAAAAGCATTCACGCCATGTTTTGTCCACGGATCTTCGCCGCCAAAGAGAACGAAAGGAAAGCAAAACAGGCTATTTTTAATATTACAACCACACATCAAATTATATTTCTCATATATATTGTTGTTAAAGTTCCTGTTCAAATATCTTGTTTTTGTTTTGACTACCTATGTGATTTTTATATTTGGCGTGGGACTTCCAAGTCGCTTATTTTTGGTTTTTTCTTCTAAGCTCATTTTTAAAAAGGATGTGCTAAAAGACCCTTTATGGAATTCATTGTTTCTCCTTATATAACACAATATACTTGTATTTAAATAAATCACTCTTACTCACTACTCAAAGCACGACACAGCTAACAAAACACGGCACAAAACATGTGGCTATGCTCTGGTAGGTAATAGTAATCTGTGGTAATAGCTGACCGATGTGAACATTTAATATGAGAATAATAGGTGGCGCTGAAAACAGAAGGAGAAGGCTTGGCATTCACTATTCTCTGGCTGCTAGGTTAACCAACCTTATGCTGCCATAAGCCCCGTCCTTCCCCCCTACTTGCCTCGGTACGACCTAGGTTCATCCTGGCCTATACCTCCCCATTGTATACCAGTGGTTTGCAACTGAGAGTGAACTACTTGGCACCTGCAAACAATACAGCGCGCTGAGGGCCACTGCACTAGACAAGGTCGAACTGAACGCCAAATGGAACATGCCCTTGTATTAAAGGGAGACCCAGCATTTTGGTTGTAGCGCAAACTTGCTACCCCATTGAGAAGCCGCCCCTGATATTTATTGAAACTTAATACAGTGTTTGAACACAATTAAGCCATGTCATTTGTAATGCATACTCTCTCTTAAAAGTAAACGACTAGGAATGTCAGAAAATTGTCAATTATCTTCTCTCTCTCTCACACACAAACACACACACATACACACACACACACACACACACACACACACACACACACACACACACACACACATATACAAAACAATTATTCAAAATAATCGAAATTGTCATCAAAATTTTCATCTATAGACTCTGCTTAACAAGAATTTAGTCAGTTTAGATTTAAACTTAGCAGCTGAAGCTTATTAAGTAGTTCTGGACCAAAGTAGTGGGGCTTATGTTCAAAACGTTTTAGCCTGTGACCTTAAACTAGGTATATAGTTATTCTTTCCCTTTGTTTCATATGTGTGGACATCGGAATTTGTGGAGGTTATATTCCTGTTATGTACAAAAAGTATTGTTCGCAGAATAAATATGCAGGGAAGAGTAAGTATGTTTAATTTTTTAAAATACGACCTGCATGAACTCGTACGTGTTATTTTTGCCAGGTATCTGATAGTTCTTTTGTGTAGGAGAAAAATTCTGTTAACGTTTAATTTGGAAGTGTGTCCCCACAGCTCGATGCCATAAGAAATGTGTGAATATATTAATGCAAAGTATACCAACTTACTTGTATCTACTGAGAGAAAACTGGCTAAGTATCGCAGCACAAAAAGTCCTGAGCTTAATTTACTTTCTAGTTTTTCAATGTGGTTGTTCCAAGTTAACTTGTCATCAAGGATTGAACCTAAAATATTTACACTTTTTACACACTGGACTAGACTATTGCCTATATTAAGATGAGGTTCGAAAGGACGTCTCTTAAAATAAAGTATGATAAAATACATCCCATTGCAAACAAATTCGAATATTCATAACCACAACACAAGAAACAAGAATAATTTCGCTACTATGACGTATAGACTCCACCTGTGTGACAAGTTGCCTAGTTACATGGGAGCCAAGCTATATAACAAACTCCCAGCAAAAGTTAAAGTGTCTAGTAACTTAACAAAATTCAAATTTTTGTTGAAATCATATTTAATTAATAATGTTTTTCATTCACTTGATGAATTTCTAAACTAAGACTACAACTTCAGAATTTATCGTTTGAGTGCTAGTTTCTTATTTTACAATACTTATGACTAAAACCTAGACATTGTATTAGGTGTACAAGACATTATAAATTTAGAATAACATCACCTAAGTTTTAGTTTCTTCTAATATCTGTATATATATCAAAATATCCAGCAACTTTAATTGTATATAATTGACGACTTGCCTGTTTTCAACAATGCTTGTAAAACATAAGGTGATAATAAATTATTATTATTATTATTATTATTATTATTATTATTATTATTATTATTATTATTATTATTATTATTATTATTATTATTATTATTATTATTATTATTATTATTATTATTATTATTATTATTATTATTATTATTATTATTATTATTATTATTATTATTATTATTATTATTATTATTATTATTATTATTATTATTATTATTATTATTATTATTATTATTATTATTATTATTATTATTATTATTATTATTATTATTATTATTATTATTATTATTATTATTATTATTATTATTATTATTATTATTATTATTATTATTATTATTATTATTATTATTATTATTATTATTATTATTATTATTATTATTATTATTATTATTATTATTATTATTATTATTATTATTATTATTATTATTATTATTATTATTATTATTATTATTATTATTATTATTATTATTATTATTATTATTATTATTATTGTTAGTGTGTATGGATTTATTAAAGCAAGTTAGTATTCTATTTATATCACACAACCTGTATAGCTGTGTTCTTAAACTGTATAAATTCATATGACGTGGTTCTTTTGTGTATTTAACACTATACTGAACTGAAAATAAATAAATAAATAATAAAAATAGAATTAATTAGCTGTCTTGTACATTAGTACACAGCCTGATATTATTAAAATACTGTGTCACGATATTGGAGGTCAAATTTGCATCGATTTCTAGATTTAGTAAGTTGCTGTTGCTGAAACCCAGTGTGGCATCGTCTGCATACATACTTAAAGGTATTGCCCCAAGAATTGAATCCGAGATTTCATTAGAGAAATTCAAGTTCTGAGGTCCCCAGATCCCTAAAGAGCATTTTTAGAAAATGGTTTCATGGCGTACGTGTCTGTATCTTCGAAATGGTGTATAGATTACAGATCAGTCTGTAGATTTACATGGGAGGATGAAATTAGACGCCAAGCAGGAAAATTCTACGCCAGATTACCACTACATCAAAGCGCCCTGGTTAAGTCTCTAGGGGATTATGACCCCAGAAGACGCCGCTTCAGGCAACATCGGGTCTCCCGCATGGCTTGCGGGTACCCGAGATAAACCAAAGCAAATTCAAACAGCAGCTAAAGTTGAGCTCCGGATAAGTTATTTTTTAGAGGTTTGGCCTCTAAATTACATGCTACCACTAATTACATTGAAATTCTTTTACACCATTCCCACCAGGGCGCAATGGGTCCTATATCCTGACACAAAGACATACACGGTGTTCATTTTATTTGTGACTTTACCGCGAAAAATCTGACGTCCTCAATAGCATCGCTGATGAGCAGTTTGTATACGATTCCCCTAGCGGCTTGCGATAGGATTTGTTGCGTTGACAGCAGCTTTGAGGTCTCCCTCTGCCGGCAGGTAAATATACTATTTGAGAGGTGGGTCTGCTCGCGTAATATAAATGTGCGTATTTTCGCCTGGTACTTAGATACAATAACTGTTCATAAAAAACTACTAAGTCAATACCGTTTTGGAATTAAAAAAATATTTGCATAGATATCGCAATAATTTTATTTTTACATGAAAGCTCGTACCTTAATCTACTTTTCTACACAATTTCCGTGAATATCGAGGCACTTGTCATAACGTGGCACCAGTTTTTGAATACCCTCCTCATAAAATTCTGCCGCCTGACGTGTTAACCACTGTATCACAACTGTTTTGACTTCGTTATCGTCTTGAAGACGCTGACCGCCCAGATGTTTCTTTAAGTGTAGGAACAAATGGTAGTGGCTGGGGCCATGGCTGTATGGAGGATCATCTAGAGTTTCCCATTGAAAAGATTTGATGAGATCTTTGGTCCGATTAGCCACATGTGGGCGGGCATTGTCATGCAGCAAAACGATACCCTTACTCAACTTGCCACGTCTTTTGTTCTGGATTGCACGACGCAGATTGTTCAATGTCTCACAATAAGACGCTGCATTGATTGTCTCATTACGAGGCAGAAACTCCACTAGCAATACTCCTTTTCTGTCCCAAAAACTGTGCACATGATTTTCCGGGCAGAAATTGTTTGCTGAAACTTCACTTTTGTGGGTGATGATGAATGTCGCCATTCCATGGATTGTTGTTTCGATTCTGGTGTGACGTAGGCCACCCATGTTTCTTCACCAGTAACAATTTGGTCTAAAAATCTTCACCTTCATTGTGGTACTGCTGAAGGAAAGGCAATGCGCTGCCTAAACGTTGGGTTTTGTGCAAATCCGTCAACATTTTCGGAACTCAACGTGAACATAATTTCCGGTACTTCAAGTTCTCGGTCACAATGCGATACAAAACACTACGAGAATATTGAGGAAAATAGTGGCACGATGATGAAATGTTAAAGCGCCTGTTTTCTCTCACCTTTTCGTCCACTTTCTGCACCAAATCTTCAGTAACGACCGAAGGACGCCCACTCCGTTCTTCATAATGCACATTTTTGCGGCCATCTTTAAATGCTCTCACCCATTTCCTTACCATTCCATCACTCATAATGTTTTGTCCGTAAACTTCACAGATCTCACGATGAAAATCGGTTTTACGCCTTTAGCACTAAGAAATCGTATAACAGCCTGTACTTATGATTGCCTAAGGCATCTTAAACACTCAGTAACCAACCTATACAATGTAGAATCTGACTTTAATGACGTCAGTGCGTAGATAAGAGATGTAGGTAACCAGCGCGCATGCGCGGAACGCTGACCGTAGCGCTGCGGTGGCGGAATGGCTAAACGGCACTGACTTAAAAAACATGCCTCGCATATACTGCAATGCAATGCACCTCAAAGCTAATTATGAAGGCACAAAGGTATACCATGAAGAAAATACGAAATGATAAGTCAATGAACACTTATTTCACAATGAACATCTGCTTTTCTGTTATAGTAGACATATATGCATATTGTAAAACTTTCACATAAAATAGAAACATTTCAATTTGATCTCAATTGTTTTCTATCACCCACAGTTTCCTCACAACGTAACTTCATTACAAACCAGAAAATCGGCAGAACATGTTATAGCAATGAAAAATAAATTAGTGTTACAATATGTAAAAAGCTTTTATATTTAGTATGTGGTCATACAGGTCTATTTTCTTATATTTCCTTTTCCTCTTCCCTTTAAACATTGCCTGCATTACGAGAAGGTATACTTGAGGTCTTTCTGTCATAACATTATTTATTGCTTCTAGATTGGGACCAGTCACTTTATAGCGTCCAGTGTCTCTCTTTTTGCGAATAACTGATCCTGTATCTTGGAAATATTTGATGCACCTATTGGTTTTAAAAGACATAAGGATACCAACATTAATAGACATTTTAATTAAGTGTGAGAATGACAAAATCTATATCGTAAGACGTTTATGTTGCAAACAAAAGTGTGTCAATTTGACGTTACCTGCACACTTTTGACGACATTACATTCCGAGGGACTTGTCTGAATGCTGGATAGCGTTGCATAAACTCCTCTATGCAGCGCTTTAAATTATATTTATACGTCACATCAATTTTAATGCCAGTACGAAAGTAGCTCATTCACTAGATTTTATTTACGGGTGCTGCCAGCTTCATGTTGAGGTCGGAAACTTGTCAGACCATCCTCGTACATTGATAGTGTTTCAGCGTATTATACTTATTTTTAATTTATAGGACTGTATTGTGCAAGATTGTAACATTATCTGCATTAATAAGAAGCGAATAGAAGCATAAGGATGTTTTGCAGAATGTTTGCACTGGAAATGTAACGTTAAATGTTTCTTAATTTTGGTGACAATAAATGATCAGAAGAAGTAATATAATTATCGCATCTAATAAGAGCTGTAGGTTAATTTATAGATTATCGCTTATAGGCAACAATGAAAATGTTTCGGGCTTAAAATAGAGAATTTACATGTATTTCCATCTGCTGAATTCAAAACTCACCATAAAATGATAGATTAGCTATTGTTTTGAAGATAGTGTTGTTTCATTTTTTAGAGTGAAAATTTTAAATTTGGGGGGATTTTTAGTGGGGGAGTTGGCACACCTGTCAAATGACAAAACATAATCGGAGAGAAATTTTGGAAATTAAGTGATGCAAAAGTTAAGGAAGGCATTTTTGTCGGACCACAAACAAGAGAACTTGTAAAGGATCCTGCATTTGAGCAAATTTTGGAGGGGAAAGAAAAGGAAGCTTGGGAAGCCTTCAAGGGTGTTGTGATGTACATTTTTACACTGAAGCTACATATGGTAATTGGGCTTGCATTAATATGCGCATTTTAATGCACACCTTTGTTATTTTTACTTCTATTGAGAGAGATTTGTTGGAAAGACTTACAACAAAACTGTTGTAACCTGAAATCAATCATATTTATTTTTCTGTAACAAGTCAAAATATTCTAGATAGATGAGAGTTTTGTTCACAATGGACCAAAATCCAGACAGTGTTGCATACAATAGAAATAAGAAATATTGGACGTACTTCCATTTGATCCTACTACAGGATACCTGATGTGAGGAGTGAATAAACCATTGGTCACTCGTCAGAGAGTTGCTACAGGAATTGAGAGGATGAAACGAAGTAGAAATAAAGGAAACGCGAGACTTAAAGTAACAGACAATGTACCCTGGAGCAGGATCATCAGCAACTGCCAATCCTCGATAAAACTAATAATAACACTGGGCAACAATGAAAATGTTTCTGGCTTAAAATAATGCATTTACGTATTTTCATCTGCTGAATTCAAAAATCGCCTTAAAAATGATAGATTAGCTCTTGTTTTGAAGATAGAGTGACATTTCATTTTTTAGAGTGAAGATTTTAAATTTGGGGGAATAATTTTTTTGAGTTGGTACACCTGTCAAATAATAAAACACAATCGGAGAGAAATTTTGGAAATTAAGTGATGCAAAAGTTAAGGAAGGCATTTTTGTCGGACCACAAACAAGAGGACTTGTAAAGGATCCTGCATTTGACCAAATTTTGGAGGGGAAAGAAAAGGAAGCTTGGGAAGCCTCCAAGGGTGTTGTTGATGGATTTTTGGGCAACAAAAGAGATGACAACTACAAGAATTTGGTGACAGTGCTCCTGCAAAAATACCGTAACCTTGGATGCAACATGTCCCTTAAGATCCATTTTCTCCACTACCACCTAGACCTTTTTCCCTCCTAGTTGTGGAGCTGTTAGTGATGAACATGGGGAGAGATTCCATCAGGACATTTCTGTTATGGAACAAAGATATCAGGGCCGTTGGACTGAAGTAATGCTTGCGGATTACTGTTGGTCTTTGTATAGGGATTCTGCGGAACTCCATCACAAAAGGTAACTAAAAGATGATGAAGTCATGATTCTCTTCAGACACGACTATCTGAGGAGTATTTTTCCAGCAATTTATAACTCTTAGCATGTAATTACCAGTTTAAAAATCAAATGAACTTTCATTGTTGTTAGCATGTATGTAATTAAAATGTATCCTTTTCTCTCAATCCGTTAATATGTAATACTTCCACCTTGTGTATATCATAGAAACTAGAGCTAATAAAAAGTTTTCATTGTCATATTTGTTTTTCTCAACCCAAAATTTGTAGGAATTGCCTCATGAAGTGGTCGAAATATTCAAAAATTATTTTTTTGTTGCCCAGTGTTATGAAGGAGGGAAGCCAGTTGCCGAGTTTAACAATATCTCTCGGATCGGTTAAAGGGAGGGTGGTGAGGGGAGGGTTAGTAGCGCTGTTTTCTGTATTGCTACTTCGTGTTTAGACTTTATAATGATGGGACCTCGCTGGAGGCGAGAATGTTAATTCAATGTTGCCAAACATCTAGCACATATCCCAGGGCAAGCCAACTTTGGGGTTACAATTGAAAAGTTTCTATGTAACTCGTTGGTTTGGAAGATGCTCTTTGGAAGCCCTTGCATATAAGAGCTCATCCCTATTACAAATGCAATTGTGGAACAGTGGTCGTTGTGAGAGCGGTTGGTAACAACAGCATGTGGAACTAAAGTGACTGTATCTCATTTACAAACTTCTTATAAAGGCTCATTCTTCTACTTACCTTTTTGTGACCATAAACGTTCATTGCACATTTGCTTATTTCTTGTAGTAACAGAAGGGCATAGTACTCTAAAGTAATACAAAATATTAACGAACGGGATAGCTAAGGTGCTTTCGTCTGTGGCCAGCATTCACGAGGGCCGGTTTCGATTCCCGTGGCAGACCTACGTGACCCATGGGTATTTTTCTCGGTTTTCCCGGGTCACTAGGCGGGTTGGTTAATTACTTTTTCTTCTTCTTCACTCCCAGGGCTAGGCAATGCTGCCTGTTCCGGCTTAAAACATATCTGACCATCGTTTTCGTGGTTTTCCCGGATGTCTCTTTCCTCTAGGTTTATAGTTTATAACTCTTCTTGGGATTCTATCTCTCGGCATTCTCTCAATATGCTCTCTCCATTCATTTCTATAATTTATTATTTTTTCTTCTAAAGAACTTATTTCTAAATCTTCTCTTACTTTTTCATTTGGAATTTTATCTAAAATAGTACATCCCTTTACTTCTCTTAAAAATCTCATTTCAGCAGCCCGTATCTTGTTTTTGTCTGCTTTTGTTAATGTACATGTTTCAGAACCAAAAACAAAAGCAGGCACAGCCATTACTTTATTAAATTTCATTCGTGTTTCTTTTCTGGTTTTAGTTTTTAGGCTTCTATTTATTATGCCGCATATTTGTTGAAGCATTGGTAATTTATTTTTAAAATCATTTTCATATTTATAACTGACAAAGTTCCCAAATATTTAAAACCCGTAACTTGCTCTAAGATAATCATCAATTACTATTTTGGTTTCTAACAGTGTCTTTACCTCGAAACGACATTGTTTTTGTTTCATTGTGTGAAATTTTGAAATTATAATTCTTACATAACTTCTGTAAAAATATATACTGCTCTTTGCAGCTCGTCTTCAGTTTTACTCATAATTATTTGGTCATCCGCAAATAGCATCGTGCAAGATGAATACCTCCGTTAATCTTAAACATTCACTCTCTAATCAGATCATCTATATAAATTATGAATAAGATAGGAGACAAACTGCAACCCTGTCTTACACCTTCATTTGTTTGTATCCATTTATTATACATTCCATTTCCAATATGTATGCTGATTGTTGTATCCTTTATATAGATTTTAGAACTTTAATGTGATGATTTGGGTAGGCTCTCCGAGTCATGATTTCCCACAAGTTTTTCCTATTTACACGATCAAACGCTTTTTCATAATCAATAAAAGCTATAAGTGTTTCCAGATTAAATTCTCTTCTTTTTTGTACTATCTGCTTAACTGTAAAGATAACATCTGTACAAGATCGTCCTTTTTTAAAACCATTTTGTTCTTCTAAAAGTAGAACATCTGTAATGGTTTGTAACCTTTTACTTAAGATTCTTGCACGTAATTTATATCCTGTGTTTAAAATACTTATTCCCCTATAAATCTCACATCTGTTTCGAGCACCTTATTACATTACATCCCCCGAAATTCCTGTCCCTCCACACCACCACACTAGTGCGCCTGCATCTAGCTGACAATGCCGACAGGGATGCTGCCTTGAGGATGGGACTGCCCTTTTTAGGGCAATGTCTCAGGGTCGAGGCAAGCAACTTAGAGCGGCACGTTCCCTGTCGGAGATGCTGCAGCTATGGCCACTGTGCCACCACCTGCACCGCTCCACCTAGATGCCACTACTGTGGGACACAGTGCCTCACCGCCAAATGCAGGAAGCATGATCTACGACACCGACGCAGGTACTGTGCTACCTGCAATGGACTAGGCCATTTTACAGGTCAAGCGCAGTGCCCTCGCTACCCCAGAACGAAGCTTCAAGTACAACGCAGCACTCCAGCGACCAGGGAGGAAGAGGCTCCAATCTTACCATCTACCGTAGCAGCAGCTGTCTTCTTTCCCAATTAATACCTGAAGAAAGCCATGCAGGATCTTCGGAGAGAAATGCAGACCATTGGAACCCGTCTTGCCTCGCTTGAGAACGCCATCGCAGATTCACAGTCCTCCAGAGAGGACATCCATCACCTCCACTCCGAGGAACTCAACATTGCTCCACTAGAAGAAACAATCACCACAAGCATCGCAGAACGCCACGCAGAACAGATCGAGCACCTCACAAAGTTAAAAACAATGGCCCAGCTGTTCGCCGACAACACAACTGACATCCAGACTCAACTACACCTGTTCCAACAACAGTTTAAACAAATCAACAGCCATATACTCATCCTCTGTAAAGCAAAAGCTCTCAAGCTTGATGAACATTTATCCGGAGGAAAAAAAAGCCATCTCTGCCTCCCCCAAATAAATAAACATATTGGCTGAAGAGGGGCGAAATAAGCCCTAAAGCAGCCATGGGTGTTAATACACCCAGAATTCCCCTAAAGCAAGCAAGCAAGCTGGACATAAATGACTTATCGACACAAAATAAGTTAGGTAAATGGAAATTTGTGGTGACTTCTTGATTGATAGAGATTATTCGGTTTCTGGTTTGTTTTAGAACAGTCTAGAAATGATCAATGGAGGTATATATAATTGATTGTGACACGCCAGAGGAGTTGTAAAGTCGTAGCAGAAGTAAACAGCTGTAAAGTGTTGTGTTGTAACGAGAGCTGATGTAATCAGAACGCTGTTGTGATCATCGACCTTGGTAGACTGTGAATGTGTATGTGACGTAATTATGCTGCAACTTGCTAATCTGCGAGTGTATTTCTACGCAAATAAAGAAAGTTTTTAAATTTCTACAATTCGGACTTTTAATTATACGAAGCCATAAAGTCACAATATGCTCTGAGGAAAACCACTTCCTCCTCACGTAGGTCGGTTGCCGGTCTCCGCTCCTCTGTTGGGACCATTTTGGGACTGCCAGCTAGGGACCTTTGAGGCTCGGATTGCCTGTTTGTAACCATTAGGGCTCGGCTGCTGGGGTCGTTGCCGTCCCGCTGTGGGAGAACGAGTTAGTTGTCCTGGCCCTCGGGGGAAGTCTCTAGCCAAGTAAACTGTAGGGACGCTGCCCTCTGTACTGTCGTGCCTCCCTGGGTCAGACGCCCTCTGTCTCCTTAGCCTCATCCTCCCTCCCACTTGGAGGCATAGGAACAATGGGCCCAGCATGGTGGCCTTCTTCTTCTTCTTCTTCTTCTTCTTCTTCTTCTTCTTCTTCTTCTTCTTCTTCTTCTTCTTTTCTTCTTTTCTTCTTCTTCTTCTTCTTCTTCTTCTTTCTTCTTCTTCTTCTTCTTCTTCTTCTTCTTCTTCTTCTTCTTCTCTTCTTCTTCTTCTTCTTCTTCTTCTTCTTCTTCTTCTTCTTCTTCTTCTTCTTCTTCTTCTTCTTCTTCTTCTTCTTCTTCTTCTTCTTCTTCTTCTTCTTCTTCTTCTTCTTCTTCTTCTTCTTCTTCTTCTTCTTCTTCTTCTTCTTCTTCTTCTTCTTCTTCTTCTTCTTCTTCTTCTTCTTCTTCTTCTCTTCTTCTCTTCTTCTTCTTCTTCTTCTTCTTCTTCTTCTTCTCTTCTTCTTCTTCTTCTTCTTCTTCTTCTTCTTCTTCTTCTTCTTCTTCTTCTTCTCTTCTTCTCTTCTTCTTCTTCTTCTTCTTCTTCTTCTTCTTCTTCTTCTTTCTTCTTCTTCTTCTTCTTCTCTTCTTCTTCTTCTTCTTCTTCTTCTTCTTCTTCTTCTTCTTCTTCTCCTTCTTCTTCTTCTTCTTCTTCACTCCATGGCATAGGCAATCAAGTGCCTGTTCCGCCTTTGAAGTCCTCCAGCCATTGTGTCCTGGTTCTGCCCACCGATCTCCTGCCTTTAGGATCATACTATAATATTTGTTTTGTAAGTCTATTATCTGGCATTCTTTCAACATGTTCCTTCCATTTTTGTTTGAGATCTTTTAACCTATCATTCATACTAAAAATGTCCAGCTCTTCTCTTATATTTTCATTCCTTATTAAGTCCCTCTTCGTGCATCCTTTCACACTTCTCAAGAATTTCATTTCTGAAGCCTGAATTTTACTCTGTTGCCTTTTAGTTAACGTCCTAGATGGTGGCCTACGTACCGAATGAAATCCTAATGCTAATGCTAATACACAAGATTAAAAAGTGGATTTCTATGTGATAGATTTTAAATTCTGTGCTCTTTAGTTGACCACGAGAAAGAACCTGCAATAAAGGTTTGAAAAGTTCAGAGCAATAACAAAACAAGTCTCTAAAATGTAGACGTCAAAGAATATTTACTTTACATATGTAACTTTGATTCGCTACTGAAGTCCAGAAATCTCCTCTTAAGCTAACATGTGTCCAATAGCTTAAATCTTTCAATATCGTACGGAAACCACGAGATCCGCGGTTCAAATCCCGGCCATGGCATTGAATTTTTCATGTTGACTCTATCCATCAAATATCTTAGCCTATATACGGCTAGTGTGGAGAATTGATTAATTTCCATCAATTAACTAAAACCGTATAACTTGTCATTTTTTTACTTACATCTTTGATGGAAGATTATACGAAACGTTTCCAACGGCTTCTCATAAAACTTCTTTTAGCCCCTCATCCAAAACAATATTGTTAGGTCGGTTACTTCAAAGAAAACTATATTATTTGTATAGTAAGATTTTGTCCATTTCTTATGGTTTAGCAATTATGAAGCACTCATTCAGAATGAAAACTACTTAATAATTTCGCAGAAAATTCAAGATATACTGTTTTAGTGTCTTAAACATATTATAATGTTGTAATTAAAATCGTTTGGTGAATTTCTGAGAAAATAATAAATACCAGCAGCAGACCAGCAGCAGACCAGCAGACCAGCAGAAGAGACGAGTCGTCCAGGTTTACCTGGACGGAGTGCTTACTGCCCAGCACCTAGCCGCTTACTGCGTCTTTATCTGGGCAGTATAAAAGAGTCGTGTTTGTCTCAGGCGGTTGTCTTCGGCAGTGGTATGTTTAGCCTTATGCGCGCTGTTGCCCCGTGCCGTGGTTGTGCACTCAGTGCGGGCTGCGCTCTTCTGCCTGCGTGGGAGGCGTCTGAGCACAGTCCTCTAAACAGGCTAGAGGGAAAGGAGCAATGTTTAGGTATTGGACTTACCTGTTCAGTCCTGGTAACCCAAAGCATCTTTGGGCAACCGGTAGCTCAGTCGGCGGCGAGGAGCCCTGTGGTCGTAACGGCCAAGGGTGTTCACCAGGATGTTGGGATGGGAGTCTAGCTTATCGTAGATGGTGCGGGATCTGTCCCGCACCGCGTCCACGATGTACGGGCCTTCGGAGTAGGTATGAAGGACATGGGACGGGAATCTACGCCCGGTATCGTAGATCATGCGCAGTGCCCTGTTCTGGACGTACTGGAGTCTGCGAATAGTGGTGGGAGCCGCTGATCCCCAAACTTCGCAGCCGTACAGAATCAGGGGCGGTATAATCGCCCGATACAGGCGTAGTTTGAGGTGCGTTGGCATGGTGGATTTGAGAATTGGGTATAGCTGTGTTAACGCTGCATGCCCTTGTCCGGCTTTGACCCGGACGTGAGGTGCTTAGGTGAGACCGCGATTGAGGTGGACGCCAAGGTATTTGGCAGTGGGAACCCAAGGGATTTGCCTCTGCCTCAACCTCAGCGACCAATTCGATCGCCCAGCTCGGACCTTAGCCAGCAGAAGAGCAGAGCTCTTCTCGGGGCTAATGGCCATCCTCCACTTCTCACTCCAACGGCCAATGGCTGAAAACGTTTTGAGGACTAAAAAGGAGTTTTGGGGAATGATGAAGAAATTGTAGCACCCTTGAAGGGTGTCCTGCGCCGTGGCGTAGTGGGCTAAGGCAGCATGACACGGTCCTTGGTCACGGAAAGCGACCCGGATTCGATCCCACCCATGTGCTGCGGATTTTAAGTGCCGCGTATAGGACCGGTGCCCACTAGACATCGTGAGGAAAGTGAGGAGCTTACGCTAGGTAAGCGGTCCTGGTCACGAAATCTAACGTTCCGGGTGGGGATGCCGAGATGCTGACCCCGTTTTGGTTGGATGATCTGTGCCTTGAGTAAGTGGGCGTGAGCCCGGTAGTCGGGTTGGTAGGTCTTGGTCCTCTTAAGGCTATCACGCCAGGAAGTTGCAGAAATGAAACATAACGTTTCTTATTTTATTCACTATTGGGCTTTAGAATTATTCTGCTCACATACCGTTGTGGCCAGACTTAAGCCCGGAGATTTTTCTAAACATAGTACTTTTTTGAGCTTCAGGGTAGTTCAAGACATGTATTACTCAAAATTCTCAGTCTCCAGATGTTGTGTGGAAATGCAGTACTATTCTTATAATAACTTACAGGCATAGGATCCCATAAACCTTCAAAGGGATATGAAGTTTACGAGTGTCGCAGTACATAACTGCTGACGTCAGTCCCGGGGACAACACGCAGGGATAGTCCAGTTCGCAACACGTAGCTTTTGTTTCATTACAACTACTGCTCGCCTCGTAGGTAAATCTGCCTTCAAGGGAGTACAAGGTGTTTGACATACTGTGTCAATAGCATTACTTTCACATCAATTATTAGACAATCGCCATTTTATAAATAAAAAGTTTTGGGTATTATCAACAGCCACTAAACAGGTTGAAGAATGTAATTTCGAGCTGTCTAAAAGCAGTCGAGGAAGTGTCTGCAAAAATTAACAATATACAGAATGCACCAACTGCCAATTGAACAAAAAATTATAAAATAAATAAATTGTCTAGTATTCTACACAAAAATACTGGATTTTCAGTGCTGAGTAATATAGGAGATAAACTAAGTCTTGGAGAAACTCATGAAAATGATTTGTACTACTCATTAACGCGATGTAATGTTGAACGAACTTTCTCCCAATATTGTTTCAACTAGAGGCGCAGAAAATTCAAATTCAACAATTTACGAATGTACATGGTTGTTCACTGTAATTCCCGCAACGAAAGCGATGAGAAGGACGGCACATTGTAACGCTGGGTACATTTGTATCCGTACCGGACTGTACACACACATCGCTTCGGTATACTTGTTGACACGGACGTTTTTTGACACCACGTTTGGCCTTGTATAGTACCTGTGCGCGTCATTGATTGCTAAGGTGTACATAATTAAGTATTAGATAAGTTATATAGTATAATAATAGTAATAATAATGATAATGACGATCACGATGATAATTTTATATGGAGAGTGGAAGTAAGACGTTTCTACGTGTTCTTTCCTCGATCACTTCACTCCAAGTTGTTCAGTCCCTTCACCTCACATTCCTGTTTCAGATAGGTACCATATGGACATTTTTACTGCTAGGTTCGTCTCACAGACGCTTTTTTTAAATCTAAAATCTGCAATTGTGGAATTTTATAATCGTTTTGTTTTGGTAAGTTTGTGCACGATTGTTCCAGTAGAACTGTGGCAGGTGGCAGACACTTTACTGAGTAGACTGTGGGATGGGTTCAGATGAAGGGTTACTCTGCTGATAATTAACAACTACTGAACCGCGTCTAAGCGGTCGGAAGGATGAGGCAAGTCTTCCCCGGCTGCCCATAGTCTTGTGTGTCCCAGACAAGGTGGTGCAATAATAAAGCATCCGTCTTGTGCCTTTCAACTGAGGTTCTACTTTACGTGGTTTTTCCTTTAATACTTACATAATTTATATGCACTGTTTTTGTGAAACTGATGTTCGTGGAAACGTAAATCGTCCCGTAACTCATTAAGGTGACCCAGAAGGCAGCATGCTTACAATGTCTCCATGGCAACACTTCCTCATCTACCGTATGTAGCACAATAGGTCAAAGCCTTCTATGAATACATAGAGAAATGAAGTTTTGAGGTTGAATCCCGAAGGCCATTGAACTCACACTTTCACTATGACAGGAATAACGCGAAAACCAAGAATTATGGAACATATATTCATATGAACTTTTCTTCTTCTTTTGGTGAGAAGAATCCATACCTAACGTTTGTAAAAGTATTTGTCAAATATTCTATATATAGTTTAAAAGCAAGAGTGTCCTATCTTTGAACTTAAAGCACGTTCTATAAATGATAGTTTCATTTTTTTTAATTTTGGAATATAATGTCATTACGCGTGGAAGAGAACATCAGTTAAATGACCACCATAACTTCGTTGGGTTGCGAGTATATTGACCCAATTTTCCGAGGCAGAAGAACGTAAATTAGGTCCAGATGCACAAATAACACGCGTGATATCTATCATTCGTAAGATTATTTAGTCTTTCTGGCATGTTGGCATAAACTCGAGATTTAACATAACCGCACAAGAAGTAATTCAACGGCGATAAATCACATTATCTCGGGGGCCAGTTAATATCACTACCACGGGAAATGATGAAACCTCTGAACTTCTCCTTCAAAAGATCGACTATTTTGAGAGCAGTATGAAATGTGACACCATCTTGCTGGAATGAGATGCTTCTGAGATCTATACCATCCAATTCAGGCCAAAAATAGTCTCTTATAAGAGTCCGGTATCTTTCTCCATTGACAGAGCTTCTCCAGCTTCGTGTTGGAAAAATAAATTTTCACAAATTGTACGTGGCGCTGCGTTTCGAAATTAAGATGGCTTACAGGCTGTTTGCAGAAAGCTAAGCGTATATTTTTACAAGTAATAAAAATATGTTAACTGTAGGATATTTTAGTTAAAAACTCTGAGAAGAAAATGGTGAAAAAAGCCCATATAAAGAATAGCTTAAGTAGGAGTGTTTTCTTTAAACTTTTCGGAACATCTTCTTGTTTCTCTGTTTACCGTCGTATGTAGTACTTATACCTCCAGGACTTACAAATGCTCACCCTGGATCAGATGCCTGTAGGTGCAGACAAATTCTGAAACAGTGAATAGCTGGGATGGGTGATTAGTCCGAAGCCTGGTACAAGAGTGAAAAAGCATATGATATGCAGTAAGGTCGAAATGAATGAAGCGAAAGGTAATAATGGACTATTGATGGAATGAAGGGGGCTGGAAACCGGTGAACCCAGAGGAAGTCCACTCAGACTTTGCGTACCAAAAATTCCACATACAGCTGGGATGCTCAATTAAAGCAGAAAAGGGGAGGATGAAATCACCTCTTTCCAGCAGCTGCGATATAATCGCGCGTTTACCTGTGGTTACTGAGTTCCAGTGGCGGAACATCGCTATCATTCTGACGTATCATTCTATCATAAGCTTTCGCAGTCCTCACTAACTAATGTTTCTTTTGATGACTTCTGGCACAAGTTATGTATTACAAGGTCTGCAATGTGTGGTACAAAAGTCGAAGTGCACAGTCTCATAAGATAAAGATGGTGCGGCACTCGCTTTTTAATATAGTTCATCTTTGAAAAGCTTTGTTCGCAGATATATGTAGAGCCAAAGAATGCTATTAAATTAGATGCAAACAAACGTAATCTCTGATAATCATTGCAGGGCAAAGATTTAAATAATTCCCATCCTTCCTTCTCAGAACATTTTACTGCCGCGGAATTTTCCAGTAAAAGTAATTGCATTTGTATGTCGTGTGGGGCCTCACTACATGGAAACTTCAAAGGAGTGCAACATAATCGGATGTCTCAAATTTTTATATGTTCAAATTGCGAAGGGAATGTGTTATGTAGTTTCTTTAGAAGTTCTGCATACTTCTCCAGAAGTATGACGATTATTGTGAACACGGAATGCAAGCAAGATCAATGATATGAATCTACAACTACCTGTTTTTCTTCCCACAGTCGCAATTGTGCAATAAATAAGATATTTAAATCATTATCTACTCCGTTCAGAAATACAATTAACCGCGCCTCGTCAGATCTGTGTACCGATTCGTTCAGGGCTACGAGTAGGGAAAAGCATGTTAATGACTTACTTTGTCCTTCAATTGCCTTTCCAAATCACAACACAATTCTACAGTACGCGCAAGATAAGTTGAGCGCTGGATTTACGGTGTGGTGCAGGCAGAGGGGAAGAAGCGAGAGCTAATGCTCTTTTGTTTCTGCAGTGTGGTCAACCTTGGAAAACACAGTTCAGCAAAATAGCGTGTAAGATAAGCGAAGATATCACAAGTAACGTTGCATCCTCTGAAACATTCCTTAATTTTGCCCACGCCAGCTCAATTGCATTCAGATCACAGTTATACGGAGGTAGACGAATAATAATGTGTCCCCTTTCGAGAGCCATAACGTCCACAAATGTTCATACAAATATAAATCATTTTCAAGTAAATGCTGATGTACCACACTCGTAAGAAGGATAAACTGGCAATTCGAGCGCACCAAACGAGCCTTTATGAAGGAAGCTTTAACTACAAAGTGATAATGTTATATAATAAACTTCCAAATTCATTTAAACAAGCTGTATCATTAAAACACTTTAAGAATAAGGTTAAGAAATTTTTGCATGCACACTGTTTTATACGGTTAATGAAATTTTTAGAACTATAACCATATAAATGAGCACTGGGAGCATAGTACATTCACAAACCTGTAATATTTATACTATGACATTTCTTGTAGTAAATTAGTCTATACAAATACCACATGAAACCATAGAAAAGCTGCTTACTGTGTATATTGTATGTAATCAATTTGACTTTATGTATATACTGTATTTATACATTTTGACGTGTCTCATAACATGTATATGTTGCCAAGGACGAACTAAAATTCTAATTCTAACATAAGATTGTTGTGAACTGGTTAGGTAATTAACCTCGAAATTGATCAAAACAAAATATGGTTGACATGATAAAGTTTAGCGTACTAGCCACTAGATGTCAGTGTATGTTTACGGAGTTAAACGAAACTTACCGAATGAGGACTTGGAACCCGATCGCTCTTCATGAAACGCGCATATGGTATACGTCTCGTTACTGTACCTCGAAAGAGACTGAATGATGCAAATAAATCCACTAAGTTGGGACAAAACTCCTTCGCAGCAACTAGCAGGCATTGCTTGATAAATTCGCCTTCAATAAATGATTTCATGTTCTTTTATCCAATAAGTTCCGCCATTTTATAAGAAAGTTGTACCATATTTTCAACATTAGGGTCATATTGAACTGGTGTTTTTATTTCTTCCAGTTTATCTGAACTGGCTTTACCTGGAACAAAGAAATGCCCAATGTTAGTTGCAACGCCTCTCACTGTTGCTTGGTCACTGCTGTGGGGAAGACAACATATGTAGGGGAAGGAAGCGTGTACTATACAATTGAGCACGCCAGATATACAGTCTCCTGGGAGAGAAACCCGGCCGCTATGACGCCACCATTTTTCGAAGATAATGAGCCTAAATCCCAAGTTTGGTATTTAACCAACTTCTCGTTTGAGATATTTTTAGACCCCGAACTTAATAACTTGAAGATCCAAGTTCCTAAATTTGAAACTGCGGGCTTTGGAAGCTCTTGTAGTGTAAACATGTAAAATGCATTCATAGAGCCAATCTTTGGAAAACTGACAAGAGCATATTAAATATTGCCGATCAGCCTTTAAAATATGTCCGCAGCAAAGAAATAAGAGTTTGTGAACTGGAAATCCATGTTTACTGCCACGAAATCTCGGTATCCTGAAATCCTCATTTCTCAGCACAACAATTTGATTATGTTGGCCATTCTGTACGAGACCGCCCTTATTGTAAACTCGAATTGAGGCTGACAACTTCTGTCGGGAAAAAATCTCCATTACAAAGCCTCTTAGACGCCATCTTGTTTTCCCTCTATCCACTTTCTTCCTTCCTTTCTTCTTTCGCTTTTTCCCTAACTCGATTTAGAATCCAATCGCACGTATGCACGCTATATTGGCACTGTCGCTTCTTCTCCAGTGTTTGCCAGTTCAATTCTCCTGGAATTTCTCCTCCGATAGCCTTCGGGGGACTTTTCCAATGGCGAAGTCGTTCTTCTCATTGTAAACAAAACACGGGGGTTCCTTATATCGGCATTTGCCCGAGATTTCACTTCATTGTACCAGATGTTCCCAATGTGTATTGAGGGCACCTCTCCAGAAAATTGGGGAGAGAGTTGTTTATACACAATGCAGTGCTTTGTACTGTGGATTTGTTTTGTTATTGCTTAAACTCAGGCATTGGTTAATAAAGATACTACTACTACTACTACTACTACTACTACTACTACTACTACTACTACTACTACTACTACTACTACTACTACTACTACTACTACTACTACTACTACTACTACTACTACTAGTAATAATAATAATGATGATGATAATAATAATTAATAATCAATAATAATAATAATGATAATAATAATAGTAATAGTAATAATAATAGTAATAGTAATAATAATAATAATAATAATAATAAATAATAATAATAATAATAATAATAATAATAATAATAATAATAATAATAATAATAATAATAATAATAATAATAATAATAATAATAATAATAATAATAATAATAATAATAATAATAATAATAATAATAATAATAATAATAATAATAATAATAATAATAATAATAATAATAATAATAATAATAATAATAATAATAATAATAATAATAATAATAATAATAATAATAATAATAATAATAATAATAATAATAATAATAATAATAATAATAATAATAATAATAATAATAATAATAATAATAATAATAATAATAATAATAATAATAATAATAATAATAATAATAATAATAATAATAATAATAATAATAATAATAATAATAATAATAATAATAATAATAATAATAATAATAATAATAATAATAATAATAATAATAATAATAATAATAATAATAATAATAATAATAATAATAATAATAATAATAATAATAATAATAATAATAATAATAATAATAATAATAATAATAATAATAATAATAATAATAATAATAATAATAATAATAATAATAATAATAATAATAATAATAATAATAATAATAATAATAATAATAATAATAATAATAATAATAATAATAATAATAATAATAATAATAATAATAATAATAATAATAATAATAATAATAATGAATATAATAATGATGATAGTGATAATGTCACCCAATTAGCGGAAAGCCCGACCAACGACAGCTGAGAAGGGACCAGAGGCAGCCGAGCCACACCCTCCCATTAAACTCAGTCACTAACTGAGGGGATGATTAGGGAAGTGTCACTTGTCGCTGGCCGCCTCTTCCCCCTTCGCCTGCCATCTGGAATCTTCGCGGTGATTCACTGAAACCAGAGACTTCTAGAAAACAGTGATATTCCTATAAAAAGGGCTGCAATGAGTAAGGTCAGTTAGTTCTTGGCGAGCAGCGAAGCAGCGCCGTGCTAGTGTACGGACGAGAAGACTGTACGTGCGTCGGAGGAGTTTACGTAATTGCGAGTGCAAGTGGAACTGTAATGGACGAACTGGTGAATCGTAATTGTGTGCATTACGTAATTCTGTGTAATTGGCAAGTGTTCAACTTTAAGTCGGTGGAAATAAAGAATATTTTTGAGTGGTGCAATTGGACTTTTCATTTCACGAACCCACAAAGTCACAATAATAATGATGATAATAATAATGATTGTAAGATCATGATGATAATGATAATAATGAAAGAGTAGAGCCAGACTGAAAAAGTCAATGACATAGCCGGGATTTGAACCACGGATCTTCTGGTTTCCGTCCAGCCGCTCTAACCATATGAGCTACTATGGCCAACGTGCCGACATGACATTCAATTCTCCAACTGACTCGTTATTTTCCTGGTAAACCACTTAGGAGTTCTCATAAACACATGAGACAACTACCTTAATGGCGACTTACTATGCTGTAAGTACTTTAAGGCCCGGGCTTTATAGTTCGGACCACTATTAGGTCAATTAATGGAAATCAGTTGAATGCTATGTCGGCACGTTGGCTCTACCCTTATTATAATGAAAATAATAATGATAAAATGATGATAATAATGATAAAATGATAATAATAATGATAATTATAATGATGATGATAATGATAATGATGATAATGATAATAACGGAAATTAATTGTTTTTTCACACTAGCCGTGTGTAGGACGCACATACGGTGTATCTCGAATGCGAGAGCCCCTAGTGGTCTACCGGGGAAATATAGCAATCAAATGATGAATTTAATGTCGTGACGGCAAGTTAGTCATGGTAGCTCAATGGGTTAGAGCGACTGGATGGAAACCAGGAGATCCGTGGTTCAAATCCCGGCCATGGCATTGAATTTTTAATGTTGAATCTATCAAAAACCTTAGCCTATATACGGCTAGTGTGAAGAAATGGTTAATTTCCATCAATTAACTAAAGTATATGTATGGTTTGAACAGTGACATTATCTATGGTTGCCTTTGTAGATATCTGTGCTTTTACACGATGGGACCAGTATAATATTTACATAGCGAATGAAAGCTGCCCGTTTGCTACATTCAGCAAAATAACGTAGCCCAAGTGTTACTGACATAATGAACTTTAGAGCCGACGCATGTCGAATACAGCGGTGGGTAATATATGGTTTATGGAAAGTGTACACTTGTATATGATTTTCTCTCTCCTGCGGGTTACGGGCTGTGTAAATGAAGAGGAAGGTTACTTCAGAGACTGTTCCCAGAAATTTATCTTCGGTAAACACAAGGTTGAGTTATATTTCCAGCAAGATGGGACTGGTGCTTACGCAGGTAAATTGTGCAAGACTATTTGAGCCGAATACTTTGTAAATAAAAGAACAAGAGAAAGGAAATCAACTTTGTGGCTACCAAACATCAGAATTTACGTCATTAGGTATTTTTTTATTAGGGGCGTTATAAATATAGAGGTTTTTTGCGAGAATATCATCTACTGTTGATTGAATGATTTAGTTCAGTAAGGAGGTTTGCTAGGGACCCTCTCATGGAGGATGTAGGACTGAAAACCCGTTTATCAATGTGGTTCCAGCATGATGGATGTCCCACACATTGTGCACAAGTTTCCAGAGACGTTGTGGATGCGAAGTTTTCAAGCTGGTAATTTGAGGGTGTATTTTTCATACCGGATGTAATGCACAACAATGAAGTTTCTGACGGTTATAAGCCACTGTTTAGAAAAGTAGAACTAAGTGTTCTATCATTAATTGTAGCTCTATTATGTGTTTCAAATGAGAAGAGTTCTCGCCTATAGCGAATCAGATGCGATAGAGCGTTCAACGTTGCCACCTCGTTATCCCCACTCTTTTTATATTTCCCTCTCTCTCTCTCTCACACACTGTTCGTGGCGCTAGACGTAAGGGAACGCAAACTGAATTTTCCAAAGTTTTATAATAATGTAGTTGTTGAAATCACAATTATAACATAGATATTCGTGTATTACGCAAATGGTTTAAATGTTTAGTTTATAATAAATTATAATTTATGAATTACTTATTTTTCTAATCCAACGAAAATACCAGTGGTTCATCCGTATAGCTGTGAATGTTACTTACGTTAAGAGATAATTCGTCATTGTCATTGTCTTCATCGTCTGAGTACTGCAAATTTATGATGATAGGTTCCAAACTCTCGTTACGTGCTATTTCTTTCCAAAAGTCGTCTTCTTGTAGTTTATCTGATGTCTCACGCAGTTTTCCCAGTCTTTTTGTGTTCCTTACCAATTTCTACGTAAATAAGTCGTTCAACGTCAGTCAGTTTAAAAATATTATTTCTGTTTGCAACATAATTTGAGCCCACATTAACTCTATTGGGTTGTTCTAGCAGTAGTTAGGGGGGGGGGGAGGTGGATCGTGTCTCATTGATCCAGCTGATATACGTTGTCATGGAAGAGTAACTGAACAATGCTGCTTTGAACTCTCTATTACAGTAAATAGAGACTACGAACCGTTCATAAACAAAGATATAACGTGACCAGACACGTTCTGCCAGACTAGCAAGAAATGTATTGTTTCCTCTCATCGAATTTAACAAACACCTTGGCTTATTCAAAGTACATATTTCTTTTATCACGTCATGTCAAACGTTTACGTTTCAGTTCTGAGTAATTTCAAATATACGTTTACGCATACATGCCAACCAATAATGATATTCATTACAGTGGTTACGTCGTGATGTATTGCTATAATATAATGGTATCTACTTTATTTGTATTCTACTTGAGCTAAAAATATGGAGTTTTTACGGTTATGTTAAATACATTACTGTCTCCTTCCTCTTGGATCAGTTTTAGCAAAATCTGAATTTTTGTCTTAGCGCGAATTGTATTTATTAGAGATTGATTAATTTACCGCTCGTCACACATCACATAGGGGGAATGCAATACGACAATACCGCAGGACTCAGATTGGTTGCTCACCCAGTACCGCACGAGGACAAACACCTCCCTATTTGAAACACATAATAGTTGTCATTTTGCTGGAATAAACATACATGTTCCATTAAAAAAAAAAAAAAAAAAAAAAAAAAAAAAACGCATCTTGATGTTGGAAGTGTTATTTGTTTACCTTTATGGATTGTGCATACCTTCTCATTGTGTGAGCCCTTGACAAAGTTACATTCCTGGCCATTTGGAATTTTCATACTGTCGCGAGCCCATTGTTTCGATATGCGCGGCGACACTCAAAAAGGGGCAGATAGTGTAACGTGGAGATAAGGGTCAGATAATGCACTGCAGAGATAAAACTTTGCCGAAACAGATAGAGACAGATAGCTGACTGGAAGTTTTGACTTATGGTTTGTTACAGGGTATTCCAGAAACGTTTAGAAGTATGAGTAGTGGTATATATAGGGAAGCCGCGACTCACCAAGAGGGAGTTGTAATTGGAAGTGGTGTGTGTTTTTAAAGAGAACTCTTTGTTGTGGTCAACGACCTTGGAAGACTGTAATTGTGTATTTGACGTAATTCTGCTAGTGTAAGGTTTGATCAAAGTGTGTTTCTACGGAAATAAAGAGAATTTTTAATTTCTGCAACTTGGAATTTTAATTCTACGAACCCACAAAATCACACTATTTTGTTTCATTTGGGAGATATTTGAGGTCGCAGAGTTAGGTGGGACACCCTGTATAAAATTGTAAACTTTTCTTTCTCTCCATGAACGTTGGAATCATGTTTCTATCTTTTGTAGTTTGGAAGAAATAAATGTTTGAAGTCTGTCCTTTCTTTTTGAATAGCCCTGTATATTATTACTTACTAGAGAAAAGAGTATATTGTTTGAAGATATTAAATATTTAGGATACCCATCATCCTAGTGTGGAAAATTATGCACCTTATTTCCTAGACGTATATGTCACCAACAGAGTAAACTTATATTTTTCTTGCGCTCTGAGTGTATCATAGGAATCAAATTGCAGTTACGGACATAAATGGAGAAAAATCTGTTAAGTGTTTGGACTGAAGTACAGACGTAAACTACGTTTCTGAAAGCACTCTGTGAAGTTTGAGTTTGTCGTCATGGTATAGAGATTCTTCGTGCTAGAAGTGCAGTTTTCAGGAACGAGGGTGAGGTAGCAGAAGTCACCGCACGAGAAGATTTCACTAATACAGAGTCGAAAACTTGGCGTTTCCCTTTACTGGGCCCTTCTAAGAGGTTTAGCTTGAAAGCTATCTCCAAAGTTCGATGCGCAACTTCGCCAATTATTCAAACCAATAACTTCAACAGACAGAGTAAGCTTCTTTATGCAACCGCTACCCTCATAACATTGTTACGACTTGACAAATAATTAAGAGTCGTCTCGTGGGAAAGAGAGCGAGATAATCATAAGAGTAAACTCGGCAAAGAGGTAGAGAACTGAGGAACTATAGTCTCCAGGGAAGAGAAACGGCTCTCTTGGCAAAGAGCACTACCCCAACTTACTGTACTGGGCCCTTGAGACCCCAGAAGAACAGTTATTGCACTAATTTTATGTCCTAACGACAAAAAATATGACACAGGAGTTTGTATGTTAAACTGATGTAATAAAAGTGTTATTATATAGTGTAAGTTGTGATGTATCAGGGCGTTTCATGATTGGCGTCTGGATTTATAGCAGGTGACAATATGACAGAACTTTAAACCTCTGGGTGGCGCTAAACTGTTACCACAAACAAGGTGCAATAATTTGTGTCCAGGCTTCTGCCTAACGGAGCAAAACTATATAAAAATTGCTACAAAAATTATAAATAGCCTTTAATTATGGTCAAAATCTGTACTAATGTTATTAAAGGAGAAAATATGTGTGACTATTAATGTAATGTAGTGTGAATGAGTAAATTATTTATTGTAAATATTACAAAATTTTACAATTTACAACTACATTTATTTGTGTTTACCTTGTTGCTATCTTGGCTTACATGACACCCTGGTCTTCTGCTCTGCCATGTCTCCTTGTCTCCAAGTCTCCTTGTTACTTAACTAGCCCCTTTCCTTCCCCCTCATCTTCCTTTCTTATATTCTTTACATTTCTTGCCCATTTTTATTTTATTTTCTGTAAGAACTCACCAATACTTCTTACCTTCTTTTCCTCCCTGCCCGTTAACATTTTTATAGCTACTATCCTCTTCTCTATTTTCTCCCATTTTTCCTCCCAAACCTTTTTTCTCCACATTGCAACCTCCTGGCATTCTGTTACATAGTGTTCTATGCTTTCTTTTCCCCACACAATTCACAAATTCCCTTTTCCCTACCTCTTATCCCTCTTAGAAATATTATTCCTGTTCTCATCCAAGCTAACCCTTCTCTCTCTCTTGCCTATTGCAGTAATCTACATGTGCGCATCGTCCTTAATTTCTTTGTATTTGTTTGTAAAATTGTAATGATATTATATTTTCTAGACTTCCCCATATTTCCTGCATTTATATATATATTCCATTCTGCAATTTACTAATTTACCCACATCGCTAGTATTTCTTTTCTCTAATCTCCATATATCTCCCATTCCTATTTTTTCCATAATTCCTCCTATCTCTGCCCACCAACTATTTGAGTTCTCTGATCAGACAGACACTTACACACGTCCGTATTCAGCGATGGTTACATGCAGAAGAATTGTATATTACACTGCTGCTCATTTGTTTAGCATACCAAGAAAGTAGTCTCTGCTAGTCGTTTGTTTAAAAGAAAGTTGATGTAAGCAATAGTAAAATATATTTGATGAAGATATGATATATTTACTGAGCATATTCCAAGATTTTACAATTTACAACTTTAGGATACATTCATTTGTCTTTACCTTGGCTTACATGACACACTGGTCCACTGTTCTGCCAGGTAGCTCTTAACCTCCATGAGTCCTTGTTACTTAATTAGTCCCATTCTCCCCCTGCAAGAACTCACCAATACATCTTACCTTCTTTTCCTCCCTGCCCGTTAACATTTTATAGCTACTATCCTCTTCTTCACTTTCTCCCATTTTTCCTCCCAAATCCTTTTTCTCCATATTGCAACCTCCTCGCATTCTGTTACATAGTGTTCTATGCTTTCTTTCCCACCACACAATTCAAATTCCCTTTTCCCTACCTCTTATCCCTCTTAGGAATATTATTTCTGTTCTCATCCAAGCTAACCCTTCTCTCTCTTGCCTATTGCAGTAATCTACATATGCTTCTCGTCCGCAGTTCCTTTTTATTTGATTGTAAAATTGTAATGATTTCATATTTTCTAGACTTCCCCATATTTCCTGTCTTTCTATATCTTCTATTCTGTATTTTACTAATTTACCCACATCGCTTGTATTCCTTTCCTCTAATCTCCATATATCTTCCATACTTAATTTTCCATAATTCCTCCTGTCTGTGCCCACCAACTATTTGAGTTCTCTAATCTTTTTTGTTGTCTCATGCATAATTTCTTAATTTACCCTTTTTCTTTGGCCAAACCTTATACCAAAATATTCACCTTTCCATTATTATTCCATTTCTTCTTGTCTTTCCTAATTCTACTGAAGCTACTTCCCTAGGTGCTGATCTTGGTAAGCCTAGTAGCTCTTTCCAAAACCTTCTGTAGTTTTGGTCCACCGTTTTGTTTACCCAGCTTAACGCATGTATGTAATGTGTGTGTGTGTACAGTCTGCATAGCCGTGTGTAGTGAAATCAGGACTTAAGCTACAATAAACAAATAACTAAATAAGTAAATGAATGAATGAATTAATGAATGAAAGAAGGAATGAAGGAATGAACGAACGAAAGAACGAAGGAACGAACTAACACATTGACTCACTCACTCACTCGCTCGCTCAGTCACCCACTCGCTCACTCACTCGCTCAGTCACCCCCTCGCTCAGTCACCCAATCGCTTAGTCACCCCCTCGCTCACTTACTCGCTCAGTCACCCAATCGCTTAGTCACCCCCTCGCTCACTTACTCGCTCAGTCACCCAATCGCTTAATCACCCCCTCGCTCACTCGCTCAGTCACCCCCTCGCTCACTTACTCGCTCAGTCCCCCCCTCGCTCAGTCACCCAATCGCTCAGTCACCCTCTCGCTCACTCGCTCAGTCACCCACTCGCTCACTCGCTCGGTCACCCACTCGCTCAGTCACCCACTCACTCGCTCGGTCACCCACTCGCTCAGTCACCCACTCGCTCACTCGCTCGGTCACCCACTCGCTCACTCGCTCAGTCACCCACTCGCTCAGTCACCCACTCGCTCACTCGCTCAGTCACCCACTCGCTCACTGGCTCACTCGCTCAGTCAGCCACTCGCTCAGTCACCCACTCGCTCACTGGCTCAGTCACTCGCTCACTCGCTCAGTCACCCACTCGCTCACTCGCTCAGTCACTCACTCGCTCGCACACTCACTCGCTCGCACAGTCACCCACTTGCTCACTCGCTCAGTCACCCACTCGCTCACTCGGTCAGTCACCCACTCACTCACTCAGTCAACCACTCGCTCACTCGGTCAGTCACCCACTCACTCACTCGCTCAGTCAACCACTCGCCCAGTCGGTCAGTCACCCACTCGCAAACTCGCTCAGTCACCCACTCGCAAAGTCGCTCACTCGCTCAGTCACCCATTCGCTCACTTGCTCACTCGCTCAGTCACCCACTCGCTCACTCGATCAGTCACTCATTCGCCCACTTGCTCATTCACCCACTCGCCCACTCGGTCAGTCACCCACTCGCTCACTCACTCACTCACTAACAAATTAATAATCTGCATACCTAATACCCCGGTTTCAGGAATCTATTCGAGGTCTTATTATGCAAATTATATTTTTATCTTTATTCATTTTTGAATGAAATTACATAAAATATTTTACAAATTTTGCAGATACAATCTACTTGCTACATTAACTAATTAACTAAGGGTAAAGGTCCAGTAACCTTACAAAGCTACTCATCTAATCTATCTAAATAAACAGTCTTTCTTGTAATTTGTTTATACTCCAACAATATAATTCGAATCACGTTTCTACTACAGCTTTTATTATTATAAGAAAATACGAAAAACTTTTTTATACAATTTTAAATTTCCTCTTTTACAACTGGTATCCAAAGCTTCCTCCTACTGGTATCCATCTCCTAAAGGGACTGGCATCAGTAGATGGAGCTGATTCGTCAGTTCCAGACCTCCGAGCTGTCATCTTTCCTCTTCTACATAATTACTCGTGACTGTCCGTTCTGATTCTCTCCAAATACCTCATCTGTCTTTCTTGGCGTTCTCTTTCTGTCAGCGGCTTTTCATCGGTTGTGCGTCGTAATATTAGCTAAGTTTAATATTTCTAATAATCCTTTACAATATCAATTTTCGAATACCAGGCGAAACTTATAATATAAAATATTATGTAATAGTTACATGAAAGAGAGTAACGGGATCTAGCAAAATGTGTCTGGCTTTATATGATGCGTAGCCTTATATTTGAAAATAACGCAGTTTTTATGTAGCACTATGCAATTTAATTTTTCTCTGCCCTCGTTTTAGTATGTGAATATACGCCCGAGTAAGGTAAGGATTTCTTTTTATGAGCCTGGGTGAGATAAAATGAAGGAGATGGTGTCAAAGAGAATATAATATCTACGCCTGCATTTTGTCAAATCAGAGAGGGGCTTTAAGGCAAATAAGTTTTAAAGTGAGAAAGAACAAAAGCAAGAATCGGCGAGAAAGATATTGCTAAGGTGCTTGAAAAACCTCGTGATGTGATAATATACCAGGAATGAATATTGTGACTTTGTGGGTTCGTGAAATTAAAAGTCCACTTGCACAAACTCAAAATGTTCTTTATTTCCACCGAATTACAGTTGGAACACTTACCGATTACATAGAATTACGTAGCGCACACAATTACAATCCACCAGTTCGTCAGTCACAGATCCACTCCACACTCACTATTTGGTACAACTCTCTATAGAGCTGGTTAAAAACTCCTCTTATACAGGTACGCAGTCTTCCAGTCCGTTCACTAGCACGGCGCTCCTCACGGTTGCTCGCCAAAAACTGAACTCTCTCCAGCCCGGCGCGTTGCTTATATAAGACCAACTGACTTATCTAGAAGGTTCCGGGTTAGATGAAATATCCCGACTGTTACAGACGTCAGGGGGAGGGGAAAGAGGCGGCAAGTGATGCTTTTCCAAACATCCCCTCAGTTAGCGCTACACAGATAAATGGGTAGGCGTGGCTCAATGATTCCCGTCTGGTCCCTACCTGCCAGCTGCTGGTTCTCTCGGGAGTTCCGATGTTCGGGTGACATTATAGGTTCAGCAATACCAGATGGGTCAGTCGCGCCTTATTTTTTGGAAGGCAGGCCACCCATCAAACGGCTTGTGAGCCATAAAGATATAACACCTGGAACATTGAGATTATCACTTGAAGGTTTGTGTCGAAGGAATAAACAAAATAATGGCGATTCGCATGTGCATTTAGTTTTAAACTTATCAGCTTATTAAATTTATTTGCTATTGCAAATAGTGTTCAACAAAGCAACAATAACCAACAATAGAAGACTAGAAACAAATGACTGTATATAGTATTGACAATGCTACTTCGTAATTAATTTTATTCCTACATATCCTAAAGATTTACCTACAAAAGACCTAATTGGCGAATTGATTAAGGGGAAACTAACTTTTGGGCGAATAGGGGAAGGGTAAACTGACCTTCGCTCCACTCTTAATTGCTTACTATGCTATGTTAATAATAGCTGCACAGCAGTAAGCTGCATAGATAATGTGTAGAGCGGTTCTTGCTTATCTGTTCGACACGTCATTAAATACAGGAAAGTAGCTCAGTTTTGCAAGCTATATTCGGAGAATTATTTCATGATATATTTTAATGGTAAGCCCATAGCGTATCTTAAGACCTGATGAAAGAACTGTTTATATACTTTGAGTCAACGTTAAAGATTCCAACACGGACACATATTTTATTATAATTCTCCCAACGTCAAATAATATCGGACGATGATAGAAATGGGTTAAATGATGTTCATAGAAGCCCAGGGACCATAGAGCTTCACCCATCATTTACCTTTTAGGTTAAGGGAAAACCTTGGAATGAACCTCATCTAGATAATTCACCCAGAACGATATTCGAACTCGGGACTTGTTGAATGAGGCCTACGTTTCAGAGGCTGGCCAACTCGTGGATGAATTAATACGAGGTCTGAAAAATTTCTGAACCAATAAAGATACAAGACATTTCTTTTCAGACATTTTTATTATTCTATTTTTCAACATAGTCTCCTTGTAACTAGATACATCTCCCAGCGCTGCTTCCATCTCTGTAACCCGTCCGAACAGTACTCGGCGTTTTTCAACATAGTCTCCTTGTAACTCTGCACACTTCTCCCAGCAATGCTCCCATCTCTGTAACCCGTCCAAATAGTACTCGGCGTTTTTCAACATTGTCTCCTTGTAACTCTACACACTTCTCTCAGCGATGTTCCCATCTCTGTAACCCGTCCAAATAGTACTCGGCGTTTTTCAACATAGTCTCCTTGTAACTCTACACACTTCTCCCAGCGATGCTCCCATCTCTGTAACCCGTCCAAATAGTACTCGGCGTTTTTCAACATAGTCTCCTTGTAACTCTACACACTTCTCCCAGCGATGCTACCATATCTGTAACCCGTCCAGATATTACTCGGAGTTTTTCAGCATAGTCTCCTTGTAACTCTACACACTTCTCCCAGCGATGCTCTCATCTCTGTAACCCGACCAAATAGTACTCGGCGTTTTTCAACATAGTCTCCTTGTAACTCTACACACTTCTCCCAGCGATGCTCTCATCTCTGTAAGCCGACCAAATAGTACTCGGCGTTTTTCAACATAGTCTCCTTGTAACTCTACACACTTCTCCCAGCGATGCTACCATATCTGTAACCCGTCCAGATATTACTCGGAGTTTTTCAGCATAGTCTCCTTGTAACTCTACACACTTCTCCCAGCGATGCTCCCATCTCTGTAACCCGACCAAATAGTACTCGGCGTTTTTCAACATAGTCTCCTTGTAACTGTACACACTTCTCCCAGCGATGCTCCCATCTCTGTAACCCGTCCAAATAGTTCTCGGCGTTTTTCTCTGCAAAATAATTGTTCAAGAAGGTGATTACCTCTTCATTTGACGAAAATCTCGATCCTCAGAGCGCAATTTTCAAATGGGGAACAAAAAGAAGTAGCTTGGGGCTAGATCTCGTGAGTCAAAGAGTTCAAACCGTAATCCGCGGATCTTTGCCATTGCAACCGCTGAGGTGTGAGACGGTGCGTTGTGTTGGTGAAACTGGATTTTCTTCTTATACAAATGTGGCCGGTTTTCCGCAAGCTCTGCCTTCAGCTTGTCAAGCTTGATTCATAGTATACTCCTGTGCTGTTTTTGTATGCTTTTTGAAAATAATCGATTAAAATAACTCCAGACTATCCCAAAAGCAATCGCTATCACTTCACCAGCCGAAAAACCAGTTTTTACTTCTTTTGGAGCCGGTTCCTCCTTTGCAGTTCACTGTTTGGACTGTATTTTTGTTTCGGGCGTACAATTGTGTATCCTAGTTTCATCTGTAGTAATTAATTGGTGCCAAAACTCGGATTTATTGCGCCTAAACTGCGCCAACAGAGCGTTGGAAATGTTCATTCAAACAGTTTTTTGGTCTAACGTGAGCAAACGCGGCACCCAACGCTCGGACAGCCTCTTCATGTCTAAATGTTGATGTAATATGTGACATACACGTTTTTTTGACATGTTTATAGCCTCTGCTATCTCCCTCACTTTAATTAGGCGGTTGTATAGCACCACTTGGTGATCTTTGGCGATGTTTTCTAAGATAGTAGCAGTTTTTGGATGTCCCGAATGTTCACGGTCTCCCAAGCTCTTAGGGCCACGTTTGAATTCAGCTGTCCAAAATTTCACTGCAGTAAATGATGGTGCAGAGTCCCCATACACAGAATCCAACTCATCTTTGATTTGCGTAGGCGTATTGCCTTTCAAAAACAAATATTTAATGAGAGCTCGATATTCAATTTTATCCATTTTCATAAAAAACTCACATAGACTTACTCAAACGGCTGTTACATAAAACAGAGCGTCTAAAATGGCTGAAACGTTGGTGAGTAACTGTCAACAGATGAAGAACGAAATTCACTATCCTTTATTTATGAGTGCTGCTGCCATCTTCATGTTGAGGTCGGAAACTTTTCAGACCTTCCTCGTATTATTGCAGCGTTTGCAAAATCGCTTTCGCTATCATTAAGGCACCCGTCCTCAGTTTGGTTTTGCATTTTCGACTGTGATTAATCTTGCAAAGGCTTTTGTTCGTGGCTTTTTTTATTATATCCTGTCTACACAGGAGTGTCGCGTATTCAGCTCTACGTTCTACAGCCAATTGTTTAACTCTCTCTCTCTCTCTCTCTCTCTCTCTCTCTCTCTCTCTCTCTCTCTCTCTCTCTCTCTCTCTCTCTCTCTCTCTCTCTCTATGTCTCCCTCTCTCTCCCTTATCCCTATTTGTATTTTATAGCCTCTACTTTATTCCGGTTACGAGCTACCAAGGAAATGAAGCTTTCATTTCCAATATTCACTCAAATATAATACAAATACAATACTCAAATACAAATACTCAATACAAATCCAGTTTAAACGTATCTAACATTAAAGTAATACAGAAGAAAATACAATGTTATGAAATAGAAAATTTTTACGAAACACCAAAGCTTCAGTGAGTTTTCGACATACCTTGTCTACTTTTGTTTTTATTTGTCTATTTGTTATGGCTGTTGTCTTTAATGTATTATCACAATGTAATTTTCTAATATTTCTCGTTGTAAACGTTTAACGTAAGGTAATACGAAAGGGCTTATCGCATTCATGACCCATTTTTCAGATAACTAAATAACAGATGTAGATATTTTCAAAGTTTATTATAATTTTTGACACTGCTTGTTTAATAAGGAAGGTAAGGCCTTTTCTTCTTAATGATTCTACTTTTTGATTAAAATTCAACAGCAGTAACAATTTTCAATGACTAGTGCTGTTATGAATATCAAAATAATTGCTCAACAAAACTTAGAGGTTGTATCGTATTTACCATCCTAAAATTTAATTGAAATATCTTCAGAAATTTCGTAAGGCTTTAAAGCAAAACTCATATCTGCAAGGAAAGAAACATGTCTTACGTATATAAAATTTACATATTTAACAATAGAAACTACTATGAGGACAAAATATCTCCTAAAAGCTTCTTTTTTTAAAGTTTATTTCCTCCTACGTTATCATATATACGATGCAATGGGTGAAATTATGCTCAAATAAGCCCTGGGTCCACAGAGGTTAGGGCTACCGGACCTTTAGCTGACTATGTATTTAATACTAAAACAATGAAAAAACCAACTCTGTGAATCCTTGCAATTCATTGTATGACCCCATCAGTTGTGTTGTCTTTGTGGATGACATACCTGGCGTGAACCTAGATGTTCGCGTCGAGATAAATACGTGATAAGAGTTTTTTTTAGTCATTGGAAAAATCTTCGAAAGACGCCGATCTTGGCGAGTTGGATTCTTACCAACTAAAAAACCCCTGCTAGCCACAAGAGACTTCTTCCTGGAACCACCAATAAGCATTACTTCAGGAAGAAGGGCGAAAGATGGTCGACGTACTAATGTACCAACGGAATGTATATAACACCTAAGGCCCTGAAGAGTGGAAGGTGATGCTGTGGTAGAAGTGTAAGCAGTGACCGTCTTACTCTCCGCGTTCGTCCTGCTCCTTCGCTTTGAGGATTGAAGGAATCATTGTGGATTTAACATGTCAGTTCTCCCTGGACTCCAGCATAAGTAAAAGAATATTTTTCAAAGTAACAACATGACCAAGTTGGGCGTAACCGTGATGACGGATGTCAAACCATTGAGGGAAATCTAAAATCGTATGCACTCTGGGGTGTCTGTTTGTATACAGTACCAGAAGAGGTCCGTGTCTTTGAGTCCCATACGGTTCAAGTAAGATTTGAAACGGCCATGGCCAACCAGGAATTGGATGACATAATATCCAACTTCTCCTTGCTTTCAATAGAGCTAGGGTGCGATCTCAGGAATCATCAATTTGGTCCACTGTGCCCGTTGCGTTTCCTGGGTCCATTTCGCTTGCTTGCGGCGAATCAGTTTCCAGTTTCCTTAACCCTCCCTAATATGTCATCTATAGTTGAATTGAATAGGATAGGACTGAATTTGCACCCCTGTCTCAAGCCTAGCTTCTGTTCGGCCTCTTCTAAAGACACTATCCATTTCAATGAAAACGTAATATTTTGTTTCTTTTCTTTTCAGATACTTGTATCTTAGTACAAGATGTTTAGCACAGAAGAACGTGTTGCCATTGTTTGTGCACGGGTACGCGGATTGTCATATGAAGACGCCAGATCGAAATTTACCCGTAAATTCCACAGACCAACCCCATCAAGGGCACACATTCGTCTGCTTGTGAACAAATTTAAGCGTACCGGCAGAGTGTGTGATGAGACACGTCCTGGACGACCCTACGTCTTGGCAGAAACAGTGTAGTAGGTTCAAATTGCCAGCGATAGGAGTCCGAAGGCATCAATTCGACGTCTCAGTAGGGAATTGAACGTCCCTCACAACACAGTGTGGAAAGTTCTACGTTTCACTCCACGAAAACGTCCGTATCACATCCAAGTTCTGCACCATCTTGAGGACGAGGATTTCGCCTGTCGTCGGGCAATGTGTCATGACCTCCTGGAATGTGTAGAGAATGAGAATTTAATGGACAACGTTTTATTCTCCGATGAAGCCACTTTCCGTGTTTGTGGGAAAGTGCACAGACACAACAGCCGAATATGGGCATATGAAGAACCACATGAGGTATCGGAGTGGGAACGTGATACACCGAAAGTCAATGTTTGGTTAGGTATGACAAACGCTAAACTGTATGGCCCATTTTTCTTTGCCGAAAGGTCAATAACAGGTAACATCTACCTCAACATGTTAGAACTGTTCCTTGAACCACAGCTTCAAGAGGATGGCATACTGGATACAGTTGTGTTTCAGCAAGATGGTACGCCTCCACATTTTGCAAACATCGTCCGTGATTACGTGAACAGAACCTTTCCAGGGAGATGGATAGGCAGCGGTTCACCGCAGCTGTAGGCTTCCCGTTCCACCGGAACTTACTGCTTTAGACTTTTTTGCATGGGGGTACATCAAATCTAAAGTGTACACTAGCAAAGTGAATGCTCTACCTGAGTTACGGAATCGTATCAGGGAAGCAGCAGGTCTAATTACGGTTGACATGTTACAGTCTACATTTCGTTCCACTGCTGAAAGATGACGTATGTGTTTTGAGCTAGATGGAGGTCATGTAGAACGGCACTAGAATATGTGTAATACTTCAAAATAATATTGAGTTTTCAGTCAATGTCTTTCTTCATTGTATATTCAACTCACATCTTATTCAGTCGTCATTAAGGTAGTTGTCTCATGTGTTTATGAGAACTCCTAGTGGTTTACTATAAAGCCCGCACCTTAAAGTACTTACAGCATAGTAAGTCGTCATTAAGGTAGTTGTCTCATGTGTTTATGAGAACTCCTAGTGGTTTACTATAAAGTCCGGGCCTTAAAGTACTTACAGCATAGTAAGTCGCCATTAAGGTAGTTGTCTCATTTGTTTATGAGAACTCCTAGTGGTTTACTATAAAGCCCGGGCCTTAAAGTACTTACAGCATAGTAAGTCGCCATTAAGGTAGCTGTCTCATGTGTTTATGAGAATTGCTAGTGGTTTACCGGGAAAAACACGAGTCAGTTGGAGAATTTAATGTCATGTCGGCACGTTGGCTATAGTAGCTCAATGGTTTAGAGCGGCTGGAGGGAGACCAGAAGATCCCTGGTTCAAATCCCGGAAATGGCATTGCATTTTTCAGTGTGACTCTATCTTTCCATATTTTAACCTAAACACGGCCAGTGTGAAAGAACAATTAATTTCCATTAATTGTACCTAATAGTGGTCCGAACTATAATGCCCGGGTCCTAAAGTACTTACAGCATAGTAAGTCGCCATTAAAGTAGTTGTCTCATGTGTTTATGAGAACTCCTAAGTGGTTTACCGGGAAAATACGAGTCAGTTGGAGAATTTAATGTTATGTCGGCACGTTGGCCATAGTAACTCAATGGTTTAGAGCGGCTGGAGGGAGACCAGAAGATCCGTGGTTCAAATCCCGGAAATGACATTGAATTTTTCAGTCTGACTCTATCTTTCCATACTTAAGTCTACACACGGACAGTGTGAAAGAAAAATTAATTTACATTGTCTATAGTTTGCCTTTTTCTCCTAAATCCAGCTTGAAATTCTGATATTTTGTTTTCTCTTTCCACCCAGTTAATTATTCTGGACGCTATTATACCTGTATACATGTTTCCATAGAAACTACATAATAAATTATTGTTGGTAGAAGAGCTCATGTGATGTATTTTTTGCATAGCTCTATAATTAATTTAGGAATGTTTTTGGATCCCTGTGTAACAAACTCAGTACTAAAAGCATATACTTGATACAATTTTGATACCTGGTAGGTAAAGCAGTAATCTAAATAGGTCTATTAGTTTAAAAATTATCATAACGGTAAGATAACTTAGTCCAAAGTTAATAAGTGGTGTGGGGGTTCATGGAAAAATAATTGGATGGCTTTTGTGAGACATTTTATATGGTTGGTCATATATAAAAAGTGTGGTATGCGTGCTCCGATACATTTCCCCACTCCACAGCAGTTCCAAAAGAATGTCAATAAAAAAGCATTAGCTCAAGTTGGAAAGCAAAAGTTGAGTAACAGAGACTGAGAATGGAATGGAAAGAATGTAATCCGAGCTTTGGCGCTCTCTCTCTCTCTCTTTTCCCATTCTGTTACCTACTGGCCTATAACGGCTTTACATCGTATACTTTCTTCATATATTTCAGTTTTGGGAGAACTTTGCTCTGTCCTAGACAGCCACTACCTCCGCTTTTTATAGATGATGTAATTATCAACGGAGTTATTCCAAAAATTCTCGCGTTGTATGTTTTAATTAAAAAACATACAAAAGTTTATAAAACGAATATCTTCAACCACGCGAAAAGACTGCGAGGAAATTCAAGAGCCTCGGTTTCGGGAGATCCTGGATTCGATAGCTTTAATCATGCGTACTGTGACGTCGTTGTTTGTAGAAATCCAAAACAGTGCTTATTGCAGTAAAAAGTCGCCCTGTACAACACTGGCAGCAGCAAAATGACATAACATTGACAAACGACAGTCTTCAAGTTCGTCTCGTTACTCAGCTGTACGTAATAAAACAAAAGAATACGATGCGGTACAGTTCAAATGTCCACACACTCACAATTACTGCACAACTAACAACTGACTGCCGCTCTCACACTGCGAGTTTTTATACCTCCAAAGTAATGCCTCCTATTTTTTCCTTAAATAAGTAAGTTATGTAAAAACTTTGAATTTGGCGCAATTCCTCAAACCTTCTTCTCCAATCCCCTGCAGTAGTAACTTCCTAAGTCAACAGGTGGCAGCACTGCATCCTCTTGCAAAATGGCTGACATCGACATTCGTATTAGACAGCGTTCTGTGATTGCATTTTTACTAGGGACGGTGAAGCGGCAATTTGCATTCACGAAAGGCTAAAAAATGTGTATGGTGATGCAACGGTGGATGTCAGCACTGCTAGACGATGGGTTCGTCGCTGTAACGAAGCTGAAGGGCAAACACCAATGGCATATGAAAAGCGAACTGGCAGGCTAGTTACTGCAGTGACTCCATGCAGCATTCAGCGTGTCGATGATATCATTCGGGGTGATCGCCGGGTAACAAGAGGTGAATTGTGTCGCATTACCTCCCTCAGTAAAGGCAGTGCGATGACGATTATTCAACAACTGGGTTAATCTAAAGTTTGTTCACGTTGGGTACCAAGAATGTTAACCGGCCCCCCCCAAAAAAAAGAAACAAGGAATACAATAGCCTCCGGACACTTGCAGCGCTTCAATTTAGAGGGAGAGGAGTTTCTGGAAAAACTTGTTACTGGAGACGAAACGTGGGTTCATTTTTTGAACCTGAATCAAAGAGGCAGTCAATGGAATGGCATCACACAACGTCACCGAAGAAAAAAAATCAAAACTCAGCGGTCGGCAGGGAAAGTTATGGCGACAGTGTTTTAGGATCCAGAGGGTGTGCTTATGATTGATTTTTTGGAGCAGGGATGCACAATAAATTCTGTCCAATATGTCAGAACTCCGAAAAAGCTGAAAGCACGTCTTCGCCGAGTTCGCCCAACAAAAACTATGGCGGATGTTCTTCTTTTGCATGAAAATGCAAGACCACATACCAGCCGTTACACCACTGCAGAAATTGAGAAACTGGGATAACAAGTCTTATCTCACCCCCCATACAGCCCTGACCTGGCACCATCAGACTTCCATCTGTTCGAGCCACTAAAGGAAGCTCATCGTGGGATTCATTTTGAAGATGAGGAGGCTGTGAAAACGTCCGTGCGTCAATGGTTTAGGAAGCAAGACCATGTGTTTTACCACACGGGAATACATGCCATCAACTCAATTTATATAAACAATTCGACTTTTGTTTGAATGTTATAATTGGAATGTAAATAATCACTGTGTGTATAATTTAAGATATTTTATTGTATATTTAGTTTTAAATTTAATTAATAATAAATTAAAAAAATAAAGTTAAACTAAATAAAATATACTTGTGTATAAAATGTATTTTAAATAAAAATATATTTTTAAATTGTCTTTATTAAAATTAATTTTCTTTTCACTTTGAAGTAAATTGTACACAAGTTTGCTCAACTAGATTTTTATTTTACTTTAGCTTTACATCAGTAAAAATTTGAAATAGCACACCCTTTGGATTACCCAAGGATTAATAAAATTACGCACATGTTATAAAAATGAATTTATTTTCTATGTAAAGAAACTATTTTATACATATAAAATATACAAACTATTTTATACATATAAAATAGTTATTCAAAGTGTTCTGATTCCAAAATTTCAGCATTTCAATAAAGTTAGTTTTGGGTTACTAAAAACAGTTTACGTGGCAAAAGCTTGAAACTTCGTTGTTTGGAATGTATTAATGTGAACAATGCAACTGTTTTTTTGTTGAATAAACTCAGTTAAGCTGGGCTTATTGTTGGTGATTTTTACTCTTAAGTCCGTTGGCAAGTATATTAGTAAGCATGTTTCCTTTCAATGTCTTGATGTTGCACAACACTGAAATTGTTTGCTCGGACATGCAGGTGGTTGTAAAGGGCATAATATACGTCCTTGGGTAGCAAGTTCAGCAACCTTCCATCACTATTATTATAACGCGGTACTGCACGCTATCAGCTGTTACGTTCATTGTACCTCTCAGCTGTGTGACATCGTTACGACATAGATGTATAAGAAATGTTAACTAAAACAAATGTAATTCGGCATTGGGCACATAAGTGACTCAGCAAATACAATTCTACGTTTTGTATAGTTTTAATTTAACCTTATAATTTGTCTTAAGGGACCGCCTGACATACCCTCGCGGACCCCCGGGGGTCCGTGGACCACACTTTGAGAAACACTGCATTAGATCTCCCGAGAAAGACCGCACTGAGGCAACACGGTGCTTGTAGCCCAGCACATGCACCGCGGCATGCGAGTTGGCTGTGGCTGTCCTAAATGGTAGAGGATAGTAAAGTTAAAACATATTAGAAGTAAAGATACAAGAATCGAAAGGGAAAGGAAGACCCTGGATAATATAGGAAGATAGAATGGGAAAGATTGGGAGACGTAGGAATAAGACCGTAAGGGAAATATGAGGAATAGGAAGGAATGAAGAAGGTGGACTGACCTACGCTGTAAAGGCAAAGGGGAAAAAGGAAGAAGAAGAAATATTTCTTCTTAACACTTGAAGGGACTGTTAGGTTACTCTTCGTTCTTTGGAATGTCTCGTGTATACCCAGGTTAAGGCAGGTTTGGCCGACATCAAGATTGCTGTAGCGTTGGAATTGTTGGGACCCTACCTTGCCAATGCACATCATCATCCGGATCTGCTCGTCTTTAATCGCTTCCTCCAACGGTTACGTTAGAAATACAAAGGGCCTGCTGCGGTCTCTGTCGGTACTGTGACCTAGTTACAGGATGAACCTCCACCTAACTACTCCTAACTTGTCACAATTGCTTTCAGTAATTTTCTTACAAGGTTCAAATAACACACGTGTATTGGTCCAGTGCACATTTTTACAATAGGATTTAAGACAATCTACTTGAATTATACAAACCATTCACAACCATAGTTTATTTTGGCATTTTGACATTTTCGAGGCTGTACCACTCCGTCTTAACTTAGTTTTTTCACATCAATACAATGAAACTGCAAAAATACAAATGGAAGCTCAAGTTAGGAGGGAAAGATATAGGCAAAATTATCACAGAGTGCAGGGATGTTCCTCCCTTGTAATGATAACAGCGGGGATATTTTAATCTGATTTATTCATGCGAGGAACAATAAAAATCCCAATCATGGATTAGCCACACTAAGTACTAAATTGCGTGGAATGATATCAATAAAGCACACACATTGAAACACTGAACCTAGTGGTTAGGTAAGGAACACGGCACAATCTTTTTTGACAACGTACCTTTACTCATCCTCATAATTTTGATGGTCCATCTCAAAATAGTCCCTCCTGACTGCTATAAATTTGTCCCAGTGTTTCTGCCAGTCTTCAAAGTTATGCTGGAAACAACTTTTTGAGAGATCCTTCAAAATCGTCTCCGCAGCCTTCACCACTACTTCTGATGATAGATAATGCCTCCCACGAAGGCGTTTCTTCAAGTTACGTAATAGGAAAACGTCACATGGGACTAAATCCGGACTATAGAGAGGGTGAGGGACGCCCTTCACGTTGGTGTTTGCAAGATATTCAGCAACAACATTGGCAATATGCGGCCGCGCATTATCGTGGTGCAGCATCGCGCTTGCTTCACGGAAATGTGGTCTTTTGCGGCTGATATGGACTTGCCATGTTTTCAGGACATCCCTGTAGTATTGTTCAGTTACTGACGTGTGTGCAGGTACAACATACTGAAAAGCCATTCCATGAATATAAAAGAATAAGATGACCATATCTTTCCCAGCAGAAGCAACCACTTTTGCTTTTATGGGGGTTGGTGAGGAAGGAGATTTGCACACTGAGCTTTGCTATTTGCTCTCAGGATCAAAATGATGTACCCAAGTTTCATCAGCAGTGATTACGTTTGAAGGAAACTCCGGATCTTCCTCTAACATCAACTTTAACTGCATGCGAATGTGCTTTTGTTCAGGAATCAACAGTCTTGGAAACCATCGCGTACAAACATGTCTCATGTGTAATGTTTCTGTCACCAACGTGTGGGTGGCACCCAATGAAATGTTCAGTATTTCAGAAAGTGATCTTAAGGTAATTCGTCGATCCTCTCTCACAGTGGCAGCAGCAGTATTGAGGTTTCCTTCCGTAAGAGCAGTAACTGGAGCACCGGATCCACCTTCCTTTGAAATTGATTATCTCGCCTCTTTAAACACTTTAAACCACCTTCGAGCTGTGCTGTAGGGAAGAACAGACTCTCCTTAAGTCTCCTGTAACATTGTATAGGCCTCAACCGAAGATTTGTTGAGACGGAAGGAGAATTTCAAAGCCGCATGTTGTTTCTCGCGTGTTATCTCCATTGCAGCGGTAGGCAATACTGAACATGTCTGAACTTGCCTGGTTCTCACAGGTGGAAACCAGGAGTACCAAGTGGCCGCGCCGTGGCTCAGTGATTAGACCGCTTGGCTCTCACCAAGGCGACTCGGTTTCGATCCCAGGCGACCGTAAAGTGAGATTTGTGGTGGAGAACACGGCGCTGGGGCGGGTTTTCTCCGGGACTTCCGGTTTCCCCCGCCATCTCATTCCACCGGTGCTCCATCTTCATCTCATGTACCTTCAGTGTCACCGCCTGCGGTGCCGTATGTAGTAAAAGCGGGCGTTAAACAGTACACATTTCATTTCAGGAGTACCAACAATGAAACTGCTACGGCGTGTTTGTTTCACATTAAGCTAAGATTGAATTTTAGTACTAAAAGTTATGACCTTAAGAAATTATCATTCTTTATTTAACAGCCCTGGTACTTGCTGTGTCCAATGTAACCGGAACTTAAGCCCAAGAATCATAATACATATAACATAATTTATACATTCTACGAGCTTTCAAACGGAAATTATGGCCTATTGAAATGGTTCAGATGTATATGGATCGCACTGTACCTAGACTTCTGAGAACGACAGAGTATAGTGAAGTAAATTATAGCAGTATATTAATTCGTGTATTAATTAAAACTGTAAACATAGGAGGGAAACAGAGATAAAACAATAATGGTCACAGTTTGTTTTAATTATCTCGACGTTCAATAAATATATACATTTAACGTCCGATTTAGTACATAGAAATTTTGTGGTGTACGTGTAAAGAATGTACGGAATTTGAAGTCTGACGTTGTCTGGATGGAGGTCCCACGGGTTAAAGACAATGCTACGTTTCCTCACTGTTCCCCACCCCTCCCTTCCTCCCTCAAAAGTTACTTCTATGGGCACTTCCGAAATGCGATTCAACGACATTACGGGCAGTAAAAATTCAAGTGCAACGCGCGCTTTGGGTCAAATAAAACCAAGAGCGCAACAACCATCACATTGAAGTTGCAGTGTATAGCAACCAAATAAAATCCATAATAACAAATTGCATTTGTCATGGCGTTTTGTGTATTCCTCCGAAGCACCAACAATTACTAATGATTCAATAATTAGCTATATTAATTAAATACAGCGGTTTCTGCCTGTGAAAGTGACGCGCGAAACATGCAATTTTTTTGTTGTTCCCCCTCCTTTCCCTTTTTGACGCGATAGGGTACGCTGTGGCAAGAGCGATAGGTCAATAAGCTATTCCGTCAGCTTTTTTTTCTGTGGATGATTCAATTTCACAGGAAATATACGTCACCTGTCAAATACCCATGCATTTACATGCGGTACCGTACCTGCCAGGAAACACGAAAAAGCTTAATCAAGTTGCGTTCTTCTACTGACATGTTTTGTAACTTCATTCGCTTGCGATGAACCCTTCGCTTTTTGGCACCATCGTGACGTAGGATTAGCACACTCTAACCGCTTTTAATTAAATTCAATGAGGACAACTGTATAGGACACTTCCCCCAGAAACAAGGCTTAACTTACGAGTTCATTTCCTATGCTTTTTTATGTAAGTTTTACAATGGAAAAAATTGCAGAAGCAAGCCCTTTGCTGTGTTACTCAGCCAGAGGCGTTAGAAAAAAAATCGAGCATCGAGCCTGAACTGGAAATACTAACTTTTTATAGCGAATGACGTTTGTCTCTAGGGCTTGGTTATTCAGTGTTTTGGAAAATTTGATGGTCATTTTGCTCTTCAACGAGGGAAAAAAAGTGTACTTTCAGAGAAACTGTAATGCCCTACAGTAGAACAACAGAATGAACATTTTATAACTGAAATCGCTTTGTGTATTCTCACTGAAAGAAAAATATTGCATAAATTTATTACTGTGACACAGACAGAAACAATATCATGTTGGTTTCTTCCTAATGTATACAGCCGTGTACCATAGTGGGGATTTGAACCACAGATCTTCTGGTTGCCGTCCAGCCGCTCAGACTTGCCTTCCTGTTGGTTTCACGCAGTGGCGGCTGCTGCGTTAAATTATTGGTAGTGCACAAATGAAAAATAAAATACAGAGTAGTAATGACTCACCTATTTATACAGATTCTCTGCTCTACTCTCCTTAGACCTGGCGAATCTATCGATAACTTTTGCGTTGAAGTCGCTGATCTTCATAACAAAATCTCTCTCAATTGAAGGCATTGCTAATGCTGTCAATCGGTCCTGTGACATTGTGTTCCTAAGGAAAGATTTTATTCTTTTTAAAGTTGAGAAACAGCATTCTGCTTCAGCGGTAGACATTGGCATAGTTAACAGTACTCGGAGGAGTTTGACTTATTCGCTGAATGTAGTACATAAATTGTTTTCCTTATTGAAGTCCATCAAACACAAAGCGCCGGGCATTCCACGAAATCCCTCTCGACTGTAAATTACAGTCAGTTCTCTACGAATTTTTGTTCCAATGATAAAAGGATAGAACCTTATTGTTTTTCTAAGGGAATCCTCTGGAAATGTCTTAGAAATTTTCTTGATGAAACAAAGTTTAGGCTACCAGATGCCCCGTGAAGCTAAATCTGTCCTTTGCTTCTCTAAGAATGTCACATACTTCAAGAGCCTCTCTTCTTTTCACATCATGATCTTCTATTCTTCTCCTCTTAATTGCAGTTTCTTCGTGTTCCTCGATATCCCCGCTATTTCTTACCTTTTGCACTTCCCTTTCAATTGCGTTTAGCTGGGCGAAGGCAAATTTTGCATTGCAGCCTCGTTTCTGCAGCTGATTGTACAAAATGTCCACATGTGGCATGATCTTGTAGAAGAAAGACAGCCAGAATACAGAATTATAATCTTTCAAAGTGGCCATAAACCCAGAAGCCTGAACAAATGTGGCGTTGTTGTTTAACAGAGCTCTCTTCTGAATAACCTCCATGCATTTAATTAAATTCTCCCTGTGTTAGAAAAGCAGAGCACACAGAAGCTAAGCCTGAAGGTCACGCTATAGCCGTTGCTAAGAGTAGCAGGAGCTAGGTTTATAAACCTCCATTTAAGTAATGTATAAGAAGCCCCTACCATCTCTTCACCTTCCCGCAACCCCCTCAGAGAGCCAACATTTGGGCGAAATCTTAGGTTAACTCTTCGCTGCAAACCTGCGGCTCCTACAGCTAATCACTGTTTATTTCGACTTTTGCGGCCATGGGCAGCTAGAGACGATAAGCGTAATTGAAACATGTTTGTATATAAAACAATGCAAACAAGTACAGCTTTAATGTGCAAAATGCACATGTTGTATATTCAGAATCAGTGGGTGTAGCGCAAACCTGCAACCTTATGGAGGAACCGCCCCTGGTTTCACGTACGTATATCACACATTTCATCTGCGAATATACTCTTGAAGAAGTCTTTTATAGAAAGCATTTTTGTTGCACGTGTTGATCCGGCCTTTTCCCGCAAGATATTATGTCTCAGCAACTTTTTTGTACCAAAAGATTCCTTATGCCATCCAGTTTTCTCTTTCCCATGCAGAATGCCAACAGAAGACACAATCACTTGCCTTCATTCATCACCAATGTCGTTTTCATCACTACTGCTATCACTCCGCTCTCTTTCAACTTCAATACCACTACAAGCATCAATAATATCTTCAATATCTGAAGCAACCGCTTCTTACTCGGAATTTATTCGTCTGTAGAATCTTCTTCACTGAAATTTGCAGCTTCACCCTCTTCTGAATGAACACCAGACACCAGGGGCGGCTTCTCAATGGGGTAGCATGCTTGCGCTACAACCAAAATGCCGGGTCTCTCTTTAATGCAAGGACATGTTCCATTTGGCGTTCAGTTCGACGTTGTCTAGTGCAGTGGCCCTCAGCGCGTTGTATTGTTTGCAGGTGCCAAGTAGTTCACTCTCAGTTGCAAACCACTGGTATACAATGGGGAGGTATAGGCCAGGATGAACCTAGGACGTGACCTGGCAAGTAGGGGGGAAGGGCGGGGCTTATGGCTGCATAAGGTTGGTTAACCTAGCAGCCAGATAATAGTGAATGCCAAGCCTTCTCCTTCTGTTTTCAGCGCCACCTATTATTCTCATATTAAATGTTCGCATCGGTCAACTATTACCACAGATTACTATTCCCTACCAGAGCATAGCCACATATTTTGTGCCGTGTTTTGTTAGCTGTGTCGTGCTTTGAGTAGTGAATAAGAGTGATTTATTTAAATACAAGTATATTGTGTTATATAAGGAGAAACAATGAATTCCATAAAGTGTCTATTAGCACGTCGTTTTTAAAAATGAGCTTAGAAGAAAAAACCGAAAATAAACGACTTGGAAGTCCCACGCCAAATATAAAAATCACATAGGTAGTCAAAAAAAAAACAAGATATTTGAACAGGAATTTTAAAAACAATGTATATGAGAAATATAATTTGATGGGTGGTTGTAACATTAAAAATAGCCTGTTTTGCTTTCCGTGCGTTCTGTTTGGCGGTGAAGATGCTGGACAAAACATGGCATGAATGCTTTGCAGCATCTTCATGATCGTGCTAAAAACACGTAACTTAAAAACTGCACATGAAAAACAGTGTTTGCTATGCTTGGCAATGTAAACATAGCAAATCAGATGGACAGTGCATATCGGAGAACAGCTGAAGAACACAACCAGAAAGTCGCTCAAAATAGGTATGTTTTAAACATTATTGTTAACTGCATTAGGTTTTGTGGAGCCTGACAGACACTAACTTTTTAATATAAACTTCTTTCGCTTCATAGATTCATCTGTTATATTCAGATTTGGAGATTTCTCGTATATTATCCACGAGAATCCAGAGTTGATGTTCACTGTAGCAAAGCTTGCATGACAATGAGCAGTTAATAATGTGCAACAGTAGTCAACAACTGTTAAAGTGAATTGTTGCAACGATTTTACATATACCCAGAGCATAGCATTACTAACCATTGTTGTATGATAGTAAATTCACAAAGATACCCAGTTAACCGAGTTATAGAACTAAGTAAAATTATTTGTATGTACGTGGACACAAATTTTTCGTGGAAAAACTTTCGAATGTGGTTCTTTTCCTAAAAACCTCTAATCAGTTTCTCCAAAGATGTATTTGCCGCACTTGTATGGAAGTGAACCATTAGGGTAGTATAGAAATTTGATGCACTAAAACGTTTTTGAGAGTAAAATGACAAAACCTAACTTTTGGTATTAGTTCTGTAAGTTCTCTCCAAGTTTATAAATGTTCAGTAAGTAAAGCAATTAAGCACAACGTCTGTAACGCCTGCGGCACACATTCCGCGGTGCCTGTACGTTGAACAAGTTGCCGCATTTGCACGGGGATCTCTGACATTTTCCTCGTTCCCGCAAGGCATTCCCTGCCAGAGGCTTCTAGCACCTTCCTCTGGGCGTTTTACCTCTCTCTCACTCTGTGTGAACTATAATTTATTGCGTTATTGCATAGCAGAACCACTGTGTGTTGTGCTTGCTTACCATCCGCTTTACCTTTGGCTTTGTTGTGCTAGCTAGAGCGAGCATTACAGCCAAATTCCTGCAGCTAACTCGGCATACTTTTATCGTATTAGCATTTTGTTGTTGTTTGCTATATAACACACAGTAGCTCAAGTATTATCTTTGTGTTAAAATATTTGTTTACTAACATTTTCATCTTTGGTTTGGAGCAAATGTTTTTCAACACAAGTAAAGTTGTGGTACACCTGTATTAAACTGTTTTGCGTATGCATTATTGTCAGCAAAACATTTGTCTTCGTTAGAATACCTTACAATTCCGACCACCACCAACTACGAGGACGGTTCAATAAAGAATGATGACGTCATAATTTTTCGCAGTAAAATTCAAACTTACTATATTCTGTTAGCTTAATGTGAAACAAACACGCCGTAGTAGCTTCATTGTTGGTACTCCTGCTTCCCGCCTCTGAGAACCAGGCAAGTTCAGACATGTTCACTATCACCTACCACTGAAATGGAGGTAACACGTGAGGAACAATATGTGGCTTTGAAATTCTGCTTTCGTCTCAACAAATCTTCAGTTGAGGCCTATGCAATGTTACAGGAGGCCTATGGAGAGTCTGTTCTTCCCTACAGTACAGCTCGAAGGTGGTTTAAAATATTTAAAGAGGAGCGACAGTCCATTTCAAGGGAAGGTGGACCCGCTGCTTGTTACTACTCTTACGGAAGAAAACATTAACACTGCTGCTGCCATTGTGAGAGATGATCGACGAATTACCTTAGCATCACTTTCTGAAATACTGAACATTTCATTGGCTGCCACCCACACGTTGGTGACACAGAAAGATTACACATGAGACGTGTTTGAGCGCGATGGGTTCCAAGACTGTTGATTCCCGAACAAAAGGACATTCGCATGCAGGTCTGCATGCAGTTTGAGTTGATGTTAGAGGAAGATCCAGAGTTTCTTTCAAACGTAATCACTGCTGATGAAACTTGGCTACATCATTTTGATCCTGAGAGCAAACAGAAAAGCTCAGTGTGGAAATCTCCTTCATCACCAACCCCCAAAAAGCTAAAGTCGTTGCTTCTGCTGGGAAAGTTATGGTCATCTCATTCTTTGATATTCATGGAATGGTTTATCAGCATGTTGTACCTCCACACACATCAGTAACTGGACAATACTACAGGGATGTCCTGAAAACATTGCAAGTCCACATCAGGCGCAAAAGACCACATTTCCGTGAAGCAGGCTGGATGCTGCACCACGATAATGCGCGGCCGCATATTGTTGCTGAATATATTGCAAAACTCATTGTGAAGTACATCCCTCATTCTCCTTATAGTCCGGATTAAGCTCCATGTGACTTTTTTCTATTCCGTAACTTGAAGAAACGCCTTCGTTGGAAGCAGTATCCATCATCAGAAGCAGTAGTGAAATGTGTAGTGTTTAACGCCCGGTTTTACTACATAGGGCACCGCAGGCGCTGACACTGATGGTACATGAGATGAAGATGGAGCACCGGTGGAATGAGATGGCGGGGAGAACCGTAGACTCCGTTGAAAACTCGCCCCAGCACCGTGTTGTCCACTAAAAATCTCACTTTGCGGTCGCCTGGGATCGAACCCGGGCCGCCTTGGTGAGAGCCAAGCGGTCTAACCACTAAGCCACGGCGCGGCCAGAAGCAGTAGTGAAGGCTGCGCAGGATATTTTGAAGGATATCTTAAAATGGTTTCCAGCATGTCTTTGAAGACTGGCAGAAACGCTGGGACAAGTGCATCGCATTCAGGGGAGACTATTTTGAGAAGGACTATCAAAATTATGAGGATGAGTAAAGGTACGTTGTCAAAAAAATTGTGATCTCGTAGTTGTGTTCTTAATGGAATTCTGTTGCTTCGTGCACAGATGTAATAATTACCTTTCTGCCCTTTAATATACTTAAACCAGAATTTCAGTATTCTCTCTATTACTCCCCTCCTTTTTGTATTACCTAGCTCTAGTAATGCCACTTCTCTTGATGCCAATTTTGGCAGCCCTAGTAGTTCTTTGCAGAACAATCCATACATCTGGTTTAATTGTGTACCTATCTCTGATGTGCCCCAGAATGCGGCAATTAGTGCATCACACATATACAAAAGTAAGCATATCTCATGTAACTCTTTATGCATCCCAGCAACGATACATATCGTTCTTGAGCTGTAAGGTAACAACGATAAAATAGTTTATTTGTTACTAATTAGTGAAGCACACCTTCTGGCAGCCCTGTTGTCAAGTCACATCCTCTTATTGCTTTGTTTGAAGCGCTGCACACGCCTGCTTCAGGTTTACACTTGCATTAATGAAGCACTTTACTGTTACGTTGCACCTGTATACCCACAACACAATGCTAATCCGTGTCACAAGCCGATTTATTTAACTGTACTACTACCCCTCAGGACGTGTCAGTGTACCTTCCCTTTATTACCTCAATAGAGGCACGACATGCGGACGTTCTTCCCGGTATCCGATTTATGATGAATACTTCCAAACGCCTGCTGCCTAATTGGCATTCAATTGTTTCAAAGCGAACATCAGAACAAGATGGCTGACATAGCACAGCATTAGGAGCTCAATTTTATGAGTCAATAACAAAACACGGTTTCATACCTCATTAAACACCTTTGCTTATGTAAACGTGTTATTATTTTTATTAAAAATTGCCTTTATATTGTTGGTTACAATGTTCCTTCGGTACGTTGAGGTCAAAAGCTGCACACTGAAGTGATGTCACAAACTAGATTTGTTGAAAGTACACGATAATTGGAGTATTATGAATTGGCGCCAACAGATAGTGCACTGTAAGCCCGAGTGAATTCAGTCACACTGAGGTATTGGTTATTGTTATATGTTGTTAAAAAAATATTACCTCCTCTCCCTTACCTGATTCTAATGAAAATAAATAAAAATAAAATAAAATCAGTATATACTCGTATAATAGCCCGCTTTCTGGAATCTATATCACGCAAAATTCATTTTTAACTTTATTAATTTTTAAATAAAATTACAGAAAACAATTTACATATTTTGCAGATATAATCCACTTGCTACCTTAACGAACTAACCAAACCTACAGATTACTTATTAGATTCTAATAGCCTTACAAATTTATTCATCTAATTTATATAAAACAATCTTTCTTCAACTTCTACACCAATAATATAAATTAATTCTACATTTTTACTACAGATTTAGTTGCTATAACAAACCACGAAAGACTATTTCCTACAATTTTAAAGTTTCCTCTTCTGCAACTGATATCCAAAGCTTCCTCAAACTGATACCCATCTCCTAAAGGGACAGGCATCTATATAGAGCTGGTTCGTCAATTCCAGATATCCGGGTTGTCATCTTTCCTCTTCTGCATAATCAGTTGTCTGTCCCCTCTCTTTCTCTTCATACCAAGGCTGTTCAGTAAAGAACGATCATAATCTTTTTTACGTTCATAATTTCTGCCACTTAAATTCAATCTTAATATATTCTGTTAGCTTAATGTGAAACAAACACGCATTAGTAGTTTTATTGTTGGTACTCCTGGTTCCCGCCTGTGGGAACCAGGCAAGCTCAGACATGTTCAGTATCGTCTACCGCTACAATGGAGGTAACATGCAGTTAAAGTTGATGTTAGAGGAAGATCCGGAGTTTCTTTCAAACGTAATCACTGATGATGAAACTTGGTTATATCATTTTGATCCTGAGAGACAACAGCAAAGCTCAGTGTGGAAATCTCCATCTCCAACTCCAAAAAAGCAAAAGTGGTTGCTTCTGCTGGGAAAGTTATGGTCATCTCATTCTTTGATATTCATGGAATGGTTTATCAGCATGTTGTACCTGCACACACATCAGTAACTGTACAATGCTACAGGGATGTCCTGAAAATATTGCAAGTCCATATCGGGTACAAAATACCACATTTCCGTGAAACACTCTGGATGCTGCAAACGATAATGCGCGGCTGCATATTGCCAATGTTATTGCTGAATGTCTTGCAAAAATCAACGTGAAGTGCATTCCTCATCCTACCTATAATGCGGATTTAGCATTATAACATAAACTATAACTATAAGTATAACGTGAACAATAACATAGTTCATAAAAACAGTAGGGTACTCAAAGGTACAAGAAACCAGAGAATACCGACAAAATGATGGGCAAACCAGATTGAAGCCGGAATGGATTGAAAAGTCCAAAGCCGTAAAGTAGAAGAAGACGAAGAAGGAACTGACATAAAGCATGGCATAGAGGGGATAGGGAACGAGTATTGATATAGGCTAGAAAGTCAATTTCTTGTAAATGGTGTGTTATTTTATACCTCCATCAGTTTCTCGATTACCATATGTCACGAACCGTGCAACAACCCAATTTCTCCACCAATCTGCCACAATAACGCTCTCTGTTTCTGTCATAATTTCCCACATTATGACTACGTTAAGGTTTTGAAAGTTTTGGGATGGGTATCTTTCCGTGTAACTGAGCTGGTCACGAAAACCAAGAGTAACTTCTTCGGAACAAAAGGCAACAAGTAAAAGAATACAGTAGGTAAGCGAGGTAAAGTAACTGCAATTACAGTTGTGCTGTAACTCATTCTAGGTCACTACATTATTTTAGTGCATGCTACTTATATATACGAGGGTGGTCTGAAAAGTTTCCGACCGCAACATGAAGATGACAGCACTCGTAAATAAAAGATAGTAAATTTCGTTCTTCATCTCTTGACAGTTACTCACCCAACTTTCAGCCCTTTTTGGACGCTCAGTTGTTATGTAACAGTCGTCTGAGTGGCTGATGTAAGTACTTTTATGAAAACGGACAAAATCGAGTGTAAAAATGTCATTAAATATTTGTTTTTGAAAGGCAATAGGCCTACACAAGTCAAAGATGAGTTGGATTCTGTGTATGGGGACTGTGCACCATTATTTACCATAGTGAAATTTGGGCAGCTGAATTTAAACGTGGCCTTAAGGGCTTGAACGTCCCGATGAACTTTCGGGACGTCCAAAAACTGCAAGAACCGACGAAAACACAGCAAAAGTTCAGCAAATGTTACTGCACGACCACCGAATTAAAGCGAGATTGATAGTAGAGGCTATGGACGCGTCAAAAGAATGTTTTTGTTTTATATTATTTAACATTTAGACATGAGAAAGCTGTTCCCGCGTTGCATGCCGCGTTTGTTTGCGTTAGACCAAAAACGTGTTAGAATGAACATCTCCAACGCTCTATTGGCGCAGCTTAGGCGCAATAAATCCGAGTTCTGGCGCAGATTAGTTAGTGTAGATGAAACTTGTATACACAATTATACGCCCGAAACGAAAATAAAGTCCAAACAGTAGAGTGCAAAGCGGCAAGCGGCTCCAAAAGAAGCAAAAACTGAGTTTTCGGCTGGGAAAATGATGGCGGCTGTTTTTTGCCATGGTCATGGATATATTTTAATCCACTATATTTAAACAGGAAAAGCCATTACAGGAGCATACTACGCACCATTTCTTTACAAGCTGAAAGCCGAACTTGCGGAAAAACTGCGACATTCGCAGAAAAGGAAAATCCCGTTTCACCAAGAAAACGCACCGCCTCACACCTCAGCGGTTGCAATGACGAAAATCCACGAATTACCGTTTGAACTACTTCACCATCCGCCTTACTCACCAGATGTAGCACAAAGCGATTTCTTTTTGTTCCCTCATCTGAGAATTGCGCTCGGAGGACAGGGATGTTCGTCAAATGAAGAGGCAATCACCTTCGTGAACAATTATTTTGGAGAGAAGAACGCCGAGTACTATTTGGACGGGTTACAGAGATGGGAACATCGCTGGGAGAAGTGTGTAGAGTTACAAGGGGACTATGTTGAAAAACGCCGAGTATTATTTGGACGGGTTACAGAGATGGGAGTATCGCTGGGAGAAGTGTGTAGAGTTACAAGGAGACTATGTTGAAAATCGTCGAGTACTATTTGCACAGGTTACAGAGATGAGAGTTGAGAGATGAGATGAGAAGTGTGTAGAGTTACAAGGAGACTATGTTGAAAAACGCCGAGTACTATTTGGACGGGTTACAGAGATGGGAGCATCCCTGGGAGAAGTGTGTCGTGTTACAAGTAGACTATGTTGAAAAACGCCGAGTACTATTTGAACGTGTTACAGGGATGGGAGCATCGCCGGGAGAAGTGTGCAGAGTTAGAAGGAGGCTAAGTTGAAGAACGCCGAGTACTATTTGGACGTGTTACAGGGATGGGAACATCGCTGGGAGAAGTGTGTAGAGTTACAATTAGACTATGTTGAAGAACGCCGAGTACTATTTGGACGGGTTACAGAGATGGGAACATGGCTGGGAGAAGTGTGTAGAGTTACAAGGAGACTATGTTGATAAACGCCAAGTACTATTTGGACGGGTTACAGAGATGGGAACATCGCTGGGAGAAGTGTCTAGAGTTACAAGGAGACTATGTTGAAAAACGCCGAGTACTATTTGGACGGGTTACAGAGATGAGAACATCGCTGGGAGAGGTGTGTAGAGTTACAAGGAGACTATGTTGATAAACGCCGAGTATTATTTGGACGGGTTACAGAGATGGGAGCATCGCTGGGAGAAGTGTGTAGAGTTACAAGGAGACTATGTTGATAAACGCCGAGTATAATTTGGACGGGTTATAGAGATGGGAGCGTCGCTGGGAGAAGTGTGTAGAGTTACATGGAGACTATGTTGATAAACGCCGAGTATTATTTGGACGGGTTATAGAGATGGGAGCGTCGCTGGGAGAAGTGTGTAGAGTTACAAGGAGACTATGTTGATAAACGCCGAGTATTATTTGGACGGGTTATAGAGATGGGAGCGTCGCTGGGAGAAGTGTGTAGAGTTACATGGAGACTATGTTGATAAACGCCGAGTATTATTTGGACGGGTTATAGAGATGGGAGCGTCGCTGGGAGAAGTGTGTAGAGTTACATGGAGACTATGTTGAAAAACGCCGAGTATTATTTGGACGGGTTATAGAGATGGGAGCGTCGCTGGGAGAAGTGTGTAGAGTTACATGGAGACTATGTTGAAAAACGCCGAGTACTATTTGGACGGGTTATAGAGATGGGAGCGTCGCTGGGAGAAGTGTGTAGAGTTACAAGGAGACTATGTTGATAAACGCCGAGTATTATTTGGACGGGTTATAGAGATGGGAGCGTCGCTGGGAGAAGTGTGTAGAGTTACATGGAGACTATGTTGAAAAACGCCGAGTACTATTTGGACGGGTTATAGAGATGGGAGCGTCGCTGGGAGAAGTGTGTAGAGTTACATGGAGACTATGTTGAAAAACGCCGAGTACTATTTGGACGGGTTATAGAGATGGGAGCGTCGCTGGGAGAAGTGTGTAGAGTTACATGGAGACTATGTTGATAAACGCCGAGTATTATTTGGACGGGTTATAGAGATGGGAGCGTCGCTGGGAGAAGTGTGTAGAGTTACAAGGAGACTATGTTGATAAACGCCGAGTATTATTTGGACGGGTTACAGAGATGGGAGCATCGCTGGGAGAAGTGGGCAGAGTCACAAGGAGACTATGTTGATAAACGCCGAGTATTATTTGGACGGGTTACAGAGATGGGAGCATCGCTGGGAGAAGTGTGTAGAGTTACATGGAGACTATGTTGAAAAACGCCGAGTACTATTTGGACGGGTTACAGAGATGGGAGCATCGCTGGGAGAAGTGGGCAGAGTCACAAGGAGACTATGTTGATAAACGCCGAGTATTATTTGGACGGGTTACAGAGATGGGAGCATCGCTGGGAGAAGTGTGTAGAGTTACAAGGAGACTATGTTGAAAAACACCGAGTACTATTTGGACGGGTTACAGAGATGGGAGCGTCGCTGGGAGAAGTGTGTAGAGTTACATGGAGACTATGTTGAAAAACGCCGAGTATTATTTGGACGGGTTACAGAGATGGGAGCATCGCTGGGAGAAGTGTGTAGAGTTACATGGAGACTATGTTGAAAAACACCGAGTACTATTTGGACGGGTTATAGAGATGGGAGCGTCGCTGGGAGAAGTGTGTAGAGTTACATGGAGACTATGTTGATAAACGCCGAGTATTATTTGGACGGGTTATAGAGATGGGAGCATCGCTGAGAGACGTGTGTAGAGTTACATGGAGAAAAGTGTTGAAGAGAAAAAGAATTTGAATTCTGAAAAAAAAAAAAAAAATGTCTTGTATCTTTATTAGGTCGGAAACTTTTCAGAGCACCTATGTATAACTCCGGGGATTATTGTATCACAACGAAATGTTTTCTAAAGATTCTTAGAAAATGGTTGGTGCGTGTATGCACACACGTTTGTCTATGACAAGAAATAATCCTAAAATAAAGCGTCAATTAAGCGCCAAACTTATCTTTAAATTCAGAGCCTTACAAGGATACATCAAGAAGATTTTCGAGAGAATTACCGCATCAAACTACCCCTTACATGCACACACTTTTTAGTTTAGGAGAATGAAATTTGGGGGATGTAGTTGTCCTATCCAGCATTCGCTTGGTGTCCCGGAAAACCGCCCGAAAAGACAAATGAGTCAGGTATGTCTGCCACGGGAATCGAAGTCGGGGCTCTAGAATGCGGGCCAGAGACGAATTCGCCGGAGGCGTCCCGCTCGGAAGTTCATAGAACTGCTTTTTCATTTAGGAAACAGTAAATGCTATCCGTATGATGGTGATTGCCATAATGTTAGCTCATTTGTCTGACTGAGCACCAATGGGATTCATCTCTTGGCTTATAGATGACAATCGCTAGTCAATTTTCATGTTGCGTTATCATCACCCGCATTAAATTACATTGTGATGACGAAGATAGATAGTTGATGGATTGAAGTGCAGGGGAAGTCGTAATCTATCCAAATGTCACTTTGTTCAAGATAAATTCAGATTATAGGACACATATCGATCTCTGGTTATACTGTTTTACCATTTTCACGTTAGAAAGTTTTATACCATTTACCAATGGTTTAGGCAAGCATAAAATATCGACTAATATAGAAAAATAAAATATTAATACATATAATAGTACCAAAATATGTAACGGTTAATTAAATATTGGCATGCAGGAGTCATGGCCGAGATTTTCTCGAGAAAGTTTGAACGTATCAGGTTACAATTTAAACACTTTCTTTTGTTTCATTATATCAATTTATGTGCGAAAGAACTGATAGCAGCATTACTATAATTTAACTTCAGAATTCTGTTTTGTAACTTTGGTCGTTTGTTCATTTATTTACCATTAAGCAGGTTATCAATGTCATGACGGCAGGTTGACCATGGCATCTCAATGGGTTAGAGCGACTGGACGGAAAACAGGAGATCCGCGGTTCAAATCCCGGCCATGGTAGTGAATTTTTCACGTTGACTCTATCAAAAACCTTAGCCTATATATAACTAGTGTGGAGAAATAAAATTAATTTCCACCAATTAACTAAAATAATAAGAGTTAAATGATGAAGCCTGGGACTCAAGTACTTGCGACAGTAAGTCGCCACAAACGGTGTGTCTCGGATGGGAGAACCCCTAGTGGTCTACCGGGAAATATACGTCAGATGGAGAATTTAATGTCAGGACGGCACGTTGGCCATGGTAGCTCAATGAGTTAGAGCGACTAGACGGAAACCAAGAGATCCGTGGTTCAAATCCCGGCCATGGTAGTGAATTTTTCACGTTGTCTCTATCAAAACCTTAGCCTATATATAACTAGTGTGGAGAAAAAAATTAATTTCCATCAATTAACTTAAATAATAAGAGTTAAATGATGAAGCCTGGGGCTCACGTACTTGCGATAAGTCGCCACAAACGGCGTATCTCGTATGCGAAAGCCCCTAGTGGTTTACCGGAGAAATATATGAGTCAAATAGAGAATTAATACCGTGACGGCAAGTTGACCATGGTAGCTCAATGGGTTAGAGCGACTGGACGGAAACCAGGAGATCCGTGGTTCAAATCCCGGCCATGGCATTGAATTGGGAATCAGGAGTACTAACAGTGAAACTACTACGGAGTGTTTTTTTCTAAGAGGATATAGTAAGATTGAATTTTAGTTCGAAAAATTATGACCGTAAAAAATTATGATCATTCTTTATTGAACATCCTTCGTATATTATAAAATGGTATCCTTAGAATTAGCTTTTCGAATACAGGTTTGTACGTGTGTGAGTCAGACTAAAAGCTTCTTACCTGTGAGTGACGTCATCTTGCTATTGGCAGACCTATACAAGTGTATTTCTACGGAAATAAAGAACGATTTGAATTTCTGCAAGTTGGACTTCTAATTATACGAACCCATAAAGTCACAGTACATCCAAATGTAGAATGAAATTATATTTAATGATTTTTCTCGATTAACATCAAATATACGAGGCATGTTTTTTAAGTCAGTACCGTTTTGCGATTCCGCCGCCGCAGCGCTACGGTCGGCGTTCCGCGCATGCACGCTGGTTACCTACATCTCTTGTCTACACACTGACGCCATTACAGTCTGATTCTTCATTGTATACGTTGGTTACTGAGTGTTTAAGATGCCTCCGACAATCGTGAGTCCCACCGATTGTTAAGTACGGGCTGTTATACGATTTCTTAGTGCTAAAGGCGTAAACTCGATCGATATTCATCGTGAGATCTGTGAAGTTTACGGACAAAACATTATGAGTGATGGAATGGTAAGGAAATGGGTGAGAGGATTTAAAGATGGCCGCACAAATGTGTATGATGAAGAACGGAGTAGGCGTCCTTCGGTCGTTACTGAAGATTTGGTGCAGAAAGTGGACGAAAAGGTGAGAGAAAACACACACTTTACAATTTCATCATTGTGCGACTATTTTCCTCAATATTCTGGTAGTGTTTTGTATCGCATTGTGACCGAGAACTTGAAGTACCCGAAATTGTGTTCACGTTGGGTTCCAAAAATGTTGCCGGATTTGCAGAAAACCCAACGTTTAGGCAGTGCATTGACTTTCCTTGAGCGATACCACAATGAAGGTGAAGAGTTTATAGACCAAATTGTTACTGGTGAGGAAACATGGGTGGCCTACGTCACACCAGAAACGAAACAATATCCATGGATTGGCGACATTCATCATCACCCACAAAAGTGAAGTTTAAGCAAACAATTTCTGCCCGGAAAAACCTGTGTACAGTTTTTTTGGGACAGAAAAGGAGTATTGCTAGTGGAGTTTCTGCCTCGTAATGAGACAATCAATGCAGCGTCTTATTTTGAGACATTGAACAATCTGCGCCGTGAAATCCAGAACAAAAGACGTGGCAAGTTGAGTAAGCGTATCGTTTTGCTGCATGACAATGCCCGTCCACATGTGGCTATTCGGACCAAAGCTCACCAAATCCTTTCAATGGGAAACTCTAGATCATCCTGCATACAGCGCTGATCTGGCGCTCAGCGACTACCATTTGTTCCTGCACTTGAAGAAACATCTGGGCGGTCAGCGTCTTCAAGACGATAACGAAGTCAAAACAGTTGTGATACAGTGGTTAACACGTCAGGCGGCAGAATTTTATGAGGAGGGTATTCAAAAACTGGTGCCACGTTATGACAAGTGACTCAATATTCACGTAAATTATGTAGAAAAGTCGATTAAGGTAGAAGCTTTCATGTACAAATAAAATTATTGCGATATATATGCACGTCTTTTTTTAATTCCAAAACGGTACTGACTTAAAAAACACGCCTCGTAAAAAAATCAGCATTCCTAAGGGTTCTTTATAAAAAGTATAGAAGATGGTGTCATGAAATTGAATATTTAATCCTGAAACTTCAGTCACATTGACCGATGCTCGAAATAGAACGAGTAGCAAACGTTGCCACTGGGATCATAGTCTACGGTTGTTTTAGTTTTAAAATAATCGTGTGCTGCTTACCATCAACAATTTGGAGAGTTTCAGCAACAATATATTGTTTTTAAGGCCGCGTATTCATTATTACTGCGTGCTTGCTAATATTATTATGCTGTTTCAGAAGCCTTAAATGTGCATGTATGTTTTCCTCCCTCCCTGGCAGAAACCCTAATTTTTATGGGTAGTACGAAGTGAGCAGTAAATCTAAATGGACTTACAGAACGCCAGAGCACTCTCTCCGGAAAACTCCGGCTAAAGCGATCGTTTCTGGAATGCTGATGCCTTCACAACATTCATAAATAATGTGGGGCGGATGACAACAGTTCGAGATCTCTTTCTAGGTTCAGTCTCGCGAATGAAATATCCGTTTTTCAAAAACTTCTCAACTTGAAATTCTGTTACTTGTTTTCATAACGTCTCCTGTTAAGGAAATGTACAAATATTTCCGCCGAAACAAACAAATTGTTTCTAGGAGCTACTTTATAGGAAACGATTCTTTTCCTTCCTCCTTATAACCTTCTTCTCGCAGCCTTTTATCTTTCTCCTCTTCTAGCTTCTTTCCTCCTTGTTTCCCCTATGCATGTACCGTCTTTTAGCCGAAACAATTACAAAAGTGGAGCAAGAAATGGTTAAAGATCAGCGTGTGACAGTTGACGAGCTATGCGAACTTATCCGTGAAGTCAGTAAGACTACGATTGACAAGATTTTGACCGAACATTTGCGTTATCGCAAGGTGTGTGTGTGTGTGTGTGTGTGTGTGTGTGTGTGTGTGTGTGTGTGTGTGTGTGTGAGGTTGGTCCCCAAAATGCTCACCGAAGACCACAAACGGCAACGTGTTGATCCCCCCTACAGTCCAGACTTAGCACCTAGTGATTATCATCTGTTTCCTGAGTTGAAGTCACTCCTGGGTGGAACACATTTCCAGACCGACTATGATTTGAAAAACGAGGTTGAGCGCTACCTGCACAACTTGGCGGGAGAGTGCTATGACAAGGGTATACAAAAACAGCCACATGGGACAGGAATTTTTATTCGTAGTTAATTTCTCTCCATCTTAATGAGCCACACGTTCGGGCACAATTTGGTGCGGAATTTCTATGTTTGAAATGGGATGCACTTTGACTGTTTCGATGACCCACGTCGAGAAGCCAGATATAACAGAGTTAATCGTTGTCTTTTGTGTTGTTTCTTGATTATTGTGTTTGATTAAATAAGAGTCATGTGACATCTAGTTTTCAGGTGTGGTTCGGAATAAAGTTTCAGAGCAACCAAATTTTGTAACAATTTAATTGTATTGTCACCCAATTATCGGAAAGCCAGACCAACGACAGCTGAGAAGGTACCAGAGGCATACGGGCCACACCCACTCATCTATCTCAGTCACTAACTGAGGGGTTGATTAGGGAAGTGTCACTTGTCGCTGGCCGCCTCTTCCCCCCTCCCCTTTCGTCTGGAACCTTCGCGGTGATTCACGGAAACGAGACACTTTGAGAAAACGGCGATATTCCTTTAAAAGGGCTGCAGTGAGTGAATTGAGTCAGTTCTTGGTGAGCAGCTCTCAGGAGCGCCCAGCGAGGGGACAGACTGCGTACGTGCGTCGGAGGAGTTTACGTAATTGTGAGTGCAAGTGGAACTGTAACGGACGAACTGGTGAATCGTAATTGTGTGCATTACGTAATTCTGTGCAACTGTAAGTCGGTGGAAATAAAGAACATTTTTGAGTGGTGCAATTGGACTTTTTATTTCACGAACCCACAAAGTCACAGTACTATTTAGATTACATTTTACTTGAACTTCCTTTCCCAGTCACTTGCAGGTTACTTGCAACATATCGATAAATTCTTACTTTGTTATACTTAAACAGTTCCAAGTATTACATAAAAGTTCTTGATCCTGCACCACTATCCATCACACTCACCATTACAAAACGTCTCTACCAATGGATAGAGTCAATATGAAAAATGCAATGCCATGGCCGGGATTTGAACCACGGATCTCCTGGTTTCCGTCCAGTTGCTCTTAACCTTTGAGCTACCATGACCAATGTGCCGTCCTGACATTAAATTCTCCAGTTGACTCATATATTTCCCCAGTAGACCACTAGGGGCTCTCGCATTCGAGATACACCGTTTGTGGCGACTTACTATTGTAAGTACTTGAGTCCCAGGCTTCATCATTTAACTCTTATTATTTTAGTTAATTGATGGAAATTAATCATTTCTCCACACTAGCCGTATATAGGCTAAGATATTTGATGGATAGAGTCAACGGAAACCAGGAGATCCATGGTTCAAATCCCGGCCATGGCACTGAATTTTTCATGTTGACTCTGTCCATCATATATCTTAGCCTGCAGGCCACGCCGTGGCTCAGTGGTTAGACCGCTTGGCTCTCACCAAGACGGCCCGGGTTCGATCCCAGGCGACCGCAAAGTGACAATTATGGTGGGCAACACGGCGCTGGGGCAGGTTTTCTCCGGGACCTCCGGTTTCCCCCGCCATCTCATTCCACCGGTGCTCCATCTTCATCTCATGCATCATCAGTGTCACCGCCTGCGGTACCGTATGTAGTAAAAGCGGGCGTTAAACACTACACATTTCATTTTCTTAGCCTATATACGGCTAGTGTGGAGAAATGATTAAGTTCCATCATCTCTACCAAGATTATTGATCTTTCGTAACTATCGCTACTTCTAACTTAATTTTGTGATTGGCCGATTTAATTCCACGTCACAACATTACGTCATACAATTATTACTACGGCCAGTCACAAAATTACATATATTTTTACTTATTTAAATTACTGCATTTACATAATCTTTCTTTTATAAATTTAGAAACTTTTCATAACTTTTCTAAATATAACTCGAATGTATGTGTAGTGTTTAACGCCCGCTTTTACTACAGACGGCACCGCAGGCGGTGACACTGATGATACATGAGATGAAGATGGAGCACCGGTGGAATGAGATGGCGGGGGAAACCGCAGGTCCCGGAGGAAACCCGCCCCAGCGCCGTGTTGTCCACCACAAATCTCACTTTGCGGTCGCCTGGGATCGAACCCGGGCCGCCTTGGTGAGAGCCAAGCGGTTTAACCACTGAGCCACGGCGCGGCCTATATAACTCGAAACTACTGCTACACACAGCGCATGCAAAAGCACATCGATCGCTATGGTGATTACGTTGAAAAATAGCTGCAAGTTACGCCTTTCCAACAATGTAAAATTCATTGACAATAAACATGTTTTTTATATTAAATAAAGTTGGAGACCTTATTTTACGAACACGTCTGGTATATGATTTGTATTGTTTTTGGATAAATTTATGTTGCATCTTTGAAATATACGGGCCTTATATAATGGGTTTGTATTTGTATTATTTGTTAGCTGTGCTGTTCACACATTTGCACATGGAGTTTCTCTAAATATGTTTTTGTTTAATTAGGAGATTTAAAGTATGCATTTCCGATTAACTACAATATCGAATTTTTGGGCAGAACGCCATACTTTCTCGACCCACTACGTATCATGGTCTTCAAGCAGGGAGTTAAACTGAAAAAGATGAAAAGTGGGTACTAAATAGCAAAAAGGCAGAAGTGGTCAACGAATTTGAATACTTAGGAGTGAGGTTGAATAACAATTGAAAGTGCGGAGCACACAGGAGAAAAATTGAAGCAAAAGGAAGGTCGGCAATGGATGGAATAACAATATGCAAATATAAGCTAGAAATGACAACCAAGTGGTTAGAAAGAATGTATGAAGCACTAATTGAATCCAAAATGTTGTATACAGTGGAGATCTTGGGGGGAGGCATAGAGATAAACAAAACGGTGGACCAAAACTACAGAAGAGCTACTAGGCTTACCAAGATCAGCACCTAGGGAAGTAGCTTTAGTAGAATTAGGAAACACAAGAAGAAATGAAATAATGGAAAGAATAATACAATTTTGGTATAGGTGTTTGGTCAAAGAAGAAGAGGAAATTATAAAATTATGCATGAGTCAGTAAAAAGATTACAGAACTCAAATAGTTGGTGGGTAGAGATAGGAGGAATTACGAAAAAAATAGGAATGGGAGATATATGGAGATTAGAGGAAAGGAATACAAGCGATGTGGAGTAAAATGCAGAATAGAAGATATACAAACACAGGGAATTTGGGGAAGTCTACAAAATATGAAATCATTACAATTTTATAAACAAATAAAAAAACTGGGGACGAGAAACATATGTAGATTACTGCAATAGACAAGAGAGAGAAGGGTTAGCATGGGTGAGAACAGGAACAATATTTCTAAGAGGGATAAGAGGTAGGGAAAAGGGAATTTGTGAATTGTGTGGGGGAAAAGAAAGCATAGAACACTATGTAACAGAATGCGAGGAGGTTGCAATGTGGAGAAATAGGTTTGGGAGGAAAACTCTGAGAAAGTAGAGATTTTTTTATTGTTGTTGTAATTTTACGTCCTCCAACGTTAAGTCATATCAGACAGTGAATGAGATGGGTGAAATGATGCTCAAATGTGTCCAGGGTCCATGGAGCTTAGCGCTAACCGACATTCATGTTTAAGGTTAAGGGAAAACCCTGGAAAAAACCTTATCCAGGTAGCTCACCCTGACCGAGTTTCGAACTTGGTACCTACTGAACGTGAGGCAGACACGCTACCATCTACGGTACCTGGGCGGGGAGAAAATAGAGAAGAGGATGGTAGCTATATAAATGTTAACGGGCAGGGAGGAAAAGAAGGTAAGAAGTATTGGTGAGTTTTTAAAGAAAGTAAAAAAAAAAAAAAAAAAAAAAAAAAAAAAATGGGCCGGAAATGTAAATAATATAAAAAAATGAAGATGAGGGGGAAAAAGGCGCTAATTAAGTAACAAGGAGGCATGGAGGTAAAGGGCTATAAATAAAAAGAAATTGGGGACGTAAAGGATACGTAGGTTACTGCAATAGGCAAGAGAGAGAAGGGCTAGCATGGATGAGAACAAGAATAATATTTCTAAGACGGGTAAGAGGTAGGGAAAAGGGAATTAGTGAATTGTGTGGGGGAGAAGAAAGCCTACAACACTATGTAACAGAATGCGAGGAGGTTGCAATGTGGAAAAGAAAGGTTTGGGAGGAAAAATGGGAGAAAGTAGAGAAGAGGATAGTAGCTATAAAATGTTAACGGGCAGGGAGGAAAAGAAGATAAGAAGTATTGGTGAGTTCTTGCAGAAGGTAAAAGAAAAATGGGTTAGAAATATAAAGAATATAAGAAAGGAAGATGAGAGGGAGAAAGGGATTAATTAAGTTACAAGGAGACATGGAGGTTAAGAGCTACCTGGCAGAGCAGATGACCAGAGTATCATGTAAGCCAAGGTAGAAACAATGTGAAGAAGATAAATGTAGCCAAAAGTTGTAAATTATAAACTTTTGGAGGCTGGCCCCGCAGCTCAGTCGGTAGAGCACCTGCCTGCCGTGATAGGGGTCCCGGGTTCGATTCCCGGCTGTGGGTTTGGCGATTTTTCTCCGACCAAGATAATTCCCCATCTTCCCCAGAGTCTGGAAGTATGAATGAGAGTGTTAATGTGTGCGTGATGTAATGATTAAAAACCAAAGATGACGAGTTAACACCTTCAGTATGTTCCAAAGGAGAGCGGCCGCCGATATGACCATTGGAGTTAAAGACGGGGTATAAATGGAACGGAAGAAAAACATTTGGAATATGCACTATAAATCTAAATATCTAATCTAAAAAACTCTGGTAGATAAACTATAGATAAGCATTTTTGGTTGGTAAATTACATGTGATATATGTCTGGAAGAGGATGAAGTTTCTTCATCTTCCGAGATTTTGACTGACATGGTAGGAATGGTCGTTGTGGAACAGCAGTAGTGATGTAGTGGATTGCCTGCTTTATTCTCTCGTATCCCTAGAGATAACACAGGCTTCTTCTCATGTACCGCGTCTGGGAAGTGCTTTCGCTCTCAGATAGAATCAGTAATGTCATGCACATTACCGGAGGCCAGAATTCCACGTCATCTTTAAAACAAACTCCAACTGCTTACCGGCTCTGGAGACACGTCAGTCACTGCCCTACTACAGGCGTATGTACTTGCACAGTCAGTTTTTATCTTCCAGTAGCTATTTCACGAATGAGTTCATAAATTTATTCCTTTATGCCTGTAGTCTCTGCTTCGATTCAACTTGAGGTATAGAACACCTATTCCCACTCATTTTCCTATTCAGTATTGGCTACTGATCAAATTCTTAAAAGAGTGAGATTGACTATCTAGAATTTCAAACTAAGAGGGCTCTTCAATAAAGAATGATCACAATTTTTTTTTTGACAACGTACCTTTACTCATAATTTTGATGGTCCTTCTCAAAATAGTCTCCCCTGAATGCGATGCACTTGTCCCAGCGTTTCTTCCAGTCTTCAAAGACATGCTGGAAACCATTTTTGAGAGTGTAACCGCAGCATCAGACAGCGATTAGGAGGTGGCGAATTAATCAAAATCACGAGAAAAAAAAGAAGATAAATTAATGAAAATGCTTTCATAAACTAATATAAAATATTGTTATATTAATATGAAATTAGAATGAAATTAGAGTAATGATTAAAATAGCGGTTTAATTAAGAATAAGATGGGAAGAATATAATTTAAGACAACTAACATGCTAGAATCCATGTAAGGGAGAGAAAATACTTCTGTAAAATCTGAACACAAGTCGGGGAGACAGGAAGAGGTGACCGTTAGCCTCTTTGTTTAAGGAAAGGTTCAATGTCTGAGAACTATAACCAAGAATGTGTAGGAACAATAAGGTTTTCAAGATGCGGTCAAGCGTAAGACCTAAAAGGATTTACTTTGCTGAGGTGATAACGATGTATACCGTTACAAAGAGCCCAGGGTAGGCGTGACCCAACTCACGGTGGGATGTAACGTCAATGAGTTCGATGAGTTTTGCTAACCAATAAAGAAAAATCGAAATAAAATGAGAAACCAATAATAATGTAAGATTTGAGAGATGGGGAGAAGGGTGAGTTAGTTTGGTCATGTGATAAGGGTTAGAGTGGGGATCAGAATAAAGTACGAACTGAATCGCAGAGTAGACGAAAAATCACTTCAACAGTTATACTACGAGGGGAAAGATGTGTTAGTGCGCGCGAAGAAGAAGTAGGAAAGATTTCTAAGTCCGAAATGTAAATCACTTCAACAGTCATACTACGAGGGGAAGGATGTGTTAGTGCGCGTGAAGAAGAAGTAGCAAAGATTTCTAAGTCCGAAATGTAAGAAAAGAGCACTTCAACAGTCATACTACGAGGGGAAGGATGTGTTAGTGCGCGTGAAGAAGAAGTAGCAAAGATTTCTAAGTCCGAAATGTAAGAAAAGAGCACTTCAACAGTCATACTACGAGGGGAAGGATGTGTTAGTGCGCGTGAAGAAGAAGTAGCAAAGATTTCTAAGTCCGAAATGTAGGGAAGTCAAGAATAACGCAACCAGCGTAAGAGAGGCAGCAGAAGAATTTTATAATAGTAAAGTATTCGTCGTATAAAGAAGTAAGAGAATTCTGTTAGGAAGTTTAGTAACAGGTGGTCACCGCTACAAATCAATCTGAATCAACGAACTTAGTGAGAATTAAATTAAATCATTTTTTGCAACGAACCAGTGTATTATTGAGACAACTGAGCAGCCAACAAACAACAAATCCATTTCCTACAACCATTCACCTGAAGATAAGAGATCTCATAGCTCCAATTAGAACCCAAATCAAAAGTAAACACCAACCAATTGGAATCTGACATGCGGGTATGCCGCAAGAGATCCTTCAAAATCGCCTCCGCAGCCTTCACCACTGCGTCTGATGATGGATAATGCCTCCCACGAAGGCGTTTCTTCAAGTTAGAGAATATAAAATAAATCCTTCAACCTCCTGCCGATGATGGCCTCCACCATGGCGTTCAGGGACTTGGTGTTGCTGTCGGCCTTTCCCTCTAAGTCGTTAACGCGGCTCGCCAGGTCTTCGACGCGCTCGCCTAACTCAAAGTCACATGGGGGCTAAATCTGGACTATAGGGACGGTGAGGGATGCACTACACGTTGATTTTTGCAAGATATTCAGCAACAACATTGGCAATATGTGACCGCGTATTATCGTGGTGCAGCATCCAGCGTGCTTCACGGAAATGTCTTTTGCGGCTGATATGGACTTGCAATGTTTTCAGGACATCCCTGTAGTATTCCAGTTACTGATGTGTATGCAGGTACAACATGCTGATAAACCATTCCATGAATGTCAAAGAATGAGATGACCATAACTTTCCCAGCAGAAGCAACAACTTTTGCATTTTTGGGGGTAGGTGATGAAGGAGATTTCCACACTGAGCATTGCTGTTTGCTCTCAGGATCAAAATGATGTAGCCAAGTTTGATCAGTAGTGATTACGTTTGAAAGAAACTCTGGATCTTCCACTAACATAAACTTTAACTGCATGCAGACGTGCATGCGATGTCCTTTTGTTCGGGAATCAACAGTCTTGGAACACATCGCGCACAACCATTTCTCATGTGTAATGTTTTTGTCACCAACGTGTGTGTTTCACCCAATTAAATGTTCAGTATTTCAAAAAGTGATCTTAAGGTAATTCGTCGATCCTCTCTCACAATGGCAGCAAGTGTTGATGTTTTCTTCCGTAAGAGCAGTAACTGGAGCACCGGGTCCACCCTCCTTTGAAATTGATTGTCTCCCGTCTTTAAACATTTTAAACCACCTTCGAGCTGTGCTGTAGGGAAGAACAGGCTCTCCATAGGGCTCCTGTAACATTGTATAGGCCTCAACTGAAGATTTCTTGAGACGAAAGCAGAATTTACAAGCCGCATATTGTTCCTCGCGTGTTACCTCCATTGCAGCGGTAGGCGATACTGAACATGTCTGAACATGTCTGGTTCTCACAGGCGGGAACCAGGAGTACGAACAATGAAACTAGTAAGGCGTGTTTGTTTCACATTAAGGTAACAGAATATAATAAGATTGAATATTAGTGCGAAAAATTATGATCATTCTTTATTGAACAGCCCTCGTACTATTGAAGCTGCATAATACAAATTTAAGCAGATAATCCACTTAAGTGGTTTAGACATCAGATTTTAGGCTACATGCACAATTAAAATAAACCTAGTTATATATTTTCACGTTATACCAGGTGAGTCAGCCGCGCCGTATTTTTTAGATCGTAGGTCACACATTAAACGACAACGTTTGCGTTTACTAAACTGTATTGCTTAAACGTTCTTAGAGAGAGAAATGCGCAAAATTAAGAGGAATAGCGGCTAAGGAACAAAATGTACTGCTCAGCAAAGTACACCTCAGAAACATATGACTCCTTTACTGAGAGCGACGTCCGGTTTCCAGATAATTTTACAAACTTTTTATTAGAGTATACATGGCAATGTAGTTCAGTAAACGCTTCGGAAATAATAGATCTTTTATATGAGCACACCAACAACGTCAGCTAAAAGGAAAATGGCGGATTCTTGTACTTAGAGCACGGTTTGGCTGCCAAAAATTAGGAACAATTAGAAACACCCTTATCCATCATGGACGCGTACAGTCAAAACGGACATATTGTGACTTTGTGGGTTCGTGAAATTAATAGTCCAGTTGCATAAACTCAAAATGTTCTTTATTTTCACCAAATTACAGTTGGTACACGTATCACATACAATTACGTAACATAGCAATTACGCAGCACCCACAATTCGCAACACTCGGCGGCAACTCGCTCTCTCGATCCGACTAAGAACTCAGGACTGAGAACTGAGAGACGGTACAATGGCCCATGATACTTTACTAACCATCCCATCAGTTAGCGCCACAAGATAAATGGGTTGGCGTGAAATGAATGCCTCCTGTCCCCCACTCAGCTGTCAGTTGGTCATGCCTTCCGATAATTGGGTGACAATATTATAGACTAGGATATTTATTTATTTGTACAGTATCCATTACAAATTCAGTACAATACATTTTAACATATAACATGCTGTGTTATACCTCCTGTACAAATAAATAAAATGGCTGACACTAAGATTTACTTGCTGACTCAGGTCCTCTGCCTATAAGCCTTTGGTGCTCCTGAGCAGCTTGGTTTCATTTCTTCTTGGCCTTTGCTTCTTTTACCCTAATCCACTTTTCTCTTATCCTATATAAGAAATCTCCTATACATCTATTTTTCTTTTCACCCATCCCCGTTAGCATGCGTACCACCAATATCTCTTTACTTACACTGTCCCATTTCTTATCCCATATTTTTCTCCTGTAATTTGTTAGCTCCTTTCATTCTATCAGGTAATGAACAGTGCTCTCTTCATCTCCGCAAAATTCACACATCCCTGCGCTCATTCATGCTATGCCTTCTCTTCCAATTTTGCCACATTGATCTATATATTTTTCCCTACCCCATTCTGTCTTTAATTGCTTGTAAAATTTCAAAGATATCTTTTCTTCTATACTTCCCATATCTCCTGCCTATCTATGTCTTGTAGTCTAGTTCTCACTTCCTTCCAAAAACAGCTATAATTTATCTCCTCTGCTCTCCATAGATATCCCATGCCTATCTTTAATATAATTCTTTCCAATTCCGACCCCCAACTGTTTGTATTTTTGATGCTTTTCTGTTGCTTCATGCACAGATTCAATAATTCTCCTTTCTGCCCTTTAATACACTTATACCAGAATTTCAACTTTCTCTCCACCTTTTTGTATTATACAACTCTATTAATACCACTTCTCTTGCTGCCGATTTTGGCAGCCTTAGTAGTTCTTTGCAAAACAAACCGTACATTTGGTCTAATTGTGTACCTAACTCTGATGTGGCTAAATAACGGTTTATTTACATTTTTGCTTAAACTACGTCTAGTGCATCTCAATTAACATACATAAGAGTTTGTGCCATTTAATTAATAGTATTAAAACGCTCAGCAAATGATTAAAACTGTCTTAAAAGGCTAAATCAAGCACGAGAAGTCGCGAGGGGGCAAAGGTACAAGTAGTAGTACAAGTCGTACTACTGAACCCAGAACGTGCTTTCAGTGAAATCTCGAAATACCTCAATGGGATTATGACGTCTTCTGTGCCCTAACTTCCCAACTGACACAGGTTCGAGTCTCAGCATTGTAATTACTTTTTGTATTCATCAAAACGTGGACACCGAATTCACAGTAATTTAATTGTAAAGCTCTTAGGGCGTCTATTACCCAAGAAGGTCATTAGTTCGAGCACTTGCTTCGTTAGAGGAGTCGTGTTCCAGGAGTAGAAAAAGGGCCATTCCGGGCCCACAAAACATAGCAATTTGAAATGACGTTTTTAATAGCACAATAATTCCATGTCTGCAAAATTGTGTTTTTAAGTACAACGTTAAACTCTGATACTGTAATGTCCTTGTTATCTGTGTTCAAATGTATATAAATGATCCTTATTTGAATTGCACCTAACTATAGGTGTGTTTAAACAACTACCTACTTGTAGTTCACCAATAAAGAAACACCAAACAATACCATAAAATATAAATAAAACAATTAAAAATAAAATAATAATAATTTTGAGAATAATACTTGTAAATTGTGAAGGTTACGTGGTTAAAAAGGTACTATACTTATGCAGGGGATTGAAACCACGTTCACAGCAGACAGAAGACATCGCAGTTTTGCCCTCGTTCCAACTGAGTTACCTAGTAACGTATAAGATAAACATTCCGTGTAACATCTAGTATTCACTTGTTTTAGTGAACATTTACAGACGTGCGAACGTCAACTGTCTAATTACGAATATATTACAGGCGATGTGATAACATCTATATTAGTACTAATTTAATCGAGTGTTTAACATCCATTTTAAATACGCGAATAGAACCTCGTAATGGGGTCGATGTCTTTATGTTGGTTTATGCATAAAATTCGAGAATAAGCGGCAGCTGACTGACTGGTATTTATCCTGAATTTTCAGTGAAATTGAAGTAAGACCTGAAGCTTTCCTGGCGTCGAATATACTCAGGTTGTTCAATACAGCTTGATAATTAAGTTAAGTAGTTACGTTTATTTGACCCAATTAATTTTCTATACTCACGCCATCTCCTCGCCTGGCATTTAATTTACTGAAAACAGTCTTTTGCTCAGCAAGGCGAATTTTGATAGTGTTTTGTCTTTGTTTACATTTGTGTTATATCCAGTGATTAATTTGTTGTTATAACATTTATTAAATATCCTAATGTTTTTTTTTTTTGTAATTTACGTACTCCAACGGACGGTGAATGAATTGGGTGAAACGATGCTAAAATGCGTCCAGGGTCCATGGAGCTTAGATTTACGCGACATTCGTCTATCAGGATAAAGGAAAACACTGAAAAAACCTTATCCAGGTAACTCACCCTGACCGAGTTTTGAACTTGGGACCTCTTGAATGTGAGGCAGAAAAGCTACCATCTTCGCTACCGAGGCGGGCAAATATCCTGATGTTTGGAGAGATGCACACTCCCGAGACATCGATTTCTAATCATCTTTATACCTGGCTTGTTGCCCGAAAACAACTTGAGGAATGAATTTATTTTCATTCACAATGATATTTTTTCGAATATAAGTGATAAAGTCCAAGAAATATTTTGTAGATCTTAAGTGTTGGCTATCTACATTTTTAAATACGTATAATACTCCAAGCTAGGGATTTGTAATTTTTGTTTCTCGTGTAGACATGCAAAGGGCATAGAATTTCAAAGTGAGTACAAAGCGAAACGCCCTTTAACATCTGATACTCGCTTTACATATTGTATTGTACAACGGAATGAGTAAATGTAACTGGAAGTTCTATCTACATTAACAAGAAGCAAAGAGAAGGTTATGTTTTGTTTTTAAGAACATGAGTAGAGATAGTGGTATCAATGCAACAAAACTGTCTTTTGTTTTCCTTTGATGTTATACTAATTTGTTAATTTTAAACGCTTTTAAAGTGGAGTATTTAAATAATAGACATCATACTCTTCGATTTCCTGCAAAGTATGTTTCTATAGCTATAATTGGATGTAATAAATATTTTATGATATTATATAGGAACTGTAGCGGATATTTTATGTTCTTGTGGCATCTACTATCATGTGTTTCGGTAGGATGGTTTGGATGCAACATTCAAGACGTCCATAGAGTAAAAAAGTCACTTGACCTTATAAATGACAACCAAGTGGATAGAAAGAATGTATGAAGCACTAGTTGAATCCTAAATGATGTACGCAGTGGAGATTTGGGGCGGGGGCGCAAAGGTAAACAAAACGTTGGACCAAAACTACAGAAGGTTTTGTAGAGAGCTACTAGCCTTACCAAGATCAGCATTTAGGGAAGTAGCTTTAGTAGAATTAGGAAATACAATAAGAAAAGAATAATAATGGAAAGAATAATAAAATTTTGGTATAGGTGTTTGTCCAAAGAAGAAGGAGAAATTATGAAGTTATGTATGAGACAGCAAAAAACATTAGAGAACTTAAATAGAGATAGGAGGAATTATGGAAAATATAGTAATGGGAGATATATGGAGATTAGAGGAAAGGAATTCATTCGATGTGGGTGAATTAGTAAAATGCTGAATAGAAGATAAAGACAGGAAATATGGGGAAATCTAGAAAATATGAAATCATTACAATTTTGGAAGCAAATAAAAAGAAATTGGGGACGAGAAGCATATGTAGATTACTGCAATAGGTATGAGAGAGAAGGGTTAGCTTGGATGAGAACAGGAACAATATTTCTAAGAGGGATAAGAGGTAGAGAAAAGGGAATTTGTGAATTGTGTGGGGGAAAAGAAAGCATAGAGCACTATGTAACAGAATGCGAGGAGGGTGCAGTGTGGAGAAAAAAGGTTGGGAGGAAATTTGGGAGAAAGTAGAGAAGAGGATAGTAGCTATAAAATGTTAACGTGCAGGAGGAAAACAAGGTAAGAAATATTGGTAAGTTTTTGCAGAAGGTAAAAGAAAAATAGGCCAAACATGTAAAGAATATAAGAAAGGAAGATGAGGGGCAAGAAAGGGACTAATTAAGTAACAAGGAGGTATGGAGGCTAAGAGCTATCTGGTATAGCAGAAGACCAGGGTGTCATGTAAGCCAAGGTAGCAACAAGGTAAAGACAAATAAATGTAGCCTAAAGTTGTAAAATTTTGGAATATGCTCAATAAATATATCATCTAGTCATAAAATATAAAATACTATTGCTTGCAATAACTTTCTTTTAAACAAACGACTAGCAGAGACTACATTCTTGCTATGCTAATCAAATGAGCAGCAGTGTAATATAAAGTTCTGCATGTAACCATCGCCGAATACGGATGTGTGTAAGTGTCTGTCCGAAATCTTGGAGACTTTTTAAATGCATTTAGCATTCATGGTTTGCGTGTGTCCGTGGGTATATTAAATAGCTAATGCATAAGGCATTCTTTAAGAACGGACAAATTTATGGTTATTTGTAAAGTATAGGAGAAAGTTGATTCAGTAATTTTTATTGAAAACTGAATTGTATCGACTAAAGAAATAAATATTTCGTAAAGTGTCCAAATGATTTTAATTTATCTCCGCTGCAGCGTTGCAATCACAGTTCCGCACATGCGCGGTAGACGCTCTGTATCAAGAAGAAGAAACGTGTGCCATTGTGAGATCGCTGTCAGCCACGTACGCTTTGTTGTGCTTGTTTACAATGTCGGTGTTGATTGAAAATCCCGCCGCTTGTGAAATCAGATCTGTGATTCGTTTTTTGAATATTAGGAAAGTGAAACCAATTGAAATTTATCGGCAAATTTGCGATGTTTATGGACAAAATACGATGAGTGATACAATGGTGAGAAGACGGGTCCCACAGTTCAATGAAGAACGTAGTGAAGTGCACGATGAAGAACGAAATGGGGGTTCATCTTTGGTTACAGAAGAACTGGTCCACGCGATTGATGACAAGATCGAGGAAAACCGCAAGTTTACAATTAGTGGAATTTCTCCAAATCTCAGGATCACTATTTCATGAAATTGTTACCGAAAAACTGAAATTTCGTAAACCTTGCTCACGTTGGGTGCCAGAGTATCTTACTGAGCAACTCAAAACAAAACGGATGAGTAGTGCACTTCAGTTTTTGACCCGTTACGATGAAGGCGGCGAAGAATTTCTGACACAGATAGTCACAGGAGATGAAACTTGGGTTTCTTACGACACCCCTGAAAGTAAGCGTCAATCAATGGAATGGAGGCCCACCTCATTACCGGCAAAGGTTAAGCCGAAACAAATCTTGACACCTCGACATATGATGTGCACAGTGTTCTGGACAGTTGTTGTTGAGTCCAGAGGTTCTACTCCCATTAGTCTTGAACCCGTAGGAACAAGACCCGGGCCTCTTTGAACCAGGGAGTATCCGAGCTGTTCCAAATGGCGCTCGGCCTCCTCCGTGGGGCTTTCCATAGGGCAAGACCTGGGTTACAAACAAGCCCCCCCATCTGGTCCAAGGACACAAGACGGGATGGAAGTGGATACGCCAATTACGCGTGCCAACACAAAAGGTGAAAGCTACCGATATGACCTCGGTGGGGCCGCCTGGCGATCTAGCACACCATCTACTAGCTATGCTGGCTAGTACCCGGGAGAATTAATGGCTTCCCTCAACCCCGTCCTTAGACGTACCCGATTTCCACGGGTATCGGGAACCACTGCCCCCTCGAGTCCAACACAATCCGAACAACTCCTGAAGGAGGGGTGCAGATGTTCTGCCCGAGGTTCCTCTAGTAACCTCAGAGGTACCACGAGTGCTAAGGGTCCGCAGCGCCTGCACCACGGCAGCTGAAGGGGACGGATAGTGTTCTGACATCTTACTCTTTGATTTCTTACCGTGTGGTCAGTGAAAGCAGGTGTTTATTGTGAAATACTTAGGAAATTGCACCGCACAATACAGAATAAGCGCCGAGGAATGCTGTCAAAAACTGTTGTGTTTCTTCACGACATTGCACGACCACACACTGCAAATGCGACGAGAAACATCTTACAGGGATTTGGCTGGGACATGTTTGACCGTACAGCTCTGACGTCGCTCCTAGCGACTTCCATCTGTTTTTGCATCTCAAATCTTTCCTTGGCGGTCAACACTTCAACAATGACAAAGAGCTGAAAGAAAATGTTTCCAACTGGTTGAAGACACAGGCGACAAACTTCTATGAACAAGGTATACAAAACCTTGTGCCTCGCTATGACAAATGCCTGCAAAATTTCGGTAGCTATGTGGAAAAGTAGTTTAAGAGTTGTAGAATTTTGTGCAATAAATAATTTTTCTGTATCTCTACACAATTTAATTTTATTACCAAACAGAACTTACCCTCTAAACGTACCTCCTATTTGGTTATCATTAAAACATCAGTTTGCAAATGAAATAAATCGAAGGAAGAGTAATTATTTCACTATCCCAAAATATTATATTATTTCTCCGTTTCGAGACTACGGCCCTGGGTGCAGAGATAATCGCTCCAGAGCAATCGTGGTGAACAATAATTCTGCAAGAACTTTACCAAAGGATAGAATCCCATATTCTCCACCTTCATCCAAAAGTTAAAGCGCTGCAGAACACATAGATGTCTAAAATTGTAATATTCACCCTGCGTTTATAATTAAAGCAGAAGGTAATTAATTGTTCTTTCACACTAGCTGTGTGTAGGGCACACTATGAATGGGTAGAACCAGACTGAAAAATTCAATACCATAGCCGGGATTTGAGCCACGGATCTTCTGGTTTCCATCCAGCCACTCTAAACCATTGAGCTACTATGGCCAACGTGCCAACACGACATTAAATTCTCCAACTGACTCGTGTTTTTCCCGGTAAACCACTAGGAGTTCTCATAAACACATGAGACAACTACCTTAATGGCGACTTACTATGCTGTAAGTACTTTAAGGCCCGGGCTTTAAAGTTCGGACCACTATTAGGTACAATTATTGAAAATTAATTGTTCTTTCTCACTAGCCGTGTGTAGCACACACTATGAAAGGATAGAGCCAGACTGAAAAATTCAATGCCATAGCCGGGATTTGAACCACGGATCTCCTGGTTTCCGTCCAGCCGCTCTAAACCATTGAGCTGCAATGGCCAACGTGTCAACATGACATTAAATTCTCTAACTGACTCGTCCCGGTAAACCCCTAGGAGTTCTCATAAACACATGAGACAACTACCTTAATGGCGACTTATTATGCTGTAAGTACGTTAAGGTCCGGGGTTTGTAGTCCGGACCCCTATTAGGTACAATTAATGGAAATTAATTGTTCTTTCACACTGGCCGTGTGTAGGACGCACTATGAAAGGATAGAGCCAGACTGAAAAATTCAATGCCATAACCGGAATTTGAACAACGGATCTTCTGATTTCCGTCCAGCCGCTCTAAACCATTGAGCTACTATGGCCAACACGACATTAAATTCTCCAACTGACTCAAGTTTTTCCCGGTAAATCACTAGGAGTTCTCATAAACACATGAGACAATTACCTTAATGGCGACTTACTATGCTGTAAGTACTTCAAGGCCCGGGCTTTATAGTTCGGTCCACTATTAGGTACAATTAATGGAAATTAATTGTTCTTTCACACTAGTCGTGTGTAGGACGGACTATGAAAGAGTAGAGGCATAGATGGAACTATAAAGCCCGGGCCTTGAAGTACTTACAGCATAGTAAGTCGCCATTAAGGTAGTTGTCTCATGTGTTTATGAGAACTGCTAGTGGTTTACTATGAAGCCCGGGCCTTAAAGTACTTACAGCATAGTAAGTCGTCATTAAGGTAGTTGTCTCATGTGTTTATGAGAACTCCTAGTGGTTTACTATAAAGCCCAGGCCTTAAAGTACTTACAGCATAGTAAGTCGTCATTAAGGTAGTTGTCTCATGTGTTTATGAGAACTCCTAGTGGTTTACTATAAAGCCCGGGCCTTAAAGTACTTACAGCATAGTAAGTCGTCATTAAGGTAGTTGTCTCATGTGTTTATGAGAACTCCTAGTGGTTTACTATAAAGCCCGGGCCTTAAAGTACTTACAGCATAGTAAGTCGTCATTAAGGTAGTTGTCTCATGTGTTTATGAGAACTCCTAGTGGTTTACTATAAAGCCCGGGCCTTAAAGTACTTACAGCATAGTAAGTCGTCATTAAGGTAGTTGTCTCATGTGTTTATGAGAACTCCTAGTGGTTTACTATAAAGCCCGGGCCTTAAAGTACTTACAACATAGTAAGTCGTCATTAAGGTAGTTGTCTCATGTGTTTATGAGAACTCCTAGTGGTTTACTATAAAGCCCGGGCCTTAAAGTACTTAGAGCATAGTAAGTCGCCATTAAGGTAGTTGTCTCATGTGCTTCTGGGGACTCCTAGTGGTTTTCCGGGAGAAACACGAGTCAGTTGGAGAATTTAATGTCATGTTGTCACGTTGGCCATAGTAGTTCAATGGTTTAGAGTGGCTCGACGGAAACCAGAAGATCCGTGGTTCATATCCCGACATTGGCATTGAATTTTTCAGTCTGGCTCTATCCTTTCAAAGCAGAAGGTGTTTGAAAATAGTGAATATGTTACCCATTAATCTTTTGACGTAATTGCTGTTCTATACAATATAAATCTTCATTTGTTTTCCCTCCTATCAAAGGTGAAAACATTAAAGAAGCGATATGCCAACGTAATGATCATGCAGGGAATAATATTTTATCAAAACGATGGGAATTCTGCGGAGAAATCAACCGATCCATTTCCCTTTATTATTTCCATCATTCTTTGGTTCCGACATCATCAGAAATCGATGATCTGTGACATGTTTTGATGGATTACCGCTCTGGGCGTTGGCCGCACAAATATCCTCTTCCACATTTTCTGTCCTTTACGCCTTTCATTTTATCTCATTTATTACTTTTGTTTCTCTCCTTCAGGAAATCAAGCAGACATCTATTCATAATCTTTTCAAAGATATCAAGGCAGCGTGAGGCATTAAATATTGTGATGCTCGTGCTAACGCAAGAATTACTAATGGTTTTTTAGTATAGAGGTATATCGGAAGTAGAAAATAATTTAAAAATATGATGTGCTAGAATCAAATTATTCTCTATTAAAACTTCAAATAGCTTCATATACCATACAAATATAACTATTTGCAATAAAATTCTAACTCATCTTAAGAAAATAATGCCTTATTTGTTGTATTGTCTAAGACTGATAAAATGTTTCTTTTAATGTAACCGCCTTATTTCCTAGAATTCTTAAAGGAGCCCCCCCTCCCAGGGGCTTACTGCGGTAGGTACGGGAATTGGCTATCCTGGGGCCTCGATCCAAATCTCTCGATTGGGTGCCTCTGAGTGGTGAGAGCTAATATCCAACGCCCAAACAAGGTCCACACCTGTGTTTGACCCTAACCTCCATGAACACACGTCTGACGGATAGCCTAGCGTGAGTTGGCGGAGTGGACAGCGCAGGGATGACTGGGTAACGTGTAACCCCCAGTTCCCAGTTATCATGTAGGACTGTGTTCGTATCCGCTGATAAATGTCAGTCCCGGGGAGGGGCTCATTGCATGAGCTGTTACACCCCTGAAGGCGATTGGGTCCCTCTGTCCCTCTATACATTGGGAGGTGAGACCCTGAGGTGAGCATGGTCTAGACCTAAGCCGAGGTGGCGCCCAGGATGTGAACATGCCATAAGAGACGTTTGCAATGGTGGAGGATATTGTCGCTATGGGAACCGATATTTTCAACAAAAATGTTAAGAAAAGTGGAAAGGAAGTACCTGAGTCCTGTGGTCCTCGCTATTTGGTTATTATTAGAACTGAGGAAGGTCGAAAATTTACTACCGTGAATCCGTTTATTATTCAGAATGATCTACTCTCTGTTTCATATAACCTTGCCCCGCTGAAATGTATCACTCCGCGTTCAACTACCTTCCCCCTCGCCCTAATTGGCTAATGCTTTCGCGCCATAGGCCATAGGCGGTGCCTTCCCGTCTCATTTAAACCTGCAGTAAACGTCATAATAATTGCCGGGAAGATAAATAAAATCATACAAATAAGAATATGAAGACATGCAAAAATACAAGTTTATAGTGAACTGAGCAAATTGAAACAGAATGACTCAGCAATGAAACTGAAAGAGGTTATAATGAAAGGCCTTTGGCCTTTTCCACTGTGAATTTTTAAACCAGCACACATACCTTCCAAAAATGCTTGTCTTTCAGTCTTAAAAGTCGTGTCACACTAAACCTTACCTTCCGTGTGTTCTTCGTGTATATTTTGCGATTTGTATCTCGGTGCATTCTGGTTGTCCTTAAATAACGTCTTCGCCACACAGCAACATCGACTCTATATTTTAGCACATTTTTATTGCCTCTTTTTTCATTCACAAACCCCAGCTGTATAAGCAATCTGCTGAAATTTGGTGAATCTGCATCCTCATTTACAACAGACGAAATGTTACTTATGTTAGGGAGTTCGTTTCTAAAGAAAAACTACACACATGACGACGCACAACACTTTTCACGTATTTTCTCCGAGCACGCACTTTTGTTTATTCCTGCTTTTGCCTGGAGTGGTAAGTTTTTCTGTTTTCCCAGTTTCATGTCGCGATGTTCCTACGGATCTAACACTCACACCTGTAACCTCAGAGCACAGCTGTTCGACTTCTCTCACTGACAAAGACGAATTCTGTTCTGTGAGTGCATTAAACACATACACCACATTCTTTTTTCGGCTGTTTGTAAATAATTATCCTTGCGATACTTCAGCGAAAAATTGGCGGTAGACTCTGTCATTATACATATAAGTACATGTGCAATAAACGATCAATAAAATAATTTAGCTCTCGCACTCTCGAATGGCGATATATGACTAATCCAGTTCAAAACAAGGTCAGTGATAAAAGTCATATAAACAAATGTCACCACTACAGCTAAAGCACGTGCTATCGTGTCATGTGCTTGAGAGCAAAGGAACCTCCTCTTTACTTCGTTTAAGAATTAACATGCATTTCAGATAAATCAACTCTGTTGCGTAATATATTTAATTCAGTTACGAAAATATAAATTTGACAATTCTCTTCCAACAATAATGATATATCACCATGTTAAATAACGAACTCATTTTTATCGCACGGCAGTCATTACCACAACAGCAGCCAATGAGAGGTGATTAGGTCACGTGACCGTTAAGAGATACTGGGCAAGCTTACGTGAAACAAGGTATAGATAATATTGCTGGTTCAGTAAAATCATGTACGAGGGCTATCCAGAAAGTAGATTACGTTTTCGTCTGTTTCCGCTAGGGGCGGGGCTAGCGCGGCCATCTTGGGGTCAGAGCGTTGCGCAGCTCAGTCGGCATCTAGCCGTGCTAGTGAGAGGTTCGTGCTGTGCTCCGTTCAGATACTGTAACGGTTTGAAATGTCTGCGTTAATTGAAAATCCCGCGAGCTGCGAGGTGCGTGCAGTAATAAGGTTTCTGACTGCAAAAAAACTGTAAACCGATAGAAATCTATCGGCAGCTTTGTGAAGTGTATGGGGACAACATTATCACTGAAGGTGGAGTGCGTCAGTGGGTCATCAGATTTAAAAATGGCCGAACCAATGTTCACGACGAAGATCGAAGTGGGAGACCCAGCATAGTAACTGCCGAACTTGTCGAAAAAGTCGATGCTAAAGTCCGTGAAAATCGAAGGTTCACAATAACGGAACTTTCTTTGAGTTTTCCACAAAGTTCGCGAAGTTTGTTGCACGAAATCATCAGCGAAAAGCTTGGTTACCACAAGTTTTGTGCAAGATGGATTCCAAAAATCTTGACAGAGGACCACAAAAATCAGCGAATGGCTGCAGCGTTGAACTTTTTGGACGTTTACCATAAGGATGGTGACTCTTTACTCGATCGCATCGTTACTGGTGACGAAACATGGGTGAAACACGTGAACTGTGAAACGAAATTGCAATCAATGCAGTGGGGGCACACAAGTTCTCCCCAAAAACCCAAGAAATGCATGCAAACAATGTCGGCAAGGAAGATGATGGCGACTGTTTTTTGGGACAGAAAAGGTGTGATTTTGGTGGACTTCCTGGAAAGAGGCACTACAATAAACTCTCAAAGGTATTGCCAAACTCTCCAAAAACTCAGAAGAGCCATTCAAAACAAGCGCAGAGGAATGTTGAGCTCTAAGATCTTGTTGATTCACGACAACGCCCGGCCCCACACGGCAAATGTCACTCGTGAAGTTCTTGAATCTTTTAAGTGGGAGTTGTTTCCTCATCCGCCGTACAGTCCCGACTTGGCACCGAGCGACTTCCACCTATTCCTAGCAATGAAGAAGTGGCTGGCTATGCAGCGTTTTGATGACGACGCATAGCTGCAAGAAGAGGTAACGAAGTGGTTGAAGGCGCAGGCGGCCGAATTTTTCGACGAAGGAATTTCCAAGCTCGTACATCGCTACGATAAATGCCTTAATTTGAATGGTGACTATGTCGAAAAGTAGTATTTGAGTGTGGCTTTCATCTGTATATAATAAAATTTGTTTCCTATACTTTGTTTACTTTTTATTCCAAAACGTAATCTACTTTCTGGATAGCCCTCGTATATTTAATTCAAGCAGTTACGAAAATATAAATTTGACAATTCTCTTCCAACATATAATGATATATCACCAGTTTAAATAACGAACTATTTTTTAGCGCACGACAGTCATTACCACAACAGCAGCCAATGAGAGGTGATTAGGTCACGTGACCGTTAAGAGATACTGGGCAAGCTTACGTGAAACAAGGTATAGATAATATTGCTGGTTCAGTAAAATCATATACTCGATCTCGCAATGGCACGCACCTGGTCGAAGCAGTTTCTCCGACGCAGGCTGCAAAAATCTTAAAAGGCAATATGCTTGCGGTCTTTCCGGTGTGCGTGAAATTGCATAGGACTCTGAACTCCTGAACTGATATTGTAAATACCAGCGCATTAGACGGTATGTCCAATGAGGAGATTCAGGAAAACTTGGCGGAACAAGGTGTGACTAATGTATATCGAGTTCACCGCAAAGAATGAGGTGAACAAGTGCCCACTCGTACCTTGTTTCTTACCTTTAATCGGGTAGATCTCCCGAAAAGGATTAAGTAAGGGTATGAAGCTATTTGAAGTGAGGTTGTATATACCCAATCCATTGAGGTGATATAAATGCCAGCGCATAATTAGATTTAACTCGAGCTCTCCTCAACAGATTGACCGAATAGTAAAGCTATTTCTAACTTATATTTAATTTACTGCACTGAATTATGAAATTTAAAGCAAATGAAAGTGTATGCTCTGTAGGTTTGTTCTCTCAACCCGACTATTTGCACAATAAGCTTAATTTTGCATGTTCCCGAGACTTAATATACAATAAGTCTTCATAAGCTGGAATTTAGCGTTTTTCAGTTGCTGTGTAGTTAAGCGCACCTCCCTCTAGTTCAGAAAAAGAACATTAATTTTTGTTATCCCAGAAAGGTATAACACCTGGCTTACAAGTAATTTTTATGGTACATCGTTTCTATTTTCTGCAGTATCTTCCTGTTCTCTTTGTTCTTGTTTCTGTTAATCTATAAATGAAGCTCAGCCGCACTACTAGAATTATGTATATTGAGGTAATAAGAGAAAATTGCCCTTAGTAATGCCCGCAAGTTGTTTAGACTATAAAATATACCACCAAAGAGCAAAATAATTGAAAATAAGCATTTATCCTATAGTTGCCAATAAAAGAAAAATAGGCGCTTACAATAATATCCGTCTGTGAGATTAAAATTATCAAATTTTGCATTTTAGGTGTACTTTAATGAGCGTAGAAGATAAATAAGTTTATGAAAATATTAGTAATGATATTTTTATTCAGTTTAAAAGTATTTTTATATAAAGTATGCAAAAATACAAAAATAATATACGTCATCACATGAAACAGTTTCTGAAGTTGATTATAGTAGGGCTGTTCAATAAAGAATGATCATAATTTTTTACGGTCATATTTTTTTCGCACTAAAATTCAATCTTACTATGTTTTGTTAGCTTAATGTGAAACAAACATGCCGTAGTTTCATTTTTGGTACTCCTGGTTCCTGCCTGTGAGAACCAGGCAAGTTTAGACATTTTCAGTATCGTCTACCGCTGTCATGGAGGTAACACGCGAGGAACAATATGCGACTTTGAAAATCTGCTTTCCTGGCAACAAATCTTCAGTTGAGGCCTATACAATGTTACAGGAGGCCTATGGAGAGTCTGTTATTCCCTACAGCACAGCTGTAAGGTGGTTTAAATATTTAAAGAGTGGAGAAAATTTCAAAGGAAGGTAGACCCGGTGCTCCAGTTACTGCTCTTACGGAAGAAAACATCAACACTGCAGCTGCCATTGTGAGAGAGCATCGACGATTTACTTCAAGATCACTTTCTGAAATACTGAACAATTCATTCGGTGCCATCCACATGTTGGTGACAGAAATATTACACATGAGACGTGTTTGTGAGCGATGGGTTCCAATACTTTTGATTCCCAAACAAAAGGACATTCACATCAGGTCTGCATGCAGTTAAAGTTGATGTTAGAGGAAGTTCCGGAGTTTCTTTCAAACGTAATCACTGCTGATGAAACTTGGCTACATCATTTTGATCCTGAGAGCAAACAGCAAAGCTCAGTGTGGAAATGTCCTTCATCACCAACCCCCCCCCCCAAAAAACAAAAGTGGTTGCTGCTGCTGGGAAAGTTATAGTCATCTTATTCTTTGAGAGCCATTGAATGGTTTATCAGCATGTTGTACCTGCACACACATTAGTAACTGGACTATACTACAGGGATGTCCTGAAAAAATTGCAAGTCCATATCAGGTACAAAAGACCACATTTCCGTGAAGCAGGCTGGATGATGTACCACGATAATGCGCGGCCGCATATTGCCAATGTTGTTGCTGAATATCTTGCAAAACTCAACGTCAAGTGGCATCCCTCATCCTCCATATAGTCCGGATTTAGCCCCTTGCGACCTTTTTCTATTCCATAAATTGAAGAAACGCCTTCGGGTGAGGCATTATCCATCATCAGAAGCAGTGGTGAAGGCTGCGGAAGCTATTTTGAAGGATCTCTCAAAAAATGGTTTCCAGCATGTCTTTGAAGACTGGCAGAAACGTTGGGACAAGCATTCAGGGGAGACTATTTTGAGAAGGTCCATCAGAAATATGAGGATGAGTAAAGGTACGTTGGCAAAAGAAATTGTGATCATTCTTCATTGAACAGCCCTCGTATGTAGAAGAACAGCATTTTTAAGAAGAGTTTGAGTGAAAATGAGTAGAGAAAGTCATGTGACTGTACACATTCAGATTTTGAGTGCATAACTGGTTGCTTATGTGGGAGTTTAGCTACTCTCCATTTTATGAAGATAACACAGCTATTCCAATGGATCTAGTAGGTAAGCGAATTCTCCTACAGTCTATAACAAAATAGCAGATAGGAAAGTTGGTGCATAGCTCACTCTACATCCTACGCGCATACCACCATCACTCCAGTCGAGACTGAATGTGTCGGCCAGCCCGAATCAGCGGTGCGCAATGAAAGGAAAATGAACTTTCCGAAAACAAATGACTACTCTGAAATAATGCTCTAGTCACTGCAGCAGAGGAAGAAAATTATCCAATCAGAGCCGTGCAAAACAATGTGCTCTTTAGAAGCGCTGATGAAGGGACGGTTTTAGATTGCACGTTTTGTTTAACCAAATCCACTTCCACGTGCGTGAACTCAGATAATATTCGACGTTTTATCAGGCGGAGGAATGCAAAGAGAAGTTAATGTACACCAGATTATAAAGTTAAAGCATTTATTTGTGTACCTGGGGCAATTACTGCAAGTAATTTTGATAATAGCTTCCATATTTAAAAGCATTTGCTTTCCCACAGTTGTGGTCCAAATACAAATTTTAAAAATCAGATACGTGTATTCTACTTTCTCTACTTCCTCTTCAACTAGGCGTACTGTATCTCTTTGTTGTTAATTCATGTAATTTTTCACTATACGGTTACAGATTCCTATACTGAATCGAAAGAGTACATTAAGTTAAGCTGATCACCTTCTTAAAACCGTAGTTTACAATGTGATGTGTTTGAAATTCGATGCTATTTGAAAAAAAAAAAAAAAACAACTGAGTAGCTTTTGATCGGTTCGGAACAGTATACTTAGATATAGGAAAATTCACACCAATGACATAAAACATATTGGAAATATTAACGGCATAAAACTTGCATTATTGGCTTAAATACCTTACACAATATACGGCTCGTCAGTTATACAAATGTTATTCAGTGAGAATAAGACTATAGTCTCTTGCCAGGACCTAAATGGTCCAGTTGTCGACTGGGTCTTCAACTTCACTCACTCACTCACTCACTCACTCACTCACTCACTCACTCACTCATTCACTCACTCACTCACTCACTCACTCACTCACTCACTCACTCACTCACTCACTCACTCACTCACTCACTCACTCACTCACTCACTCACTCACTCACTCACTCACTCACTCACTCACTCACTCACTCACTCACTCACTCACTCACTCACTCACTCACGCACTCACTCACTCACTCACTCATTCACTCACTCATTCACCCACTCACTCCCTGAACCCCTGAGCCCCTGAGCTCAACCCGTGAACCCCTCAACCCCTGAACCCCTAAACCCCTTAACCCCTCAACTCCTCAGGCCCTCAGATCCTCAGGCTCTCAGGCCCTCAACCCCTAAACCCCTCAGGCCCTCAGGCCCTCAACCCCTCAGGCCCCCAGGACCTCAATCCCTCAGGCCCTCAGGCACTCAACACCTCAGGCCCTCAGGCCCTCAACACCTCAGGCCCTCAGGCCCTCAAGCCCTCAAGCCCTCAAACTCTCAAACCCTCAGGCCCTCAACCCCTCAGGCCTTCAACACCTCAGGCCCTCAGGCCCTCAACACCTCAGGCCCTCAGGCCCTCAGGCCCTCAAGCCCTCAAACTCTCAAACCCTCAGGCCCTCAACCCCTCAGGCCCTCAACACCTCAGGCCCTCAACACCTCAGGCCCTCAGGCCCTCAAGCCCTCAAGCCCTCAAACTCTCAAACCCTCAGGCCCTCAACCCCTCAGGCACTCAACACCTCAGGCCCTCAGGCCCTCAACACCTCAGGCCCTCAGGCCCTCAAGCCCTCAAACTCTCAAACCCTCAGGCCCTCAACCCCTCAGGCCCTCAACCCCTCAGGCCCTCAACCCCTCAGGCCCTCAACCCCTCAGGCCCTCAACCCCTCAGGCCCTCAGGACCTCAACCCCTCAGGCCCTCAGGCCCTCAACACCTCAGGCCCCCAGGCCCTCAAGCCCTCAAGCCCTCAAGCCCTCAAAATCTCAAACCCTCAACCCCTCAAGCACTCACTCTACAGGCTTTTCCCAGGTCGTTGGTGATATACATTTTGTCAGAGAAATATCTTTAAGTGTGGAATTTTAATCAAAATGCTAAAATACATTTTTAGGTTATAAAATTAACAAATATTTTCATATGTAATACATAGTGTAAGTTTAGGGAAATTAATTGAAAATCATCATCTCATATCCTTGGAGGATGACAAGTAGGGTGTTTCGCTTTTGAGATATTCTGTTTACGCAAGGGCGCGCGCGCGCGCGCGCGCGCGCGCACACACACACACACACACAATCTCACAGGTTTTTTTTTATATTTTTATGTTAAAAGTGTCTCAAATTACGTATTTCGGTGACTTTTGATCACTGAAAATTTTTGTGGAATAAATACTTTCTCTGCATAATATAGATAAGCAGTAATACTATAGATGAGAAGTAGAGAATGAAAGTGTCAAAGAATTGCAAAAATCAGACTTATAGTAACGGATAACTCGGAATTGTCTTATGACACAAAATCTATTTGAAATCATATTTGAAATATGATTTAAGGACTACATCTTTTTATAACAGGTTGTTTCGATGTATTTCTTATGCCTTACATGTTATGTAATTTTGTAGAAAGTTCCTTCGTAATGAAGAAAATTTTATGGGATCCTCCAAAAAAATTCGAGTTATTCATTTGTCACGAAAATACAGTGCGATCCATATAAACCTGAACCATTTCAATAGGCCTAACATTTGAACCATTAATAGGACACAGGTGCAACTTTGGGAGAATATAATACACAGTTGGGAGATTGCATCACACTATTTACATCTCAGAGAAAATGTCGGAAGTTTCCTCCACCAGCATCTATACATGTTTGTACTCATCTCACTATATTCCCTGAAGTTTTACGGAGAGTATCCTCACTAATGTTACTTATTTCGGTTCGAATGATTCCTTGAGAATATCAATTGTCCGAGGCCTATTCTTGTATACTCTACCTCCACAAGAAAAAGTCCGGTGAGGTTAGGTTAGGGGATCTGGGAGCCACAGACTTTTTGAGATTATTTGATTATTAAACAATCTGGTTACAAGTTCCATGGTGTCATTAGATATATTGCACGTTGCTCCATCTTACTGGAAATAACCTTTTCTCATTTCGATATCATCTTTGCTATTTACTATGTATTTTTTGTCTTACATGTTATGTAATTTTGTAGGAAATTCCTTCCTAATGAAGCAAATTTTAAATTAGCTTCCCAAATAGTTAATGTTATTCATTTATCAGGAAAATACGTTAAATAAAGGTATGGTATTTTAAATAAAAATGTTAAATTTTTTTTTTTTTAGAAAATATAAAGATGGTAGTAATTTGGGGTGGGGAATTTTCTAGTAAATGTTCTTGTCACTTCCTTGGTGTAAGTATCTAGGCTTATATATCAAGTGTATGTTTATAAGCATTTTGGGTTTTACACCTGCACGTCCCGGCATGTGGCCGAGGTCATAAACAGACAAGAGTCCCAATGTTCAAGTCCCATAGAATCGTCCTCAGCTTTTTAAAGGATTTCTGCAATTTTCATAAGTGTCAAATGCATGTTTCTCTAAACTAAGGCCTGGACCATTTCTTCTTCTTTTCTTCTTCATATTCCAATTTACGGCTTTGGACTTTTAATTCCGTTCGCGCTCCAGTATGGTCTGTCCATGATTTTTTTCGGTCTTTCCTGGTTTCTTATTCCTTTGGCTTTATAGTTTATAACTATTTTAGGTATTCTGTTATTATTCCACTCACAAAGTCATACTACAATAACTGAATCGTATTTCAATTTTTAACGTTTAGTAGCCGTATGACTTAAGTATTTCAACATTATGTAACATTTGAAACTGTAGGAAGCAATGACCAGGAACATACAGCTCTTGCAGATACGGCTCTATTGCTAAAACTTTTCCTAGAACTCGTCGGAAACATGGACACGTGCTACACTGAGGGAAACCTACAGCAAATAGAATATCGCTGTCTAGTTCTGCGGGGTTCCTCCCACCCACTTCTACATTTCAAGCGTGACTCGGTCTCTTCGTAGTTATCTTCTAGTTATGCATTTTTTATTTTGACAACCATACCTGAATACGCAGTTAATTATAGGATACTCTAAGATCAATTGTATACACCCCGAGTGGAACGGATGTGTTGAAAGAACTATAGGAGACAATCTCCTGTTGCTAGCCGAAGTTTGCTGCCTTTCAGTTATCGGTAACTATTGGTTAGGCTCAGTGTTCGTATTATGAAGTCGATTTACTTGTAGGTTTGTTACCCTGCGCATTATGTTGGGGATGTGAATGGTTGGCAACATTTTCCACTAGGATTTTACTTTATTTGCAACGCTATCTTGTGTTTAGAATGTGTAATTAGCGGGAAAACCAAACATATATAATAGCACGAAGCTTCTTGTTTTAAATTTTTATTTAAAAACGTTTATACTATATATTTATGCATACTTTCATTAATAGTTCATTCGTGATAAGGTTTATCATAGTTCTTATATTTATTATTAGTTTAAAGTTTTTCATAAGGTTAGATAGATTCTTTTTCATAGCGTTGGGTTAGTGTTATAGGTTATATAGGTTACACTGTTTATTTAAAGCTTGCTACTTTCCTATGGTAATGCATTAACGAAATGCAAATTCAACATTGCGCCCAGTACTAACAAAATCGAAT
>CM060957.1:26367195-26559695 GCA_030765055.1 Mantis religiosa
AAAAGACCTTATCCAGGTAACTCACCCTGACCGAGATTTGAACTCGGGTCCGCTTGAACGTGAGGCAGACATGCTGCCATCTACGCTACCGAGGCGGGCACTTTGTACCTTTCGAATTATCTTTCCACATACTAATTCTTTTATTAAATAAATATTGTGCCAGGATTTAATCCTCAGAATCGCTGTCAATATTCAATCTGGCCTGGAGGTACGCCATTTTCTTTTTTGTGTGTGAAGGTAAACTCCAAGTTATCTCACTAACCGCTACTCGAGGTGATGGTTACTTTACCTCCAGAAATAACTCTCAGCGATTAATCGAAGGTCTTAACACCGACATCTGCGTGTAACTCCAAGTTAACCGTTAATCAACACCTTAACCGGATATCGTAATACAGGCCCATAGACGTGCAGTTTCTAGACAGTTACAGGCCCCACCACCTCACCTGGAGGTGTTCTGCGGCCACCTTTCTAAACCGCCGGAGGAAGGTTCAGAAGTCCTCTTCAGGAGGCACGAGGGAAAGGTCAACTTGGCAGTGGAGGCCCAAACGGCCAACCTCTGTCGGAGCCAAAAAGAAAATATCTACACCTTCTGCCCGCTGTCGCCAGACACACGCCTCGGAGTCCTCCTGTAATATGAAACAGGGAAGGAAAAAAGAGGGAATGGGGCACATGATATCTGTGATAAGTCAGCGCTCCAGCAATATCCTTGTAAGCCATGGAAAACAACGGAAAACGTAGTAAAGGGGGATTGGTCACTGTGAGATTGAACTCAGGACCATGTGTTTTACTGCGGAATCTTCTCGTTTGATAATAATAATATATGTTACTTATAATGTATTACAATTATATTATTATATACTAACTCTTGCAAGTTGAGTTACTCTCGTAAGCATATGAATAAGTTAACAATTGTGTTTCTAGTGAGAAGAAAACACTGTTCTTCCAGGAAGTTGATGACGACTGTGGTCACGTGCAGTAAGTGTTAATACTAAAGGGGTTGAAAAAGACGCGTTCGATTATCAAGTAAGAAAAGCATGCTGAAGAAGGGGCTACTTCGGGCGCATTTCGTTACGGCGCTACGTCGCGAAAGAAACTAAAGTGAATGTGAAGAAAGTTGAAAAGTTCAGTTGAAATAGTCGACTACCTCTTTACCTTTACCTAACGCTACTTTATGGACACATTATTTTGACTCCATTACTCCAGGTATTTCAACAGTTGTCTGATATCGTCTGTGTGTAACCTTGAACTGCCACAAGTCTTAAGGCTAAATTGTCTACAACATCTGATGGAGCCGATATCATTCACATGGCTTTCTTCTTTCTCATTTCATGGAACTCATGTATATTGACGAAAGCTGGGTATTGAATTTTGGGTTGGAACGTAATACATCCTACACTTATTACAGGTAACAGTAGAGAAAGTAAACATATATTTCGAAATGGAGCCGCGTTATGCTTGGGCAATAATGTGCCTCCACATACACGAGGGTTGATATTTCAAAAACATGCCAGAAATTGATATGTGACCCACACTCTCATGGATACGCATCATAAACACAGCACATTTGTGTCAAAAACCGCGATGTGATGTAAACGGGTCACGACAAGTTGTCCATGCTACCACTGCTGTTGTCCCCTCTCCAGTCGACCTAGTTGTTTGTATCTTTTATCCCTGTCACAAGCGCAAATTGCAGCATTTTCCCTACTTTATTACACAAAAACAAAAAATGTGCATTTGTGCACTCGTTTGAAGTTCATCCAAATTAAAGCTAATGTTTGTTTTATTACTCGCTGGATTCTGTGTCTCTGTTCCTTTGAAGCAACAGGAACTGCAGTGTTTTGGCAGTGAGTTTCATTCGCTCTTCATTACCAACTTTCGCAGAGAACATCATCAAACCCACGATACCGGTATCAGTATTAAGCAGTGGCGGCTGGTGGGTTAAATTATTGGTGGTACACAAATGAAAAATAAAATACAGAGTAGTAATGACTCACCTATTTATACAGATTCTCTGCTCTACTCTCCTTAGACCTGGCGAATCTATCGATAACTTTTGCGTTGAAGTCGCTGATCTTCACAACAAAATCTCTCTCAATTGAAAGCATTGCTAATGCTGTCAATCGGTCCTGAGACATTGTGTTCCTAAGGAAAGTTTTATTCTTTTTAAAGTTGAGAAACAGCATTCTGCTTCAGCGGTAGACATTGGCATAGTTAACAGTACTCGGAGGAGTTTGACATATTCGCTGAATGTAGCACATAAATTGTTTTCCTTGATGAAGTCCATCAAACACAAAGCGCCGGACATTCCACGAAATTCCTCTCGACTGTAAATTACAGTCAGTTCTCTACGAATTTTTGTTCCAATGATAAAAGGATAGAACCTTATTGTTTCTCTAAGGGAATCCTCTGGAAATGTCTTAGAAATTTTCTTGATGAAACAAAGTTTAGGCTACCAGATGCCCCGTGACGCTAAATCTGTCCTTTGCTTCTCTAAGAATGTCACATACTTCAAGAGCTTCTCTTCTTTTCACATCATGATCTTCTATTCTTCTCCTCTTAATTGCAGTTTCTTCGTGTTCCTCGATATCCACGCTATTTCTTACCTTTTGCTCTTCCCTTTTAAATGCGTTTAGCTGGCGATGGCAAATGTTGCATTGCAGTCTCGTTTCTGCAGCTGATTGTACAAAATGTCCACATGTGGCATGATCTTGTAGAAGAAAGACAGCCAGAATACAAAATTATAATCTTTCAAAGTGGCCATAAACCCAGAAGTGGCGTTGTTGTTTAACAGAGCTCTTTCTGAATAACCTCCATGCATTTAATTAAATTCTCCCTGTGTTCGAAAAGCAGAGCACACAGAAGCTAAGCCTGATGGTCACGCTATAGCCGTTGTTAAGAGTAGGAGGAGCTAGGTTTATAAACCTCCATTTAAGCAATGTATAAGAAGCCACTCCCCTCTCTTCACCTTCCCGCAACCCCCTCATAGAGCCTACATTTGGGTGAAATCTTAGGTTAACTCTTCGCTGCAAACCTGCGGCTCCTACAGCTAATCTCTGTTATTTCGACTTCTGCGTTCATGGGCAGCTACAGACGATAAGCGTAATGGAAACACGTTTGTATATAAATCAATGCAAATAAGTACAGCTTTAATGTGCAAAATGCACCTGTTGTACATTCAGAATCAGTGGGAGTAGCGCAAACCTGCAACCTTATGGAGGAACCGCCCCTGGTATTAATTACAATAACTTACACGAATGAATAGATAGACAAATAATTGCAATACATGATTTCTGTACCTTCAATGCATGAAATAGAAACATGAGATAAACTGTTGCTTTGAGGTCGAGAGGAACTAAAATGTTGAATAAAACAATACGTATAAGGCCATGTGGCTAGAAAGCAAAATGGCTCAAGATGTTCTTGGAGCTTAGTTATGTTCGAAAGTCAGGCAGTTGCTTAGGGCACGTAACAACACCGTCTTACGAGGGTGGGTCAAAAAGTAATGCCTCCTATTCCTTTTCTCTTTGAATTGCGAAGAAAATTTAATTCAATTTACATAGCCTGAAAACTACAACATTGACGATTAATTTGACACTATTCAATATAATCTTCGTCCTTTTCCACAGTTTTGGTCCACCTTTTAACTAGGGCATGTATTCCAGTGTGGTAAAACACACGGTCTTGCTTCCTAAGCCATTGACGCACGGACGTTTTCGCAGTCTCCTCATCTTCAAAATGAATCCCACGATGAGCTTCCTTTAGTGGCCCGAACAGATGGACGTCTGATGGTGCCAGGTCAGGGCTGTATGGGGTGAGGTAAGACTTGCCATCCCAATTTCTCAATTTCTGCATTGCTGTAACGGCTGGTGTGTGGTCTTGCATTGTCATGCAAAAGAAGAACATCCGCCATAGTTTTTGTGGAGCAAACTCGGCGAAGACGTGCTTTCAGGTTTTGAGAGTTCTGACGTATTAGACAGAATTTATTGTGCATCCCTGCTCCAAAACATCAATCAAAGTTTCATCTACAGTAATTAATAGGCACGAAAACTCGGATTTATTGCGGCTAAACTGCGCTAACAGAGCGTTGGAAATGTTCATTCGAACACGTTTTTGGTCTAACGTGAGCAAACGCGGCACCCAAAGCGTGGCGAGCTTTCTCGTGTCTAAATGTGATGTAATATGTGACAAACACGTTGTTTTGACATGTTCATAGCCTCTGCTATCTCTCTCATTTTAATTCGCCGGTCGTCTAGCACCATTTGGTGAACCTTGGCGATATTTTCTTAGGGAGTTGGAGTTTCGGACGTCCCCAATATTCAACATCTCCCAAACTCTTACAGTCACTTTTAAATTCAGCTGACCAAAATTTCACTGTGGCAAATGATGGTGCAGAGTCCTCAAATCCATAATCAATTCATCTTTGATTTGTGTAGGCGTATTTCCTTTCAAAACAGCTCGATACTCGATTTTGTCCATTTCATAAAAATACTCACATTAACTACTTCAAACGACTGTTACATAATAACTGCCCGTCCAAAATTGCTGAAACTTTGGCGAGTAACGTTCAACAGATGGGCAATGAAATTTACTAGCTTTTATTTACGAGTGCTGCCATCTTCATGTTGAAGTCGGAAACTTTTCAGACCACCCTCAAAGCAATTGCTATTGTTTTACCATTCACGAGGAATAATACGCTGGAGGTACCCTTGGTCTAACACATCCAACCTGTAATGTTTTCATTGCTTTCTCTAACCACTATTTATTTTTAACTGTTCTCCAATAATTTTTTATCAAAGTTTTTTTTTTATATTTGTTTTAGGTTAAGGGAAATAACTACTGGCCGAAATTATATTGCTGCACTTCTTATTCTAAATACAATGAGGCATGGCATTCACCTTTGTTTTTTTTAAACGGATCCATAAGATGCCATTGAAATCCCATATATTTATCATGACGTCACTCTTTGCGGTCTTCATCAAGCCTCCGCGGTAGCGGACTGAAAAATGACTGAGGGTGACGAAACTATTTCGGTGTAAAATCCTTAATATTGTAGCCAATGCTCTGCCGATGGCAGAGAATAAACGAACATTAACGGAGCATTCGTTTAACGTAACCTGAGAAATCTGGGCAGGCAGAGAATTGTTTTGATAACGACCATAGAGCCAACTTTCGGGAGACGACAATCTTGGCAGAATGCAACACTTACTGGGAGGGGAGCATTATGGAGGCTTTGGTGATTTCCTCTGAAAGGAGCACGCTTAGTCGTGATGCTGGATTTCAGTTCAGCTCCTCTTGGAAACTGGCCTTAAAATGGAAATCCGTCGAATTAAGAAGCAAAGATCAATACAGCTTGATAATCAAGTTAAGTAGTTACGTCTCTTTGACACAATTTTCGATACTCACGCCATGTCCAGACCTGATATTTAATTTACTGAAAACAGTCCTTTGTTCAGTAATGCGCATTTTGATAGTGTTTTGTCTTTGTTTATAGTTGTGTTATATCCAGTATCCGATTTCTGATTATAACATTTATAAATATCCTGATGATGGGAGAGATGCACACTCCCGAAACGTTGATATCTAATTATATTTTCAACTGTCTGGCTTCCCGAGAATAAAGTAAGAGTATTTGCTTTCAAAGTTACTATGCTCATATAGCCCCAGGCGACAACCTTTTGTACCCTCATCTGAGAATTGCGCTCGGAGGATAGTGATTTTCGTCAAATGAAGGGGCAATCAACTTCGTTAACATTGACTTTGAAATAAAAAACGCAGGGTACTATTTGGACGGGTTACAGAGATGGGGGTATCGCTGGGAGAAGTGTGTAGAGTTACAAGGAGACTATGTTGAAAAACGCCGAGTACCATTTGGACGGGTTACAGAGATGTGAGCATCGCTGGGAGAAGTGTGTAGAGCTACAAGGAGACTATGTTGAAAAACGCCGAGTACTATTTGGACGGGTTACAGAGATGTGAGCATCGCTGGGAGAAGTGTGTAGAGCTACAAGGAGACTACGTTGAAAACGCCGAGTACTATTTGGACGGGTTACAGAGATGGGAACATCGCTGGGAGAAGTGTGTAGAATTACAAGAAGACTATGTTGAAAAACGCCGAGTACTATTTGGACGGGTTACAGAGATGGGAACATCGCTGGGAGAAGTGTGTGGAGTTACAAGGAGACTATGTTGAAAAACGCCAAGTACTATTTGGACGGGTTACAGAGATGGGAGCATCGCTGGGAGAAGTGTATAGAGCTACAAGGAGACTATGTTGAAAAACGCCAAGTACTATTTGGACGCGTTACAGAGATGAGAGCATCGGTGGGAGAAGTGTGTAGAGCTACAAGGAGACTACGTTGAAAAACGCCGAGTACTATTTGGACGGGTTACAGAGATGGGAACATCGCTGGGAGAAGTGTGTAGAATTACAAGGAGGCTATGTTGAAAAACGCCGAGTACTAAATGGACGGGTTACAGAGATGAGAGCATCGCTGGGAGAAGTGTGTAGAGTTACAAGGAGACTATGTTGAAAAACGCCTAGTGTACTATTTGGACGCGTTACAGAGATGAGAGCATCGCTGGGAGAAGTGTGTAGATTTACAAGGAGACTTTGTTGAAAAACGCCAAGTACTATTTGGACGGGTTACAGAGATGGGAGCATCGCTGGGAGAAGTGTGTAGAGTTACAAGGAGACTATGTTGAAAAACGCCTAGTACTATTTGGACGCGTTACAGAGATGAGAGCATCGCTGGGAGAAGTGTGTAGATTTACAAGGAGACTTTGTTGAAAAACGCCAAGTACTATTTGGACGGGTTACAGAGATGGGAGCATAGCTGAGAGAAGGGTGTAGAGTTACAAGGAGACTATGTTGAAAAACGCCGAGTACTATTTGGACGTGTTACAGAGATGGGAGTATCGGAGGGAGAAGTGTGTAGAGTTACAAGGAGACTGTGTTGAAAAACGCCGAGTACTATTTGGACGGGTTACAGAGATGGGAACATCGCTGGGAGAAGTGTGTAGAGTTACAAGGAGACTATGTTGAAAAACGCCGAGTACTATTTGGACGGGTTACAGAGATGAGAGCATCGCTGGGAGAAGTGTGTAGAGTTACAAGGAGACTATGTTGAAAAACGCCGAGTACTATTTGGACGGGTTACAGAGATGGGAACATCGCTGGGAGAAGTGTGTAGAGTTACAAGGAGACTGTGTTGAAAAACGCCGAGTACTATTTGGACGTGTTACAGAGATGGGAGTATCGGAGGGAGAAGTGTGTAGAGTTACAAGGAGACTGTGTTGAAAAACGCCGAGTACTATTTGGACGGGTTACAGAGATGGGAACATCGCTGGGAGAAGTGTGTAGAGTTACAAGGAGACTATGTTGAAAAACGCCGAGTACTATTTGGACGGGTTACAGAGATGAGAGCATCGCTGGGAGAAGAGTGTAGAGTTACAAGGAGACTGTGTTGAAAAACGCCGAGTACTATTTGGACGGGTTACAGAGATGGGAACATCGCTGGGAGAAGTGTGTAGAGTTACAAGGAGACTGTGTTGAAAACGCCGAGTACTATTTGGACGGGTTACAGAGATGAGAGCATCGCTGGGAGAAGTGTGTAGAGTTACAAGGAGACTATGTTGAAAAACGCCGAGTACTATTTGGACGTGTTACAGAGATGGGAGTATCGGAGGGAGATGTGTGTAGAGTTACAAGGAGACTATGTTGAAAAACGCCGAGTACTATTTGGACGGGTTACAGAGATGGGAACATTGCTGGAGAAGTGTGTAGAGTTACAAGGAGACTATGTTGAAAAACGCCGAGTCCTATTTGAACGGGTTACAGAGATGGGAGCATCGATGGGAGATGTGTGTAGTTACAAGGAGACTATGTTGAAAAATAAAGAATTCTGTAGAAATGTCTTGCATCTTTATTAGGTGGGAGACTTTTCAGGACACCTATGTATACTGCTTTTATATGACATTTAGTGAGTCTCAAAGTTCGATATAATTTTGATACCGAATTCTGTTCGTATAAGGAGGATAAAAATGAAAATGATGTGCAGAATATATCCCCTATGCCTGCCGTTACTAATGTTGGCAATATTGATCCAGAAATGGTGAGAGTTGGATTGCTTTTGTTTGTAGTAGGACAGCTATGTGTCATGTAAGAGAAGTGTTTGCTAGTGATGGAGTGATGCATTTGAAAAGTGTCATGCATAGCAAATGGTAGGTGTCAGTTAATCTTTGTGTACACTGGACATTGTACACGTTTGCAGAGATGATGTTTTGAATAGAGCCTAATGAGTGCCGAGCCACGAATGTTTTTGGGAAGAATTTCTTTCAGCTCGGTCAAGCGGTCAGTACCACTCTTCCCAACCTTTACATCCGTAGAACCACCGAGGCCGGAACAATTTTACTAATTCGTGGTTTACGGCAAGAGAACGTCAGCCACTAACACATACACAGTAACCAAAATCTACCGATAGATTGTGACGGTTTTTCTGGGTATTAGCTTTACAGCATAGCATTTCCATCATTTCCATTTTGGTGTATCTTTTACCTTATTATGCGCGTATAGTTCCAGGAAGTGTTTTATTACATATAGCTGGGAATTGGTATTTATACTCAGAATACAGAATCGATAGTCAGATGGGTAAGTTATGGGCTCATGGAAGGGTAGCTTGTGGTTCAAATTTGATTACCCGTACTGAGAGAGGTTGTACCAGAAATTTTCCTGAATTTTCGTAAGTAGCAAATACCCATAAGGGATTGATACCCAATCGGCGGTCGGCTGGGGGAGAGGGTGGCCGGTGGAGGGGGGCGTGTGGCATCGGGACCGCATCCTCACCGGTCAGCTGGCGCCTGCGGTGGCGTGTCAGGGTGGAGAGAGGGGAAACCATGGGGGTGGCTGAATCTTTGTTTCCCCTTCCTCCTGCCGCCTGAAAGAACGCGAAATCTCCGGAATATCTTTTGCTCTCCATGGTAAAGAATTCTCTAAAGTGGAGGATGACCATTAGCCCCGAGAAGAGCTCTGCTCTTCTGGCTAAGGTCCGAGCTCGGCGACCGGATTGGTCGCTGAGGTTGAAGCAGAGGCAAATCCCTTGGGTTCCCACTGCCAAATACCTTGGCGTCCACCTCGATCGCGGTCTCACCTACGCACCTCACGTCCGGGTCAAAGCCGGACAAGGGCATGCAGCACTAAGGCAGTTGTACCCTGTACTTAAATCCACCATGCAACGCACCTCAAACTACGCCTGTATCGGGTGATTATACCGCCCCTGATTCTGTACGGCTGCGAAGTCTGGGGATCAGCGGCTCCGACCACTATTCACGGACTACAGCGCGTACAGAACAGGGCACTGCGCATGATGTACGATACCGGGCGTAGATTCCCCGTCCCACATCCTTCATACCTACTCCGGGGTCCTGTACATCGTGGACGTGGTGCGGGAGATTTCCCGCACCATCTAAGATAAGCTGGACTCCCATCCAAACATCCTGGTGAACACCCTTGACCGTTACGACCACAGGGCTCCTCGCCGCCGACTGAGCTACCGGTTGCCCAACGATGCTTTGGGTAACTAGAACTGAGCAGGGCCACATTCCGCTGACTTCAACGGGAAGTCCAATACCTAAACATTGTTCCTTTACCTCTAGCCTGTTAAGCGGACTGTGCTCAGCTGCCTCCCAGGCAGGCGGAAGAGCGCAGCCAGCACTGGGCGCATAGCCCCCCATGGGGCAACAGCGCGCATAAGGCTAGATATACCACTGCCGAAGACAGCCACCTGAGACAAAAGATGACTCTTTTATACTGCCCAATTAAAGACGCAATAAGGGACTAGGTGCTGGGCAGCAAACACTCCGTCCAGGTAAACCTGGACGACTGGACTCTTCTGCTGGTCTGCTGGAAGAATTCTCTAGAACCATTTAGCCACCTATAAATAGAAGCACGATGCGAACGAGGGTTCAGTTCAGTTCTTGGCAAGCAGCCGTGTGGAGCGCCGTGCTAGTGAACGGACTGGAAGACTGTGTATCAGAGGAGTTGTACGTAATTGTGAGTGTACAGTGCACCTGTGACAGACGAACTGGCGAATTGTAATTGTGTGCGTATAATTCTGTGTAATCGGCAAGTGTTCAACTGCAATTCGGTGGAAATAAAGGACATTTTGAGTTTGTGCAATTGGACTTTTAATTTTACGAACCCACAAAGTCACAATATTAAGAAGAATTAAACACTATGGTAACACAACTTTAACTATTAATTATCTTATTCACAATCCTTGGGACCGGTTTCAAAGCAATTTTGCTTCATTTTCAACCTGTCAGCCTGACATACTGACGACACTGACACACTGACTGGCTGACCCTGACCACTTCCGCAATTTGAAGAATAGCTCGCTATCTATCCTTCTCGTGTGTGTACACAGCTTGGGAGACGATGAACATTCGGGGCATTCAGAAACTGCAACTACCGACGAAAACATCGCCAAAGTTCACCAAACGATGCTAGACGACCGCCGAATTAAAGTGAGAGAGATTACTGAGGCTATGACCGTGTGAAGAGAACGTGCTTGTTACATATGAAATCAACATTTAGACATGAAAAAGCTGTCCGCGTATTGGATGTCGCGTTTGCTCACGTTAGACAAAAAGAGTGTTCGAATTAACCTTTCCAACGCTCTGTTGGCGCAGGTTTGCGCAATAAATCCGAATTTTGTTACCGATAAATTACTGTAGATGAAACTTGGACAAACCATTATGTACCTGAAAGAAAAAATACAGTCCAAACAGTGCTGTACAAAGCGGGAACCTGCTCCAAAAAGCAAAAACTGTTGTTTATTCTCGTCTGGGAAAGTAATTGCCGACTGTTTTTTATAGTCATGGAGTTACTTTAATCTATTATCTTCAAAAAGAAAAAAAAAAAAAACATTACAGGTGCATACTACGTATCGCTCCTTGACAAGCTGAGGCAGAACTTGCGGAAATACGGCCACACTTGTAGAAAAATAAATTCCGTTTCATCAAGACAAGGCACCGTATAACACCCCAGCGGTTGCAATGGCGAAAATCCACGAATTAAGGTTTGAACTGCTTGGCCACCCACCTTACTCACCAGATATAGCCTCAACGACTTATTTTTGTTCCATCATCTGGAAATTGCGCTAGGAGGACAGAGATTTTCATCAAATGAAGAGCCAATCAACTTCATGAACAATTATTTTGCAGAGAAAAACGCAGAATACTATTTGGACGGGTTACAGAGATGGGAGCATCGCTGGGATAAGTGTGTAGAGTTACAAGGAGACTATGTTGAAAAAACGCCGAGTACTATTTGGACGGGTTACAGAGATGGAGCATCGCTGGATAAGTGTGTAGAGTTACAAGGAGACTATGTTGAAAAACGCTGAGTACTATTTGGACGTGTTACAGAGATGGGAGCATCGCTGGGAGAAGTGTGTAGAGTTACAAGACTATGCTGAAAACGCCGAGTACTATTTGGACGGGTTACAGAGATGGGAGCATCGCTGGGAGAAGTGTGTAGAGTTACAACAAGACTATGCTGAAAACGCCGAGTACTATTTGGACGGGTTACAGAGATGGGAGCATCGCTGGGAGAAGTATGTAGAGTTACAAGGAGACTATGTTGAAAAACGCTGAGTACTATTTGGACGTGTTACAGAGATGGGAGCATCGCTGGAGAAGTGTGTAGAGTTACAAGACTATGGTGAAACGCCGAGTACTATTTGGACGGGTTACAGAGATGGGAGCATCGCTGGGAGAAGTGTGTAGAGTTACAACAAGACTATGCTGAAAACGCCGAGTACTATTTGGACGGGTTACAGAGATGGGAGCATCGCTGGGAGAAGTATGTAGAGTTACAAGGAGACTATGTTGAAAAACACCGAGTACTATTTGGACGGGTTAGAGAGATGGGAACATCGCTGGGAGAAGTGTGTAGAGTTACAAGGAGACTATGTTGAAAAACACCGAGTACTATTTGGACGTGTTACAGAGATGGGAGCATCGCTGAGAAAAGTGCGTGGAGTTACAAGGAAGCAATGTTGAAAATGAAATCTGAAAAAGTTTGTATCTTTAGTAGGTCGGAAGCTCTTCAGTTCACCTATGTATCAATTTATAAAGATGTCGGTCTCTCTGGTGGATGTACTTCTCTTTTTAGTTTAGAAACATAACTGATTTTGAGTGTAAGGACGTCAATTTGATGATGAAGGATGCAGTAGTTAGCGAACGCACCTAAAAGTGACATCAATAACGCCAGCGAGTGTCGGATGTTCAGCTAGTATAAGCAAGAGAAAAATTAGAGCTTGCTTGTTGTAATGATCCCAGCTCTCGTGAGATGCTGAAGAAGTTTAAAACAAGTGACTGTAAAACTTTTTATATGAGGTAGAAACTCGTGAAAGAAATGTTTTGAAACTTTTTGTGTAACGAGCGTAACTTTAAATTAAGATCTTACTTAGATCGCCATTTCTTGAAATTTTAGGTGCTGTACTATAAAAAAAGATGCTATTATCCATTACAGCACATTAAGATTTTTTGCTCTTCATGGAAGAGAGATCAACTTAAAGAAATAGCTCGCAGGACCTAATCTTAATTAAAAAGTGATTGCGATATACAGTTCCGTTGATACTCAGTCCATTCTACTCGAAATGTGGTCGAAGAGAAAATATTCCAGATGTTACGTTCCTGCTTTTGTACTATGAGCTTTGAATTCGTTTAACTTAATGATTAAAAGGAGCAATAAATACTTTCATTATTTCATTTTTTTCACGCCATTCAATCTTTGTTTCTTCCTTCCTTTCTTTCTTTCTTTCTTTCTTTCTTTCTTTCTTTCTTTCTTTCTTTCTTTCTTTCTTTCTTTCTTCTTTCTTTCTTTCTTTCTTTCTTTCTTTCTTTCTTTCTTTCTTTCTTTCTTTCTTTCTTTCTTTCTTTCTTTCTTTCTTTCTTTCTTTCTTTCTTTCTTTCTTTGTTTGTTTGTTTCTTTCTTTCTTTCTTTCTTTCTTTCTTTCTTTCTTTCTTTCTTTCTTCTTTCTTTCTTTCTTTCTTTCTTTCTTTCTTTCTTTCTTTCTTTCTTTCTTTCTTTCTTTCTTTCTTTCTTTCTTTCTTTCTTTCTTTCTTTCTTTCTTTCTTTCTTTCTTTCTTTCTTTCTTTCTTTCTTTCTTTCTTTCTTTCTTTCTTTCTTTCTTTCTTTCTTTCTTTCTTTCTTTCTTTCTTTCTTTCTTTCTTTCTTTCTTTCTTTCTTTCTTTCTCTTCTTTCTTTCTTTCTTTCAGTTCTTTCTTTCTTTCTTCTTTCTTTCTTTCTTTCTTTCTTTCTTTCTTTCTTCTTTCTTTCTTTCTTTCTTTCTTTCTTTCTTCTTTCTTTCTTTCTTTCTTTCTTTTTCTTTCTTTCTTTCTTTCTTTCTTTCTTTCTTTCTTTCTTTCTTTCTTTCTTTCTTTCTTTCTTTCTTTCTTTCTTTCTTTCTTTCTTTCTTTCTTTCTTTCTTTCTTTCTTTCTTTCTTTCTTTCTTTCTTTCTTTCTTTCTTTCTTTCTTTCTTTCTTTCTTTCTTTCTTCTTTCTTTCTTTCTTTCTTTCTTTCTTTCTTTCTTTCTTTCTTCTTTCTTTCTTTCTTTCTTTCTTTCTTTCTTTCTTTCTTTTCTTTCTTTCTTTCTTTCTTTTCTTTCTTTCTTCTTTCTTTCTTTCTTTCTTTCTTTCTTTCTTTCTTTCTTTCTTTCTTTCTTTCTTTCTTTCTTTCTTTCTTTCTTCTTTCTTTCTTTCTTTCTTTCTTTCTTTCTTTCTTTCTTTCTTTCTTTCTTTCTTTGCTTCTTTCTTTCTCTATTTCTTTCTTTATTTTTTCTCTCTCTTTCTTTCTGTCCTACAATATTTTTTGTATTTCTTTCCCTAATTTTTTCCTTCGTTCTTTATCTTTTTCCTTTATGTTTATTCTATATTTCCATGTATGACTTCAAAATCGCTCTCAGTTCTGTGACTCACTACATTTAGTTAGTCGTTCCGTCACTTTTAGGATGGATTTAGTGATTTGAATTCAAAATTAAGAACAATACAAAATTTACCTCTCACTCCGAGTGGAAGAATGTCTTCAGATCTTTAATTGAAAGCTTGTTTATAATAGATACCCCTCTACCCGTAACCCCATAGTTATCTTCGATAGATAACGTTGCAGTTTTTGTATACATATAAATTTATGGTTTGTTACATTTGACAATTTCCGTGTGCCTTCTTACTCTAACATTTTTTTTTAAATTGTTTAATATAAAATTAAATTTAAAACTTAGTAATTTTAAACTTTTAAAATTTTTTAAGAGTGACTTAATTAGTTTTGAAGCTTATGCGTGTTGTCTTCTCGAATTAATATTAAACATTCGTTAAGCTGAATATTAAGTTGCAGAAGTATCAAAACTCAGAATACTGCCGGAATATGTGTTCACTAACTACTGATCATACCTAGTGTTCAATAAAAGTTAACTTTTATACCTAATATTGCGGTGATGTGTTCTCTTGTGCCCAATTTAAGCAGCAGATGTTGAGACTTAACACGAAATAACAAATAGTTATAACAAGTTCACTAACAAATGTTAGCTTAACAATGGCGTTGTTAAACTAACTAGTTAAATTTATGATGTTAAGTCCTTAACAATTGTAAATACTCAAGATAGCGGACGTGGACGCAGATGTTGTCGATTTGCTATATTTAAGACCGTCTAAATGACATTCGTAATAGAGTACGGCCTATGAGGAGAAATGATTTTGAGGAGCTATCAGAAGAACATTTTCTACAGAGGTATAGACTGTCGAAACAAGTTGCTATGAAGGTTACTGCGGAAATACAAGAGAGGTAAGAACATGGATCGAAAGGAACATGCCGATCTTGTCTTTGCTTCAAGTATTAATAACTTTGCGATTTTATAATTCACTGAATTATGTGGATAATACACTGTCCACCTCCCGTCTTGAAACGTTCAAGTCACTCGTCACTTGTCTTTGCTCTTTGTTTTAAATTTACGTAATACTGAGTTAGAACATGCATCGAAAGGAATATGCCGATCTCGCCTTTGCTTCAAGAATTAATAACTTTGCGATTTTATAATTCACTGAATTATGTGGATAATACACTGTCCACCTCCCGTCTTGAAACGTTCAAGTCACTCGTCACTTGTCCTTCGCTCCTCGTTTTAAATTTACGTAATACTGAGTTAGAACATGCATCGAAAGGAATATGTCGATCTCGCCTTTGCTTCAAGTATTAATAACTTTGCGATTTTATAATTCACTGAATTATGTGGATAATACACTGTCCACCTCCCGTCTTGAAACGTTCAATTCACTCGTCACTTGTCTTTGCTCTTTGTTTTAAATTTACATAATACTGAGTTAGAACATGCATCGAAAGGAAAAGACCGATCTCGCCTTTGCTTCAAGAATTTTTAACTTTGCGATTTTATAATTTACTGAATAATGTGGATAATACACTGTCCACCTCTCGTCTTAAAACGTTCAAGTCACTCGTCACTTCTTCATTTTTGCAACCCGTTTCAAATTTACGTAATACTGGCGAAGTTGTTTCGTTCATGCATTTGAACTGAATTCGTCGAAATTTTTCCCACGTGACATCTTTCTCTCTTACATTTAGCGTATCCGTCCTCCTATTTTCCACAATACCCTTATACTTCGTCAGCAGTTTAATTAACAATTCTTTCTCCATCGATTAGAAATTTGTCTCACTGCTTTTGTTTATGATTTTGTTTGCCCGCAATTTTTTCAGCTGTGTGCAGACGAAAATGAGTACAAAAGCGCTTCGCAGTACGTTCAGAGAATAATACGACCCATCCATAGCCTTCTATAGCTGTAATATTTACAAGTCTCTTGCCGTTAACACATGTTTGTTAACATTTTCAGTAATCAGTTTGGTAAAATGCAAGAAATTTAAAAGCTTTGTTAACGCTGTGACAATTGTTACGTTACATTTGTTAACGTTGATTTTAACATCTGTTGGTGAAATCGGGTATTAGTGTAATTGCATTTAACACTTAAGAAGTTCACTAAGGAACAATTATGAAATATCAACAAAGTAATAATACTCATACGTGTAGATTTGGAAAATCAAGGGAAAGGCAACATTTGGCAATTCAGAGGGACATATTTAACAGACTGAGAGGGACTACAAGGACAGGGTATGGCAAAAGCAATAGAATGAGGACTTTAAAGAGACGAACGCAGAGCTGAGAGGGCTTAGCAAGGATTTTAAACCTCCTCTCGTAGTGTAACGACGTAGCATAACGAGTCTATCTGTAGCATGCACACTTTGCAAATACTCGCGAGCCCACTGAAACAAAGGACGATGGGCCAAACAAAAGCAAGCAGTTTGATCGTCGCCTGAGAAGGACCTAATTTGGCTCCAAGGGAACTGTCCTCGACAACGCGTTTCCCAAGGGAAGCTTATGAATTTTCCACTTTGGCGATCCCTGCTTCTCCCAATGTTTAAACTTTCCTTCGCACTGGCGGAGTTTACATAAACTTTAATTGCAGGCGTGTACAACAGCGGCACACGCACGCGCCTTACACAAAAACCTGCTCGCTCTGAAGACGAGACGCCGAACTCATACAACAATTTCTAAGGATAATTAAATCCTTAGAAACTTGCAACTTTGTTCTTCCTCGGCATCTATTTGTACTAATCTTGGGGATGACTTGACCTAGAAGCCGTTTGAAGTAGGAAAGTCAACATTGCTACACCAAATTCTCTTACTTGTTGTTGAAATGCTTCAACAGACACTGACAAACTGAAAGTAAATATTGGCTCCTACTTTCTTTTCTTGTACAAAGTTACATTTATACATGTAGGTAATATAATTAAATTCATGTTTACTTCAGAAACCTACTATATTTTACTCCTGACCCCCTTTGCTTATCTCCCACCATTTGCTTACACGATGCTACAAAAGGAAATATGGAACCATCAAGCGACTTTTCCTTCCGGATGTCTACCACAAGTTTTGTATTTCTACCAAAAAATTTGGTACCGAAGGTTGATATAAACAAAGATTTTCAGAATTCCCGGATAAAAAGAAGCGTTATGTGTGTGTGTGCGCGCGTGCGTGCGCGCGCGCGTTGTCATATCGGACGTTGAATCCAATAGATGAAATGATGCTCAAATGAGCCCAGGGTCCATAGAGCTTAGAGTTACCCGACATTCGTCTTGAAGGATAAGGGAAAACCCCAGTAAAAGCCTTATCCAGATAACTCAACCTGACCGAGATTCTAACTTGGGAACTCTTGAACCTGAGGCAAACACGCTACCACCACTCTACCGTGGCGGGCAAAAAAAAAAAAAAAAAAAAAGTTATAATATTACCTATCTTCTACACAGGATATGAATTGAATTTTGCAAAATATAATTTCACAAACGATGTAGAAGGTGAAAATTATGCCGATACTATATGTAACTCAATTTCGTAAAATTATGCATTTATGGAGTTTTTAAAAACCGCTCCTCATTTTTTTCCAAAGGCAATACGCCTACGCAAATCAAAGATGAGTTGAACTCTGTGAATGGGGACTCTGCACAATCATTTACCACAGTGAAATTTTGGGCAGCTGAATTTAAATGTGGCCGTAAGGGTTTGGAAAACCATGAACTTTTGGGACGTCCAAAAACTACAACTACCGACGGAAACATCGTCAAAGTTCACCAAATGGTACCAGACGACAACCAAAATAAAGTGAGAGATAGCAGAGGCCATGAGCTTGTCAAAAGAACGTCTTTGTCACATATTAAATCAATATTTAGACATGAGAAAGCTGTCCGCGCGTTGGGTGCAGATTTTACTCACGTTAGACCAAAAGCGTGTTCGACTGAACTTCTCCAACGCTCTGTTGGCGCAGTTTAGGCGCTATAAATCCGACCTACGCGCCGGTTAATTACTGTAGATGAAACTTGGATACACCATTATGCGCCCGAAACAAAAATACAGTCCAAACAGTGGACTGCAAAGGGGGAACCGGCTCCAAAAAGGCAAAAACTGCTTTTTTAGGCTAAGAAACTGATGGCGACTGTTTTTTGGGATAGTCATGAAGTTCTTTTAATCGATTATCTTGGAAATAGAAACGTCATTACAGGAGCATAGCCCGCATCATTACTTGACGAGCTGAAGGCAGTAATTGCGGAGAAAGGGCCACATTTGCAGGAAAAGAAAATCCTGTTTCACCAAGACAGCGGACGTCTCACACCTAAGCGGTTGCAATGGCGAAAATCCACGAATTACGTTTGAACTGCTTGACTCTCCAGATCTAGCCCAAAGCGACTTCTTTTTTTTTCCTCATCTGAAAATTGCGCTCGGAGGACAGAGATGTTCGTCAAATGAAAAATTATTTTGCAGAGAACAACGCCGAGTACCATTTGGACGGGTTATAGAGATGGGAGCACCGCTGGGGAAAGTGTGTAGAGTTACAAGGAGACTATGTTGAAAAACGCCGAGTACTATTTGGACGGGTTACAGAGATGGGAGCATCGCTGAGAGAAGTGTGTAGAGTTACAAGGAGACTATGTTGAAAAACGCCGAGTACTATTTGGACGGGTTACAGAGATGTGAGCATCGCTGGGAGAAGTGTGTAGAGTTACAAGGAGACTATGTTGAAAAACGCCGAGTACTATTTGGACGGGTTACAGGTCGAGAGCATCGCTGGGAGAAGTGTGTAGAGTTACAAGGAGACTATGTTGAAAAACGTCGAGTACTATTTGGACGGGTTATAGAGATGGGAGCATCGCTGGGAGAAGTGTGTAGAGTTACAAGTAGACTATGTTGATAAACGCCGAGTACTATTTGGACGTGTTACAGAGATGGGAACATCGCTGGGAGGAGTGTGTAGAGTTACAAGGAGACTATGTTGAGAAACGTCGAGTACTATTTGGACGGGTTACAGAGATGGAAGCATCGCTGGGAGAAGTGTGTAGAGTTACAAGGAGACTATGTTGAAAAACGCCGAGTACTATTTGGACGGGTTACAGAGATGGGAGTATCACTGGGAGAAGTGTGTAGAGTTACAAGGAGACTAAGTTGAAAAATAAATCGGAAATAATGTCTTGGATCTGTATTAGGTCGGAAACTTTTCAGACCACCCTCATACCTACACAGACACACACACACACACACACACACACACACACACACACACACACACACACACAGAGAGAGATACACAGGGATAGGTACTTTTCCAAAAAATTCTTTTTGCCCTTGGGAATCTCAAAGCATATCTAATTATACTAAAAGTGAAATGTTATTGATATTGTAATAATAGCTAAAATTATTAATTTGTTTAATTGTCAGCAACTACTGGCAATAACTGTTTTTGATGCTTCATGCAGAACAAAATGTAGTGATTTAATCTTAATAACTTTAATACTGTCTGCATGAATTTATATATCAGTTGCTCAATTATCCTCGACTTGTTATAACTCAACAGATAAAACAGATTAGATCTCCGCAAACAAAAGCTGTGGAAGTACGCTGCACAATTTGAATAATATGTTTGCAATTCTCTTTTAAATCAACAAATTCACAGAATTTACGTTTTAAAAAAAAACTGATAACATTACTTACTCGTAATGCATTGCATAAAATCCACGAATATTTAAATTCTAATTTAATTACTCTTTGAATTATGAAATATGAAAATAATGCGGATATTCTGTTTTGCCTAATGAAACTGTTTTTCACATATAGAGGCTGACAGAAGTATTCGAATAACATAATATGTAACATTGCATGTACTGTAAATACTGTAATATTTATTTGGTAGCATTGAATTGTTAAACATGTAAACATTAACCTTTTATGTCTCGAAAACAATATTTAAAATATCACTTTGCATGTATTTATTACACAATATGCACTGTACTTATTCTATTGTCCCTCTTATTGGAGGACATAAGTATTCGAACATACCCAACCGAACAGAGAGAATGGTGGTTGGAGGTGTCCTACACGCCTTTACCATCTAGCAGTTGTGTTTATGCTATGTCTCGAGACAGTGTGCTCAAAGTTCCTCAGCCGATTGTGAACTCACAGCTAATATGTGTTTATCCCATATTTTTCTCCTGCAATTTGTTAACTCCTTACATTCTACCAGGTAAAGAACAGTGCTCTCTGCATCTCCACAAAGTCTACATATCCCTATCTCATTATTTCTCAACCCTTTTAGATATATTATCCCTACTGTCATCCATGTTGTGCCTTCTCTTCCAATTTTGTCACATTGATCTATATATTTTCCCTACCCCATTCTGTCTTTAATTGCTTGTAAAAATTCAAATATTTCTTTTCTGCTATACTTTCCCAAATCTTCTGCCTATCTATATTGTGACTTTGCGGGTTCGTGAAATGAAAATTCCAGGCTAAAAACACCAAAAATTGTTCTTCGTTTCCGTAGAAATCAATCTGACTGTTGAAGCAATATAATGTTTATGGGTGTCACACAATTCCACGTTGTGGACGCCAATTTGATTCTATAATTTAATGGTGAGCAGATAAGTCGGCGAGCAATGAGGTTTCTCTCAGGGTATGCATGGATGTGTGTGAGAAGGAGATTTTAATAACACTGGAACGCCCGTTTCCAACTTATTTATTTATTGCTTCTTCTTTTAAAACATCGAAATGAAAGTTGCCGACCAAGGGTTACCAATCTCTGTTTAGAATTACTGACGGCAGAATGTTTATTACTCGATAACTTTATTCGTTCCTCATATATATATATATATATATATATATATATATATATATATATATGAACCGACAAATATTCAAGACAGAACCAGAGGACTGCCCTAATAGGCTTCACGCCTCAGACCGCTCTAATCGGCCTCACGCCGAAGACTGTTCTAATGGCGTCCTAGCCACGAACTTCCCACATCGGCTCCACGCTGAAGACTGCTTGAATGATCACAGATACGCGTGGGTGTATCACTTTTACTCTGAAAACTCCTTTTCAAACAAAGTCCCTTTGTGGCTGTTTTGTCGCCATTGTAAATGATCCAAAGAATTTCCTATTCATACAAGTCAAGTGAGCCCCTTTAGAAAACTGCTAAGGCGGCTGTTTCTTACATTGCTTTTGTTATAACAACTTTCCCTACAACGCAACTGGCCTTGCCCTTGTCGTAACAAAGAACCAACATTCCTTTGACAACCATCATGATTCTTTACTTCTGGCAAACCTTAATTTCGGTATCGCTGTCCAGAATTACCTCAGATAGACAGTACAGCTTGCAAGGTCAACGACCACAACGCAGCGCTCACAGCTGCTCACGCACGCGAGTTCAATTAACAACTGAATCACTGTGGCGGGCGGGCTACCTTTTCATAAATTACTCACATTCCCGAACCTTCTGAAACAATCGAGACGCGGCTGGAACAATGACGATCGGCGAGATTTTATCTACACACTGCACTGCCTGTCTCTTTGAACTAGTCGCCCGCGCCGCCTCGATCAACAATGGGCTCGTGACAATATGTTTTACTCTGGTTCTGAGTTCCTTCCGAAAACTGCTATGATTTGTCTCCTCTGCTCTCCATAAATCTCCCATGCCTATCTTCGACACCGTTCTTTCCAATGCCGACCATCAACTGTTTGTGTTCTTAATGCTTTTCTGTTGCTTCATGCACAGATTCAATTATTTCGCTTTCTGCCCTTTAATACACTTATACCAGAATTTCAATATTCTCTCTATTATTATTCCCCTAATTAGCTTCGTTAAAATATTTAAAATTGCGTATTTTTTAGATTGACAAACAATAAGAAGGCCACCTCGATTGCGTAGGTTGTAGTGTGTCTGCCTCACGTTCAAGTGGTCCCGAGTTCCAATCTCGATCAGGGTAAGTTTTTTTATTTTTTTTTATTATTTTTTTAACAATAACAAGGAGAATTTTAGGAGGGATTTAAAGTTGGATTTGGGATGGCAGTTATGCTTCTGCCTATTATGGAGTTCCGCATTAGCACCTCCGTCATTATTGTCATCATATGCTGCCGCACAGTGTACGGGAGCGCGTTGGGGCTAGTTTCCTTGGCCATGACCATGACCGAAGTCCTTAGGATGGCACGAAGGGGATTAAGCGTACTTTATTTAAGTGGATTAGTGGGCTTCTATTGTTGGGAATTGTGGACATAATGTCTTCTTGCGCGTTCGCGAAGAGAGACAGTAGGATGATCGGTGTTGTTCTGAAGTTGATGCTCAACCAGGCGGTGGAGCAGTTGTAGAAGCTGGTCTAGTTTGGCGTCGGTGTTGGTGTGACTCTCCTCCAGCCGTGAGAGCTTTCGCTTCACAGATGATGAATTGTCGCTGTTGTGGAGTTGCTGTAGATGTTGTTGTGCCTAGTTTAGCCGGTTTTGAAGTTCAGATGTGTTGTCTGCAGAGCGTTCGGCGATTGCTGTTATCCTCTTAAGTTGGTCGGTCTGCTCTGAGTGGCGTCCTGTGATGCTTGCAGTGACTGTCTCTTCAAGTTGGCCAAGGCGTGGTGCAATGTTGAGTACCTCCGAGTGGAGGTATGGATTTCTTCTCTGGAGGATTGTGTAGCTCTGATGGAGTTCTCTAGAGAGGTGAGCCGGGCTCCGATGTTCTCCACCTCCCTTCGAAGTGCCTGAAGGGCTTCCCTCAAGCCATCTTCAGGAAGGGTGGTAGGTGCTGCTGCTGATGTAGGAGGTGAGCGAGGTATATCTTCCCTTGTTGTCGCTGTGTTGCCTTGTGTTGGATGCCTCGCTCTGGGTTAGCGTGGGCACTGTGACTGACCTGTGAAATGGCATATGCCATTGCAGGTTGCACAGTATCTGCGTCGGTGCCGTAGATCGTGACTTCTGCACTCGGTGGTGAGGCACTGTGACCCACAGTAGTGACATCTCGGAGGAGCTGTGCACGTGGAGGCGCTGTGGCCGTAGTCGCAGCATCGCCGACACGGGACGTGACGCTCCAATTTGTTTGCCTCGATTCTGAGGCAGCGCCCTAACAAGGGCAGCCCCGTTCTCAAGGCAGCATCCTGCTCCAAGTGGTCGGCTAGATGCAGGCGAACTAAAGTGGTGGTGCCCATTCTCGTAACGATCCTGTTGGCTCTCCAGGCTGAGGGCCACATCTGCTTCGCGGCGGAGAGGACGAATCTGCAAGGTAGGTCCCGCGGTACCCCGCAGATGACCAGGGTGCAGGATCCTGCAGACGTTGCTGGTGCTGGTGTACAATGGGGCGCTCGTTGTTTTGTGTGCTGTGCAGCAGTGGCATAGGATAGTCGTACTGCAGTAGCACTAGCAGGTGGTGCTTGTTGAGCTTCTATCTGAATACCTTTTGTTTCTTTTAAGAGGCTTTCTTTTATCCTGAAAGATGAACATAAACTTTTCCCCTCAAATATAGAGCTACCGAAAAATTTGCTGTGAAGGAAATTTAGTTATTATAGCACGGACCTTTCTTTTCTTTCAAAATTCATATCCTCCCAAGTTACGTTAAATCATAACGTCGGGTAACACTATGTTCAATGGATCCTCGGCTAATTTGATATGAATTCAAGTAGTAAAACTAGATAGTTAAATTGATACGTTGTTCGATAATTTATTTGCGTTTCTAATTGCTTGGTATTGTAGAGGGTGTGCATATATAATGAATAATTGCACCCGAGGTAACGGAGAAACCAGAAATGTCGTATTCGAATAACTCACCTTAACCGAGTTTAAACTCGAGACCCCTTGAATGTGATGTAGACAGGCTGCCAGCAAAGCTACAGAGTAACCATTGTAATATTTGAAGTGTAGTACTTTCTTGCATAAGGAGAAGGATAGAGAGTGTAAGAAGATACGAGGAGTGTGCGTAAAATAAGGTCTGCAAGGCGCTGGAGCCGTGAGGAACGCTGTTAGGCGAGATCCGGCAACATTGACGTGTAGCTTGGTTTCACCCCTTCAAATTCCTACCACAAAGAAACCGTTGCAACTATTAGTCTTGGCTGGGCAGCCGTTTGCGATGGAGCTTCCTATCACTACCACCGCCAAGTCCGAGTTGCGTGCACTGATCCGTGTTTTGAGTGTCCAGGGCACTATCCCTATTGAAATTCATCGTCAGTTATGCGAAGTCTATGGGCCACAGTGCATGGACGTCAAAAACGTGCGAAAGTGTGTCAGAGAGCTCAAAGACGGACGTACAAACGTCCACGAGGAACAGCGTTCTGGTCGGCCTTCGGTTTCAGCCGAAACAATTGCAAAAGTGGAGCAAGAAATGCTTAAAGATCGGCGTGTGACAGTTCGTGAGTTGTGCGAACTTATCCCTAAAGTCAGTAAGACTACGATTGACAAGATTTTGACCGAAAATTTGCATTATCGCAAGGTGTGTGCGAGGTGAGACCCCAAAATGTTCACCGAAGACCATAAACGGCAACGTGTTGAAGCGGCCCACCGATTCCTGGAGCGCTATGCAGAACAGGGCGAGGGATTGTTGGATTCAGTTGTCACTGGCGATGAAATCTGGGTGCACCACACCACGTTCTCCTCAGTGACGGTATTCGAGTTCGCCGAAGCCGCGAAAGTTCAAACAGACATTTTCCGACGGCAAAGTGATAGTCAGTGTGTTCTGGGACAGAAAAGGTGTATTGTTGTGCGAGTTTACGCCTGCCGGCACAACAATAAACGCCGCTAGCTAATGTGATACTTTAAAAAAATTACGACGTGCCATTCAAAGTCGAAGGAGGGGAATGCTGACGAAGGGAGTGCCTTTTCATCACGACAGCACTCGTCGCCATAACAGCTGATCTCCTGGCCCAGTTCGGATGGTACATCGTCACCCATGCCCCCTTCAGTCCAGACTTAGCACCTAGTGATTATCATCTGTTTCCTGAGTTGAAGCCACACCTGGTTGGAACACATTTCCAGACCGACGATGATCTGAAAAACGAGGTTGAGCGCCACCTGCGCAACTTGGCTGGAGAGTGCTACGACAAGAGTATACAAAAACTGCCACAGCGCATGCAAAAGTTCATCTATCGCAATGGTAATTACGTTGAAAAATAGCTGTAAGTTCCCCCTTTGCATCGATGTAACATTCATGGACAATAAACATGTTTTCTATATTAAATAAAATTGGAATTGAAATTACTCGTAGGTTTGAGGATGCGAAGGGAGGTAGGATATGAAAATGGCTGCTGACGAAGGCCGTAGGCTTAAGTTTTGTAGCAAATGATGTTTTAAAATTACGCTCATCACATTCACAAGATGCTAGACTACTGCAGCGCCGCGTCCTACTGTACAACACTAATGTTGGCTGGCCAAATGAGTGGGTATTACCATCATCACATCATTAAGTTAATGTTTCCCCGCAGAGGGTGCCAAAAGTTCCCACACAGCCATCATCATTTATCCCACGTACACTCAAGAACAAAAAATTTGGCGAGCCCTGCTTTATTTGACCTCACCTACTGAACGTAGAGCGCCGAGGAGTTATTACACCGAGATGGCAACTCTTAGGAATCGCTCCCGCCTCGGTAGCGTGGATGGTAGCGTGTCTGCCTTACGTTTAAGAGGTCCCGAGTTCGAATCTCGGTCAGGATGAGTTACCTGGATAAGGGTTTTACCGGGGTTTTCCCATATACTGAAAGAAAATGTCGGGTAACTCTAAGCTGTATGGACCTTGGGCTCATTTGAGCATCATTTATCCATTCTATTCATCGTCCGATATGACTTGACTTGGGAATTGCATACAGTTATTCACATTTCGATCCCCTGTGGACTACCAATTTGATCAAAGGCTTTTTCGCGGGTTTTCTTGGTGAAGTCGTTCCACGACATCCCTTCTCTGCATTTATCGTACTGGAACTTATTTTGGGAACTTAGTGTGGGCCGGGGCTACTCCTAGTGCTTAAATATTGTGTATAAACAAACAAAAGAAGTTTTTAAACAAATGAAAATTGTTTTGTAGGGCAAAAACATTCAGAATTATTTATATTGTTGATCATGCCACTTATGCAAATTATTGTAATTCTTTATTCAGTCACCAACATTTCATTCTGTTTAATTGTTAACCTGTTGACGGGGACGTCAGCTCTTGTATACGAGGGAGTATGTAGTGGATGGAAGGTTCAAATGAGCAGGTAGTTTGATGTATATTCATCAGAGGGCAGTAGCTATCGGACGGAGTATTTTTTTTTTTTTGGGAAAACAGGAATAAAGGTATAGGAAGAACCAACAACAGGGTATATTGGGTATCTGGACAGGAAGAAGGATGGGGCATGGGAGGGATGTTGTTCTGAGGTGATTCTATTTATTGGGGCCTGTGGTGCTGTTTTAGTTTGGACTGTTGAGGCGAAGTTGATGGCCGGTACCGCCTAAGCAACCCGGCTGTTCGTGGGTGGAAACTAGGGTTTGCGGAAAATCCGCTTGTGGTGATCAGGTAGCAGCCATGATCCAGGGGACCCTGACTGCGACCTGTGAACTGTGGTGACTGTTGAATTTTAACTTTGGCAAAATGTGCAACCGCCAGGGCCGCAATTGTCGGGGCTGCAACCGATGCCTTCAAGGGCTCGGTTTCGTGGAGGGTTGCGGCGAGGCAGGTCCTGTGGCGGCGGCGTCCAATGGGCGCGAGAGTCTCTGCGAGGCTGGGCGTGTGGTGGCGGTGCTCCGTTGTCTCGAGCAGGGGTTCTCCGGAGGTCATCAATGGACTGCGTGATGTAGCCCTGGTGTGTGCGGAGGGCTTCCTCAAGCTTCCTGCTTGGCGTTCGGGTGTCGTTGATGTAGCCGACGATCTTCTCGAGGTTAGCCTTGCAGTAGTTTAAGGCCTCGGAGGTGGCGCTGGCGTCTTCCTGAGTAGCGCTTTGCGGGGCTTGGGCGGCTTCTCTGACATCATCCAACGTCTGACGCAGGGCTTCCTCCCATGTAGCTACCCGCGCCGTCAGCTTCTCGATGGATGCCTGCAGTTCTGTGAGTGTGGCGGTGACGGTGTGCAGAAGTTCTCGGTGCTCGGCGCTGGTCTGCTTCCCCTGGTGCTGAATGGTGATTTGTGCGTATGTGCGGCGTTGTGTCTGCTGCGGGATGTGGCGTGAAGTAGGAGGGTGAGGCTGGTGTTGAGGAGGAAGTGGAGTATGAAGGTGAGGCTGGTGTTGGCGGTTAGAGGTTCGGCGTTGTTGTTTGGGATTTAGTGGGCACGAAGCTTGTCCCGTAATGGCGTGAGTTGTTTCCGTGTTTTGGCTGGTTAGAAATATCTCGTTCTTTCCATGGAACACTCTCGAAGTTTCTAGACGGTCATAGAACTAGTGACGTTTATGTCACTTCCGCTTTGTTAACGTGGGATTTTAGGAGAATCCAGTAGTATGTCAGTCGAGAGAAGTAGTGTGTGGAAGACGCATGTGTTTCGTTTGACTGCGGAGGCTGAACGTCCATCCACTACAGTAATGTAAGCTCCCCATTCGTTATGTAAAGGTAATTTAGAATGCGTTTGAATAATAATAAGTAAATTCAGTTAACTAGAGCTTTCTTCTACGAGGGTAGGTCAAAAAGTAATGCCACCTATTTTTTTCTCTTTTAATTGCTAAGAAAATTGAATCCAATTTACATAGCTTTAAAACTACAACACTGACTATTAATTTGTCACTATTCAATATAATCTTCGTCCTGTTCCACAGTTTTGGTGCACTTTTTAACTAGGGCATGTATTCCACTGTGGTAAAACACATGGTTTTGCTTCCTAAGTCATTGATACACGGACGTTTCCACAGCCTCCTCATCTTCAAAATGAATCCCACGATGAGCTTCCTTTAGTGGCCCGAACAGATGGAAGTCTGATGCTGCCAAGTCAGGGCTGTAAGACTTGCCATCCCAATTTCTCAATTTCTGCAGTGGTGTAACGGCTGATGTGTGGTCTTGCATTGTCAAGCAAAAGAAGAACATCCGCCATAGTTTTTGTTGGGCGAACTCGGAGAAGACGTGCTTTCAGCTGTTTGAGAGTTCTGACGTATTGGACAGAATTTATTGTGCACCTCTGCTCCAAAAAATCAATCATAAGCACACCCTCTGCATTCCAAAACACTGTCGCCATAACTTTCCCTGCCGACAGCTGAGTTTTGATTTTTTTTTTCTTCGGTGACGTGTGATGCCATTCCATTGACTGCCTCTTTGATTCAGGTTCAGAAAAATGAAGCCACGTTTCGTCTCCAGCAACAAATTTTTCCAGAAACTCCTGTCCCTCCAAAGTGAAGAGATGTAAGTGTTCGGATGCTATTGTTTTCCTTGTTTGTTTTGGGCGGTTCACATTCTTGGTACCCAACGTGAACAAACTTTTGAGTAACCCAGTTGTTGAATAATCTTCATCACACTGCCTTTACAGAGGGAGGTAATGCGACACAGTTCACCTGTTGTTACCTGGCGATCACCACGAATGATGTCATCGACTCTCTGAATGTTGCATGGAGTCACTGCCGCTTCGCTTTTCATCTGCCAATGGTGTTTGTCCTTCAGCTTCGTTACAGCGACGAACCCATCGTCTAACAGTGCTGACATCCACCGTTGCATCACCATACACGTTTTTTAGCCTTTCGTGAATGCGAATTGGCGGTTCACCTTCCGCAGTCAAAAATTCAATCACAGAACGCTGTCTAATACGAATGTCGATGTCAGCCATTTTGGAAGGGAATGCAGTGCTACCATCTGTTGACTTAGGGAGTTACTACTCCAGGGGATTGGAGAAGAAGGTTTGAGGAATTGCGCCAAATTCAAAGTTTTCACATAACTTACTTATTTAAGGGGAAAAAATAGGAGGCATTATCTTTTGACACACCCTTGTATTACTTTCTAAACATATTTCTTGAAAACATCCCGGTCTCCAAATAAACGCATGCAAAGCTAGGGCAAAGGCTTCATGTAGTAAGGACGCCGCAATAATTTCGCTTAAATTTCAATTTTGTTTTTTGTGTGGGGCTACTTCACGGTGCAACTTGCACTCTATATTTGAGTTTGATTTATGAGTCACTATGTTTACACTCAAATTCCACTTACTTGTTGTTGTATAATTGAAACGTTTTCAAGATCATTCGATCTCATCCTCAGCTGTTTGGTGACTAAATGAACCTTCCTCTTCTTCCACTACTACGGAGCTCCGATCACCCTGTCATCTGGTGTTAGGGGCACTAAGTTTTAATACTTCATTTAATGCCGTGATTTCAAAATTTATAACTTTATCACGGTTTTTGTTTATGAATATTTTTTCCCAAATATCCAATTCTTTGGGTGTACTTAAAGATTTTAACAGTTTAATGTTGTGGCCAATGTTGTGGTTTTCTGTCCAAAAATGGTGTGAAACTGCAGATTTTTCTGTTTGTTTCAACTTAATGTTCCTCTGGTGTTTTTTTTGCCTGGTTTTCCGACATTAAATGAAGTATTAAAACTTAGTGCCCCTAACACCAGATGGCAGGGTGATCGGAGCTCCGTAGTAGTGGAAGAAGAGGAAGGTTCATTTAGTCACCAAACAGCTGAGGATGAAATCGAATGATGTTGAAAACGTTTCAATTATACAACAACAAGTAAGTGACGTTTGAGTGTAAACATAGTGACTCGTAAATCAAACTCAAATATGAAGAATACTTCACTGTTAATAATGCTTCTGCTTTTAATATTTGCACTCTATAACTCCTAACAGCAGCTAAAGCTGAGCCCCACATAATTCTAAGGTGTTTGGCATCAAAAGTTTTCAACTTAAACGCAAATTTTAAAAATAAAACACCAGGGCGCAAGGTACTGCATCCATTCCCAGAACCTGAAGGTACATAAATTGTAACCTAAAAATAAATTTTTACTTCAAAACCTGCAACACATCCTACAAAATCCCCAAAAGAAGAACCTTACGTTAACGGGTGGACACTTCCAACGGTCGTTCGGGTGATGTAACCTTTCTAGCATTTTCCTGGAGTCCCGGGTAGCTTCCCGAAGAACCCGGTAATTCAGGAAGGTTGGACACAGGGAATGATCCCACGACCTCTGAAATTCTAGTCACACATTTGAGAGTAGTACTATACTTGCACTACTTGCTCTAAGTACGCAGCAGTGCTCCCATCTGTGGTGAAGGTGAAGAAACAGGACTTTATTTAAACGTTTGGTGTAAGCCTAAAAACGGCGCCTACATCGTTTGTCTCGCTTAAGAAGATAGCGGTCCACACGCAATATCAGCCGGGCTCTGTAATTTAATTAGTCGGTGGTACGAACGACAGGTCATGACGTCTGTTTCAGGTGTTTGCAGGGCTCGTTGCGTGCCTTCAAAATTACCACCACTAGAGATGTAAATGAAATTATGCTACCGGCCTCCGCGTACAAAGGGTCCTGGGTTTAGCATAAGAGCAGGCTATGGCCGCTTTAGTTGCGGTTTAATGCAGATAAAACGAAGTAGGTCATGCTGCGAAAGAGTTGTACAGCAACAAATGGAGAGCGGATCTTAGCGGTGTAAGCCTCAATTATGCGGTTCAAAGCACAGGAGATTTGAAATGTGTTCTTGGTCTTTTGCGTTTCTAATTGCTTGGTATTGTAGAGGGTGCACATGTATAATGAATAAGCTTGAGAAATTGTACCCGAGGTAACGGAGTCCACCACTAATAGGTAGCAATGAATTATCACGAATTTATAAACGGTGTTTGTTTATGGTTTAAGCTTCCCAAACAGATAAGAAATGCATTGATCGCGAATGAATTGGCCGAAATAGTAGGCCAAGAATAGTAGAACATGAAGACATATGAGGGGTTTTCAATAAGGAATCATCATAATTTTTTACGGTCATGATTTTTCGCATTAAAATTTAAACTTATTATATTCTGTTAGCTTAATTTGAAACAAACACGCCGTAGTAGTTTCATTGTTGGTGCTCCTGTGAGAACCAAGCAAGTTCAGACAAGTTCACATGCAGTTAAAGTTGATGTTAGAGAAACATCCGGAGGTTCTTTCAAACGTAATCACTGCTGATGAAACTTGGCTACATTATTTTGATCCTGAGAGCAAACAGCAAAGCTCAGTGTGGAAATCTCCTTCATCACCAACACCCCGAAAAGCAAAAGTGGTTGCTTCTGCTGGGAAAGTTATTGTCATCTCATTCTTTGATATTCATGGAATGGTTTATCAGAATGTTGTACCTGCACACACATCAGTAACTGGACAATACTACAGGGATGTCCTGAGTACATTGCAAGACTATATCAGGCGCAAAAGACCGCATTTCCGTGAAGCAGGCTGGATGCTACACTACGATAATGCGCGGCTACATATTGCCAATGTCCTTGCTGAATATCTTGCAAAAATCATTGTGAAGTACATCCCTCACCCTCTCTATACTCCGGATTTAATGCCTTTGTGGGATGCATTATCCATCATCAGAAGCAGTGGTGAAGGCTGCGGAGGCGATTTTGAAGGATCTCTCAAAAATGGTTTCCAGTATGTCTTTGAAGACTGGCAGAAACGCTGGGACAAGTGCATCGCATTCAGGGGAGACTATTTTGAGAAGGATCATCAACATTTTGAGGATGAGTAAAGGTACGTTGTCAAAAAAAAAAAAAAAAAAAAAAAAAAAAAAAAATTGTGACCATTGTTTATTGAACAGACCTCGTGAATTGTGAAATATAACCCGAAGCTTTCCAGGCGACGAATATGTTAGATATCTTCTTGGGAAACAAGCCAGGTGAAAGGACGATCAGAAATCGACGTTTCGGGAGTGTACATCTCTGCCATCATCAGGATATTTTAAGAAATGTTATAACCACAAATGTATCTCTGCATATAGCACAAATATAAACAAAGACAAAACACTATGAATTCTCGCATCACTGAACAAAAGACTGTTTTCAGTAAATTATGTGCCAGGTCAGGAGATGGCGTGAGTATACACAATTGAATGGGTCAGAGAAACGTATCTAGTTGACTTGATCATCAAGCTATACATATCTGTGCTTCTTAAGCTGACGGATTTAAATTTTTAAGGCTGGTTTCGAAGAGGAGCTGAACTGAAATGCAGCATCACGACTAAGCGTGCTCCTTTCAGAGGAAATGGCCAAAGTCTCCTTAACTCTCCGCTCCCAGTAACTGTTGCATTCTGTTAAGATGTTCGTCTCCCGAAAGTCGTCTCTATGGTCGTTATTAAAACAATGCTCTGCCAGGCCAGTCTTCTCAGGTTGCATTAAACAAATGCTCTGTTCATGTTCGTTTATTTTGGTAGCGATGGTCCTTCCGGTTTGTCCTATGTACGGTGTCCCACATTCACAGGGAGTGCGGTACACTCGCGGAACTTGGAGGTCCAGTTTGTCCTTCACCGGTCTCAAAAGATGTTTAATCTTCGGAGGTGGCTTGTGAATGGTCCTGAATGGTTGATTTCCAATCGTCTCTTCACCAGGCTTGTTTACCGAGAAGACCTAGAACACAAATTGTGGTTTCCGGTAAAGCTCAGTGGTTACTTAAAAGAACCTATAATGTCAGATTTAATATTGCTATGTTGTATAAGGTTGCTTAATTATTTTTTTGTAATTTACGTCCTCCAACTAAGTCATAACGGACGATGAATGAAATTGGTGAGATAATGCTCAAATGAGTTCGGGGCCCTTAGAGTTATCTGACATTAGTCTCTCAGGATAAGGGAAAACCCCGGAAAAACCTTATCCAGGTAGCTCACCCTGACCGAGTTTCGAGCTCGGGAGCTCTGGAACGTGAGGCAGACACGCTACCGAGGCGGGCAGTCAGCCAATGCAACTATTTTGTCGTGCTTTCATAAAGGGTGCTCCATCAGTCGTAACACTTACAAGTTTGTCTAATGGAAGCTGAAATTTATTTCCCACATCATGGACACCGTTGAAAATGTCTTTTCCACAAGTTGTACTTATAAGGAACACTATACGTAACGTTTCTTCTAAGATATTTAAATATCAACTCCGTTAAGAAATACAATTAACCGCGCCTCGTCTGATCTGTCTAGCGATTCATCCAGGTCAAGAGAAAAACATGTTAATGACCTTATTTTGTCCTTTAATTGTCTTTTCAAATCACAACACAATTCTTCTATGTATCTCATTACCAGGGGCGGCTTCTCAATGGGGTAGCATGTTTGCGCTACAACCAAAATGCTGGGTCTCCCTTTAATGCAAGGGCATGTTCCATTTGACGTTCAGTTCGTCCTTGTCTTTTGCAGCGGCCCTCAGCGCGCTGTATTGTGTGCAGGTGCCAAGTAGTTCACTCTCAGTTGCAAACCACTGGCATACAATGGGGAGGTATAGGCCAGGATGAACCTAGGGCGTGCCGAGGCAAGTAGCGGAGAAGGGCGGGGCTTATGGCTGCATAAGGTTGGTTAACCTAGCAGCCAGAAAATAGAGAATGCCAAGCCTTCTCCTTCTGTTTTCAGCGCCACCTATTTATTATTCTCATATTAAGTGTTCGCATCGGTCAAATATTACCACAGATTACTATTACCTACCAGAGCATAGCCACATGTTTTGTGCCGTGTTTTGTTAGCTGTGTAGTGCTTTGAGTAGTGAATAAGAGTGACTTATTTAAATACAAGTATATTGTGTTATATAAGGAGAAACAATGAATTCCATAAAGGGTCTATTAGCACATCCTTTTTAAAAATGAGCTTAGAAGAAAAAACCGAAAATAAGCGACTTGGAAGTCCCACGCCAAATATAAAAATCACATAGGTAGTCAAAACAAAAACAAGATATTTGAACTGGAACTTTAACAACAATGTATATGAGAAATATAATTTGATGTGCGGTTATAATATTAAAAATAGCCGTTTTGCTTTCCTTGCGTTCTCTTTGGCGGTGAAGATCCGTGGGTAAAACATGGCGTGAATGCTTTGCAGCATCTTCATGATCGCGCTAAAAGCACGTAACTTAAAAACTGCACATGAAAAACACAGTTTTGCTATGCTTGGCAATGTAAATATAGCAAAGCAGATGAAATGTGTAGTGTTTAACGCCCGCTTTTACTACATACGGCACCGCAGGCGATGGCACTGAGGATACATGAGATGAAGATGGAGCACCGGTGGAATGAGATGGCGGGGGAAACCGGAGATCCCGGAGAAAACCCGCCCCAGCGCCGTGTTGTCCACCACAAATCTCACTTTGCAAAGCAGATGGACAGTGCATATCGGAGAACAATTGAAGAACACAGCCAGAAAGTGGCTCAAAATAGGTATGTTTTAAACATTATTGTTAACTGCATTAGGTTTTGTGGAACCTTTGAGTTAGCTCTACGAGGACACGATGATTCAGCTACGTCAAGCAATCCTGGTATTTTTCGAGGACTGATAAACTTCAGTGCAGAGCTAGATTGTGTTCTGAAAAACCTATCTGGAGAATGCTACAGTGTTTAAGGGGACCTCCAAGACAATCCAGAACGAAATCTTGCAATGTACACTTGAAGTCTGCCATGAAGAGATATCAAGTCCGTTTTTAGCTGCATAAATAGAAGAGTGTTATGCTCTAGAGTGTTTCTGAAATACGCATGTTGTGTTATACGCTGTGAATTGCCGTTAACTTGTGTATACAGCAGTATATAGTGGTAGGCTTAAACAACCGTTTGTTACTTTAAAAAAATTAAATTGCATGGATAAATTTGTGAACCACCGATTTTCAGAGCCACCAGCCGCCCCTGCACTGTACCACGATAGAGACTGACTGATGCAAGTAAATCGACTAAATCTGGACAAAATTCCTTTGCAGCAACTAGCAGGCTTTGGTTTCATATTTTTTTCCAATAAGTTTATAAGAAAGCTGTACCAAGTTGTAAACATTAGGGTTATATGTAACAAGTGCTTTCATTTGTTCCAATTTTTGTGATCTGGCTTCAGCTAGAACAAAGATACTGTAACAAATCCATTGTTACGACTGGCGGCGTAAGCGCTAAAAGTCTTCGGGGGAGCGATAACAGACGAACTGTGTGTCACGGAGACAAAACAGCCTGCATAAGCAGATAAACATAGCGCGGGGATAAAAGGCATGCCAAAATAAACTAAGATAAATGAAAATGTATAGTGACATCTTGAATGATAGAAATTATTCGGTTTCTCGTTTGTTTTAGAACAGTCTAGAAATTATCAATGGAGGTATATATTTGTTTTATTTCTTTTTTGCTGTAATTTACGTCCTCCAACGTTAACCCCTATCGGAGGATCAATGGAATGGGTGAAATGATGCTCAAATGAGTCCAGGGTCCTTAGAGCTTATACCTACCCGATATTCGTCTTTTAGGATAAGGGAACACCCCGGAAAAACCATATCCAGGTAACTCATCATGACAGAGATTCGAACTCGGGACCTCTTGAACGTGAGGTAGTACGCTACCACCACGCTACCGAGGCGGGCATTTGTTCCTTAGTTTTATATCTTGGGAATATGCATATTTTGTTTGTTAACAACGCTGTGAATTACCAGAATCACACGCGCGCCGCCGGTGTGCCGAAATGCGATCCTGTGGGGTTTCCTTTAAACGTAAGTACAGATGTACTTTTTTATATTGGAAAGTGCAGAGCGATACGCAGTGGTATCTGGACGAGTCCACCTCAGAACGGTTGCAACTGGAGGCGAGGGCAGGTCAGTTGCGTACCAGTTGCGAGAAACTAAACACGTGCAGAGCTACTCGGTAACACTACAGCTTGTTTCAAAATGTGCTTGTCTCCTGGTTCCAAGAGAGCATTTGTAAATTACGCCTCCTAGCAGCACATTAGGAAATAAAGTGTTACATTTAAAAACACGAGAAATAATAACCAATGTCCATAGATTTATAAAAAAGGAACAATGGTCTGGGTCAGCTATAAAAATCTGGGGAAGGGAATCTAAGGCAACAGTTGTGTCATAAAACAGTTTAGGAGAGTTTATAAGGAAAGAAAAGCCATTGGTGTTATTGCAACAACGTCCTTCTCTATGCCCAGTAAACAAAGATTAAGAACATGCACAAAATCTAATTTGGATGTTTTAATTCAGAAGTATTTAGGCGAATTATGTATAATTTTAAAGCACAGAAAAACAAAGACCAACTTTGAAGAAAGTGCTTATGAACCTAAAAATTCTACTGATATGCAAGGCAGTGTCTAAACATTAAGAAGAGTTCTTTTGAAGCTAGGAGTATTTGAAAAAAAAACCACTAAGTGTGACAAACAAATTTTAATCGAACAGCGCACCATACGTGCAAAAAGGCTTAAGTATTTACGAAATATTCGGAGATATCGAAGTGAAGTTTATATAGTTTATATGGTTGAAACTTATATAAATACAGCACATACTGGACCATATGGCTGGAGTGAAATACGTTACAGGGACTCTGCAGCGATATTGAAAGGCCGACAGTTGTTTATCATGCCTGCTGGAGGAGAACAGGGTTTTGTTCCAAATGCCTATGCACTATTTAAGATCCAACAAAAGCGTGGAGATTACTACCATAGTAAGAATTACAACTTAGTTCATAAGAGCTGCAAAACTGGCTTCGAGAATGAAATTTGTTTTTAGACACCTTATGCACCGCCCTCCCCTCTCGTAATCTTACGTGTGTGACGCATTGTGGTGATAGGTGCACTATCCCCACCACAGTTGCTACTCATCCCTACCGCGCAGGATTCCTGTCAAGATAAAATAATACATCTGTAAATTTGTCGCTTTTCAAAACCATTAATCTAGAAGAGCTTTGAACCCGCGACTTTGGTCAGCGTCTAGTCAATGAGTCGTCCACGCCAACTTATATTTCAGGTTTTATATAAATAAAAGGAGGTCGAAAGCGTTTTGATGAAGGAAGCATGATAAAGCCACCAAAATCTCCGACCGTATTCATGGAAGCCCTTACAAAACTCGTGTTGTTTATGATGCGTTGCTTTGGAAACGAAATGAGGTTGCCTGCAACAAATAATATTGCAGAAGGTCAAGAAAAAAGCAAATAAAGGACGCTTATAGCCTAGAGTTATCTATGTATATGAGAAGGGCTATCTGTTTATGCAACAAGGCGGTCATGTTGAGGTTTACGTAAGGTCAGCGCATATATTGTCGATGTTCTATAATACAAGATCCAAAACGAGAATACTACAAGACCTTCGTGCTGAGATCATGCCAAAGTATGTACAGTTACTCCAAAAAGTATTTGTCTAATGCATCAGTTTATGTTTAAGGATGTATGGATAGTGGAAAATCATCAGAATAAAGTACAGCAGGAACGCTCTTTGTTTATTGATTAATGAAAAAGAGAATGCAATAAAACCACATATAGCATATATTCACATAAACATAGTTACACATTCAAAAATAAAAATATGCAATATAGAATATACAGTAAGTATTCGTCTGCATACTGAAAATGCTGTAGAATATTACGTTTAGTACTTAGTAGGTCCTCCATTCCTCTTTATAAATTCTTGCATTCTCCTTGGCATGGATTTCACTAAATATTGTGTCGTTTTCACTGTAATTTTACGCCATTCCTCTAGTAGAGCGTTCTTTAGATCTTTTATATTAGATATCTGATGATTGCTAATACTTTTGTCCAGTATACTCCACAAATGCTCTATTGTTTTGTATTGTGGTGGTGTCGGCATCCATCGTGGAGTATTATACAACAACCAGAACCTTGCATCTAGAGCACGTTTAAATTCAGCTGCCCAAAATTTCACTGTGGTAAATGATGGGACAGAGTTCCCATACACGGAATCCAACTCATCTTTGATTTCCGTAGGCGTATTGCCTTTCAAAAACAAATACTTAATGACAGCTCGATATTCGATTATGATCATTTTCATAAAAACACATCAACTCACTCAAACCACTGTTACATAACAACTGAGCGTCTAAAATGCTGAAACTTTGGTGAGTAACTGACAACAGATGAACAACGAAATTCACTGGCTGCCATCTTCATGTTAAAGTAGGAATCTTTTCAGACAACCCTCGTAAGAACACTATAACTCAATAACGAAAAGTGCTATTAAAAGAGGAAATTTAAAACTTAAGCGCAGTAACTTGCAAGATTTGGCAGATGAAGGCCTTGCCAGTTTAAGACATTTTCGTAGAAATTAAATATCTTCAATTTTTGGAACAGCTTTCGAAGGAATCTTCTGAACGATTCGTGCATAACTCGTGAAGCGTAACCGATAGATACGATTTTACTAAACAAAACTATGAGACAGTTAAAACACGCCGTTTATGTTAAATATTTTCTTTCTAGAGATATTTGCAAGGTAATTCCTGTCAAATGTTTGTATTTCCAAATATTAAAGGCTTTAAAAATGCCATTCTTTTTATATTTTTACCATACAAATAGGATGGTATATGAAAATAATTGCATAGCCACCGGCCCTCCCTCCGTCCCTTTCTCTTCTTCCATTCATTCGTCCTAATTTCTTGTTCACTTCCTTCCTTCCTTCCTTCCTTCCTTCCTTCCTTCCTTCCTTCCTTCCTTCCTTCCTTCCTTCCTTCCTTCCTTCCTCCCTCCCTTCCTTCCTCCCTTCCTCCCTTCCTGTCTCCCTCCCTCCCTTCCTTCCCCCCTCCCTCCCTCCTTCCCTCCCTCCCTTCCTTCCTTCCCTCCTTCCCTCCCTCCTTCCTTCCCTCCTTCCTTCGTTCCTTCGTTCCTTCGTTCCTTCCTTCCTTCGTTACTTCCTTCCTTCCTTCGTTCCTTCCTTCCTTCCTTCCTTCCTTCCTTCGTTTTTCTCTTTCTTTCTCTGTTTCTCTCTCTCCTTCTTTGTTTCTCTCTCTTTTTCTCGCTTTCTTTCTTTCTTTCTTTCTTTCTTTCTTTCTTTCTTTCTTTCTTTCTTTCTTTCTTTCTTTCTTTCTTTCTTTCTTTCTTTCTTTCTTTCTTTCTTTCTTTCTTTCTTTCTTTCTTTCTTTCTTTCTTTCTTTCTTTCTTTCTTTCTTTCTTTCTTTCTCTCTTTCTTTTCTTCTTTTTTCCTTCTTTCCTTCCTTCTTTCTTTGCTCCGTCACGCTTGTACTCCTTTCCTTTTCTTTATTCGTTTCTTTTACTTTGTTTCTTGGTTATTTTCCTTTCTGGTTGCTTTCTTGCTTCCTTTTTGCTTTCTTGTCCTTTTTGCTTTCATCCTTTTTGTCGTTTATTTTCCGTTTTTCTACAAAAACAAAAGAAATTCAAAGCCATCACATAACGACCACTTGAAAAAACCGACTATTGTTTTAACTTATTGTGATCTTGTTCTTCCATATTTCCAGTTGTGTCCTTTTATTATTCTGTATTTTATTATTCGTACATCTACAACGAAATCTGCAAAGAAAATGTGTAGGTTATCTGCATTTTTATTTTATTTTAGCCTATATTATCCCTTAATAGCAAAAGCTTCTTACCATTTTCGTAGAGTAACCCAAAAATACTCATTTAGTGAGCTAAATTATTTGAAATGACAGAAGTAAAGAACAGAATAAGTTTTTGGAACAATAGTGCGTTGAAAATAGGTTAGAGTTGGTAATGTAAATGTAATATATATTTTTGTAATATAAATTTCTTCATAAATATATATATATATATATATATATATATATATATATATATATATATTTACTAATGTTTTTAATCTTTAAAAATTTCAAAATGATATCCGCTGGATTTCCTAAGAAGATGGGTTTCGCCAATTTAACACTTGACAGGATATGAGGAGTTCCCCTGCAGGAGTTTACATATCCCTGGAGGAGTCATGTTGACTGTGCCATTAAGTATTTTTGTTAGTGTTGTAACTGGGTCGGCCACTAAATTAAATGAAAATGCCTTTGTTATACAGGTAAACGCGTAGTTTCAAATAATTGAAGTTTTTATTGCTTCCTGTGAACACAAGCAATTATTTCCTAATGTATGGTTGGACAGATGTTAATGAAACGAAGGAGGCACAAAAAATCAATTAAATTTCCATTAATGTTCTCGTATTTGTTATATGAGAGTGCTTTAGTTGCTTATGTGCACAACATTCCTGGAAAAGTTGGTTGACATTATACAACGCGGATTGGAATATACAAATCCGAAAATGGGTTTCTTTGTTAATTATATGGTATTTACTTTTAACATCTGTCTCATTTCATTTCATTTTGAATCCCCAAAATGACAACTGCATTTTCAATTTGTCTATTATCTTTCTAGCGGCAAATGAAATACAGCATTTGATCCATAAGTTCGATATACGAGGGTGGTCTGTAGAGTTTCCGATCTCAACAAAAGATGGTAGCACTGGTAAATAAAAGCTAGTGAATTTCGTTGTTCAGCTGTTCACAGTTACTCACCAAAGTTTAGCCATTTTGGACGCTCAGTTGTTATGTAACAGTCGTTTGAGTGAGTTGATGTGTGTTTTTAAAAAAATGGACAAAATCGAGTATCGAGCTGTCATTAAATATTTGTTTTTGGATTCTGTGTATGAAGACTCTGCACCATCATTTACCTCAGTGAAATTTTGGGCAGCTGAATTTAAACGTGGCCAAAAGAGCTTGGCAGACGAACGTTCGGGACGATCAGAAACTGCAAATACCCACGAAAACATCGTGAAAGTTCACCAAATGGTGCTAGACGACCACCAAATTAAAGTAACAGAGATAGCAGAAGCTATGAACATGTTCATAGGTTCGATTACCTTGGTCGACCTTCCTGACCCATGGGTTTTTTGGGTGTTTCCCGGGTAGCTAGGCAAATATTGCGTAGGTTAATTACATACCTCCATCCAGTCCCTCCATATCTTCATTATCATTTCACATCATCTCTCATCTGGTGGTCTATTTCAGGGTAGAAGTATCGGCGGAAGTCTCGGCGGTACTCCTCCGGTGGGTTGGTTGCCAGTCTCCGCTCCTCTACTGGGACCATTTTTTTTTCCGCCAGCCAGGGACCTTTAAGGCCCGGATCGCCTGCCGGGGATCATTATGGCTCGACTGTTTGGCTCGTTGCCGTTCCGCTGTGGGGGAGCGAGTTCGTTGTCCTGACCTGTCGGGGGAGGTCTCTATCCAAGTAAACTGTTGGGACCCTGCCTTCTGTACTGCCGTGGCTCCTTGGGTCGGCCGCCGTCTATCTCCTTCGCTTCATCTTTCCTCCCGAAGGGGGGCGTAAGTACAATGAGCCCAGCATGGTGTCCTACGTACCGAATCCCCTCTGTAATAAAATTCCAAACCTAATCCTTTCTCTTCAACATTCTAAAACAGTAAAATAATATAGTACCATATAAAGAGTATCGGTACCTAAAACGAGAAATTCTGTGAAGAGTGGGGAATAAAAATAAACATAAATAAGTCGAAAGTTATGGCCTTCAAGAAGGGAGTTAAACTAAATAAAGATGAAAATGGATACTAAATGACAAAAGGATAGAAGTAGTCAATGAATTTGAATAGTTCGGAGTAAGGTTGAATAACAATGGAAAATGCAGAGCATGCAGGAGAACAATTGAAGCAAAAGGAACGGCGGCAATGAATGGAATAAGAATATGCAAATATAAACTAGAAATGACAACCAAATGGTTAGAAAGAATGTATGAAGCACTAGTTGAATCTAAAATGTTGTATACAGTGGAGATCTCGGGGGCACAGAGGTAAACAAAACGGTGGACCAAAACAACAGAAGGTTTTGTAAAGAGCTACTAGGCTTACCAAGATCAGCACCTAGGGAAGTAACTTTAGCAGAATTAGGAAAGACAAGAAGAAATGGAATAATAATGGAAAGAATAGTAACATTTTGGTATAGGTGTTTGGCCAAAGAAGAAGGGGAAATTATGAAATTACGCATGAGACAGCAAAAAAGATTAGAGAACTCAAATAGTTGATGGGCAGAGATAGGAGGTATTATGAAAAAAAAAATAGGAATGGGAGATATATGGAGATTAAAGGAAAGGAGTACATTCGATGTGGGTAAATTAGTAAAATACAGAATAGAAGATATAGAAAGACAGGAAATATGGGGAAGTCTAGAAAATATGAAATAATTACAACTTTACAAACAAATAAAAAGAAATTTGGGACGAGAAGCATATGTAGATTACTGCAATAGACAAGAGAGAGAAGGGTTAGCTTGGATGAGAACAGGAATAATATTTCTAAGAGGAATAAGAGGTAGGGAAAAGGAAATTTGTGAATTGTATGGGGAAAAGGAAAGCACAGAACACTATGTAACAGAATGCGAGGAGGTTGCAATATGGAGAAAGAATGTTTGGGAGGAAAAATGGAAGAAAGTAGAGAAGAGGATAGTAGCTATAAAAATGTTAACGGGCAGGGAGGAAAAGAAGGTAAGAAGTATTGGCGAGTTCTTTCAGAAAGTAAAAGAAAAATGCGCCTGAAATGTAAAGAATATAAGAAAGGAAGATGAGAGGGAAGAATGGGACTAATTAAGTAACAAGGAGGTATGGAGGTTAAGAGGTATCTGGCAGAGCAGAAGACCAGGGTGTCACGTAAGCCAAGGTAGCAACAAGGTAAAGACAAATAAATCTAGGCAAAAGTTGTAAATAGTAAAATTTTGGAATACGCACAGTAAATATATAATATCTAATGTAAATAGCAAGTTTCAAAAACATAATCCCGTTATAATTTAATGATTAATATATTGCTTTTATTGCCCGATATTTGGACACTTTTTCTTTTATATCATCTTCACTTTTTCCGTCCCCTGGCTGTTTCTGGGCCGTAAAATCTTATTTTTGTTCTTCTGCAGCTTTGATATCTGCTATGTGAAGTTTCTTGCATTTGAGATTTCTGAAAAAACTTAACAGAAGTTTACAAGCACAGCATTTCTGTTAGTTTGATTTTTTATATTTCATATTTTCTTGTACAATATCCATCACAAATTCAGTACAATAAAATGTAATATTGAACATGCTGTATTATACCTCCTGTACAAATATATGAAATTGCTGACCTTAAGATTTACTCGCTGACTCAGGTCCCCTGGCTACAAGCCTTTGGTTTTCCTTACCACTCTGTAATTTGTTAACTCCTTACATTCTATCAGGTAATGAACAGTGCTCTCTTCCTCTCCACAAAATTCACATATCCCTACCTCATTACTTCTCAACCCTTTTAAGTATAATTTTCCTACCCTCATCCATGCAATGCCTTCTCTTCCAATTTTGTCACATTGATCTATATATTTTTTCCTACCCCATTCTGTCTTTAATTTCCTATAAAATTTCAAACATTTCTTTTCTTCCACACTTTCCCATATCTCCTGCCTATCTATGTCTTGTAGTCTAGTTCTCACTTCCTTCCAAATACTGTTATAATTTGTCTCCTCTGCTCTCCATAGATCTTCCATGCCTATCTTTAATACCATTCTTTCCAATTCCGACCACCAACTGTTTGTAGTTTTAATGCTTTTCTGTTACTCATGCATAGATTCAATAATTCCCCACTTCTACCTTTTGGTCTCCTATGAACCATTCCTCTCCTTTCCTAAGTATATATCGTCTTTTAAATACCATTATTTTTTATTTTTTTCTGTTTATTCTTAGTCCCCAGACAGCGCAAGACCTATGGATTGCCTCAATTGTTTTTAGTAGACCTATTGAATAGTATAGTAATCAATTTGCATCCCTGTCTTAAGCCTAATTTCTGTTCGGCTTCTTCTGATAAAAAATTCAACCCACATTTTATTCTGAATTTCACTCCACTATACATTTTATCAATTTCATTTATAAACTTCTCGCTCACCCCTTTTCTTCTTAATTTCCATTTTAAAGCCGCTTGTTTATTTTATCGAACACTTTCTCAAAATACATAAAAAGCATACAGTCTGCCCCTTTTCCTGCTCAAGTACTTATCAATTAACGTCTTGATTTATTTTGTATATATAGACCGTCACTAGACGGAAGTTAGATTTAGTAGCGTAAATGCCTTTACTTTAACACAGTAACTCAGGAATTCCCATAAATTTTTATTACATCTATAGTTCAAGTTTAACGTAATGTTAAGAAAGAGGCACATATTTTAGAGCTTTTAAAATTGGCCGCAAATCTAGTTCTATATTGTCACCCAATTAGCGGAAGGTATAACGGCACAGCTGTGAGGAAACGAAAAGGAGCGGAGCCACGCCTCCCATTAGTCTCTGTCACTAACCGAGGGGTGGTTAAAGGAATATCACCCGTCCCTGGATGTTTCTCTCCCCTTCTCCCATCACCGGGAATATTCGCCTGAAAACTAGAAAAGCCGAGAATACGGCGAGATGCCTATAAAAATGGTTTCAGAGAGACAGACAGTCAGTGTTTGACGTGCTAGCGCCGTGTTAATGAACGAGAAGACTGTGTGTAATTGTGTACATGCATCTGAACGGTAACGGACGAACTGGTGAATCGTAATTGGTGTATTACGTAATTTTTTGTAATTGGCAAGTGTTCAACTGTAAGTCGGTGGAAATAAAGAACATTGTTGAGTGGTGTAATTGGACTTTTCATTTCACGAACCCACAAAGTCACACTGGTGTCAGGAAGCGGGAAAACAACATAACATCACCGAACATTACAAACATGGAGGCAGCATTAGAAAAGATTTTAGCGGAACTGAAAGAAATGAAGACGGCAACTGAAAACCTCGCTGCAAAAATAGAAGCGGCAAACAACAACCTCATCGCCGAGTTGAAACAAATGAAGACGGCCAACGACAACATCACCGCGGAGATGGAAGAAATGAAGGCCGAGTTAACCACAGAAATGAGAGCAGCGAACGGCAGTCTGGCCACGGAAATGAAGGCGGCGAACGAGGCTCTCGCCGCAAAGTTTGAGGAACGGTTGGCCGGCGTGAGGGATGACGTCACGAACCTGGGCAAGCGGAAGGGTCAAGTAGACGACCGCCTTAATGATTTAGAGGAAAAGGCCGACAACATCGCAAAACACCTCACCCGCCTGACGGAGGAAAACCGGCCTTATGTGTGGACGGAGGACGCCGAAGACGCTTTCCAGCACCCGAAGGGGACCCTGTGCAGTGCTCCAATTTTGGGTTTCCCACAACCGGGTGGCGCCTTCATTGTGGACACCGACGCTAGCGACCATTACATTGGAGGTGTCCTACCGCAGATCCAGGGCGGCCAGTGCACAAGAGTGGAAGAGAAGGAGCGTGTCGCAGCAGTTGGAGTAGTCACGGCAGTGCCTGCGGATGGCTGGGATAGCGCAGGCCTGAGGAGGGAGCAGCTGGCGGACGCAGACTTGGGGCTACTCTTGAGGGAAGTGGAGGCAGGGATGAGACCAACCTGGGAGGACATCGCACCGAGGAGCGCCACCTACAAGTCGTACTGGGCCCAATGGGACTCGTTGAAGACCAGAGAGGGCGTGCTGTTCCGGGTATGGGAATCACCCGATGGGAAGACGCAGAGAGAGCAGTTGGTACTTCCCCGGAGTAAGGTCCCGGAAGTCCTGGAGGAAGTGCACGCCGGTACTTCGGGAGGACACCTGGGAGCGAACCGAACGATTGACAAACTACGGCAGCGCTACTACTGGCTGAGACTCCGAGCAGATGCTGAGAAATGGTGCCGTCAGTGTCACGTGTGCGCGGCGAGTCGTGGCCCTCAGACTAGGAGCCGGGGTCGCATGCAGCAGTACAACGTCGGAGCGCCATTCGAACGGATCGCCGTTGACATTGCTGGACCGTTCCCAGTTTCCGACCGAGGCAACAAGTACCTAATGGTGGTCGTGGACTACTTCACCAAGTGGCCGGAGGTGTATGCCATCCCAAACCAAGAGGCAAAGACAGTCACAGACTGCCTCGTGGAGCAAGTATTCTGTCGATTTGGGGTGCCGTTAGAACTACACAGTGACCAGGGTACCAACTTTGAGTCCAACCTAATGAAGGAGGCACTACAAAGGCTTGGGGTGAACAAGACTCGCACTACGCCTCTACATCCCCAATCGGATGGCATGGTCGAAAGGTACATCAAGACCTTAGAGGAACACCTGAGGAAGGTCGTGGCCAGCCATCAGCGAGACTGGAACGTCAAGGTGCCACTGTTCTTGCTGGCCTATCGCTCGTCTACACACGACACAACTGGGATGACGCCAGCCAGCTTAATGTTCGGCCGAGAGTTACGCCTCCCTTGTGACCTGGCTTTTGGAAGCCCTCCGGAAGCGAAACAGCCAGCGACCGAATATGTGGAGAACTTGATGGACCATCTCCACGACATGCACGAGATGGCTCGCCAGAACATCCAGAAGGCGAGCGACCGCATGAAGACCAGGTATGACAGGCAAGCCAACAGCCAAGGGTTCCAGCAAGGTGACCTGGTCTGGTTGTACCGTCCTACCCGGATCAAGGGACGCTGCCCGAAGCTCCAGCAGCCATGGCAAGGACCGTACCGGGTGGTGAAGAGGATTAACGACGTGGTCTACCGCATCCAGAAGGTTCCCCGAGGAAAGATGTTGGTGGTGCACCTGGATCGACTAGCCCGCTACGATGGTGCTGTTCGGGACGACCAGCCTTGAGGAGGGAGCAGTGTCACCCAATTAGCGGAAGGTATAACGGCACAGCTGTGAGGAAACGAAAAGGAGCGGAGCCACGCTTCCCATTAGTCTCTGTCACTAACCGAGGGGTGGTTAAAGGAATATCACCCGTCCCTGGATGTTTCTCTCCCCTTCTCCCATCACCGGGAATATTCGCCTGAAAACTAGAAAAGCCGAGAATACGGCGAGATGCCTATAAAAATGGTTTCAGAGAGACAGACAGTCAGTGTTTGACGTGCTAGCGCCGTGTTAATGAACGAGAAGACTGTGTGTAATTGTGTACATGCATCTGAACGGTAACGGACGAACTGGTGAATCGTAATTGGTGTATTACGTAATTTTTTGTAATTGGCAAGTGTTCAACTGTAAGTCGGTGGAAATAAAGAACATTGTTGAGTGGTGTAATTGGACTTTTCATTTCACGAACCCACAAAGTCACAATATGTAGAGAGCGTTTTAGCGGGCAAATTCGGTATGTAACTTTGTTAGGCGTGTGTAGCTTAGATCTGAATCGCCGTGATTTACATTTTTACACTGAAGCTACATATGGTAATTGGGCTAACATTAATATGCGCATTTTAATGTACACCTTTGTTATTTTTACTTCTATTGAGAGCGATTTGTTGGAAATACAATAAAACTGTTTTAACCTGAAATCAATCATATTTATTTTTCTGTAACAAGTCAAAATATTCTAGATAAATGAGAGTTTTGTTTACAATAGACCAAAATCCAGCTAGTGTTGCAACAATAGAATTAAGAAATATTGTACGTACTTCCATTTGATCCTAGTACAAGGATACCTGATGTTAAGAGTGAATAAACCATTGGTCGCTCGTCAGAGAGTTGCTACAGAAATTGAGAGGATGAAACGAAGTAGAAATAAAGGAAACGTGAGACTGAAAGTATCAGACAATATACCCTGGAGCAGGATCATCAGCAACTGCCAAAGTCTCGAGCTTACCGGTAGCCTTAAAAAGAAAGATAAAAGTAATAATAACAATTGGTAACAATGAAAATGTTTCGGGCTTAAAAATCATGCATTTAAATGTATTTCCATCTTCTTAATTCAAAAATCACCATAAAATGATAGAGTAGTACTTGTTTTGAAGATAAAGTGACATTTAATTTTTTAGAATAAAGATTTTAAATTTGGACGAATAATTTTTTGAGTTGGCACACCTGTCAAATAACAAAACACAATAAGAGAGAAATTTTGGAAATTAAGTGATGCAAAAGTTAAGGAAGACATTTTTGTCGGACCACAAATAACAGAACGTGTAAAGGATCCTGCATTTGACCAAATTTTGGAGGGGAAAAGAAAAGGAAGCTTAGGAAGCCTTAAAGGGTGTTGTTCATGGATTTTTAGGCAACAAAAGAGATGACTACTACAAGCATTTGGTGGCAGTGCTCCTGCAAAAATACCGTAACCTGGGATGCAACATGTCCCTTAAGATCCATTTTCTCCACTTCTATCTAGAATTTTTCTCTCCTAGTTGTGGAGCTGTTAGTGATGAACATGGGGAGAGATTCCATCAGGACATTTCTGTTATGGAACAAAGATATCAGGGCCGTTGGGATGAAGTAATGCTTGGTCTTTGTATAGGGATTCTGCGGAACTCCATCACAAGAGGCAAGCTAAAAGACGACGAAGTCATGATTCTCTTCAGACACAACAATCTCTGAAGTATTTTTCCAGCAATTTAGAACTCTTAGTATGTAATTACCAGTTAAAAAAACAAATGCACTTTCATTGTTGTTAGCATGTATATAATTAAAATGTATACTTTTCTCTCAATCCGTTAATATGTAATACTGCCACCTTGTGTATATCATAGAAACTAGAGCTAATAAAAGTTTTTCAATTGTCATATTTGTTTTTCTCAACACAAAATTAGTAGAAATTGCCTCATGAAGTTCTCGAAACATTCAAAAATTATTTTTGTTTGCCCAATGTAATCAGTGTAACATGTTCCTGTCATAAACAAGATCGGGTTCAATATGTAAGAAGTCTGTTCGGGGTATGTGGCCATTGCAATGAAGGACTGAGCGTTCAGAGAATCAGAACCGGCAGAAACAGCAGAATTCTCGCCAAATACAACATCAGGACAATCCAAAAGCCACCTCCGAAGATTAAGTATCTGTTGAGACCAGTAAAAGACAGACTGGATTTCCAAGTTCCGGGAGTGTACCGCATTCCCTCTGAATGTGGGACACCGTATATGGGACAAATCGGAAGAACCATCGCTGCTATAGTAATCGAATATGAACGGAGCATTTGTTTTAATGAAACCCGAGAAATCTGGTTTGGCAGAGAATTGTTTTGATAACGGCCATCTTGGCAAAATGCAACAGTTACTGGGAGCGGATAATTAACGAGGCTTTGGCTATTTCCTCTGAAAGGATCACGCTTAATCGTGATGCTGGATTTCAGTTCAGCTCCTCTTGGAAACCGGCCTTAAAATGGAAATCCGTCAAATAAAGAAACAAAGATCAATACAGCTTGATAATCAAGTTAAGTAGCTACGTTTCTTTGACGCAGTTTTCTATACTCACGCCATCTCCTGAGCTGGCATTTAACTTACTGAAAACAGCCTTTTGTTCAGTAATGCGAATTTTGGTAGTGTTTTGTCTTTGTTAATATTGTGTCATATCCAGTATTTCACTTGTAGTTATAACATTTTATAAATATCCTGATGATGGGAGAGATGCACACTCCCGAAACGTTGATATCTGATCATCTTTTCACCTGGCTGACTGCCCGAGAAGAAAGTGAGAGCACTATGACATTTCGCGCCGTAGTGCTCTACAATACATCACCGTTCACTCCGCGACCTGTACGCGAGACGCGACGCGAGACGATAAACAACTGAGACGCAACATTACAACAGGTGGCGAGCACCCATGATAGGTCAAGGATCACAATAAATGCATTTACGTCTAGGAATCGTGGTGTTTTCCTTCACGAACCTACAACGAGTCAGAAGGTACACAGCCCTGAATTTCCTGACGAGAGCCTCATGCCCAGCTACACCAACGGAAACATCAGAAAAATGACTGAAACCCCTCGATCATTGATCTCGCACCCAACTGCAATTAACCTTTTAAGGTAGTGAGTGACTGGAGGATCATTCACCAGGTTCCGACCGGGCAGAACCGCCTCACAGGTAAAAAAGGGCAAATAAAACTCAATTTTCTCTGATCATATTAACTCAAAATGAACATAGTATGTTGAGCGTTTTGTTCAAAAGTTCGGCAAGAGAAGAATAATTCCTGAACTTTACAGTTTTTGGCATAGGTGTATTTTTTATGCTAACCATAAAAACAGTAAAAAACCATGAGACACACAATTACACGAAAATGAACTTAGATTAGCAAGTTCTGTGATTATACAGGTCTTTTTCCATATATTCAATTCCGATATCTGCAAAGTCACAATGAATTCATTTACCTCTTTCCTTAGCGATAATAGCAGAAACATTTTGAACAGACTTATTAAAGTGTACTCTAGATGGTTATTCTCCAAGCATAAACTTTCAGAGTTTCTTACTTATAGAAATAACCTCTTTGCTCTCTCTTTTCATTATCAAAGGCGAACATTTTTCTCTCAGTCTCCGTGACGCAGATTCACACCACTGGAGCTGAATAGAAAACATTTTGTTTTGTGCCTTGGAGCGTATAAACTTAATTAGATTCATTGAAGTGACTATATATTACCTTAAGGACTTCTCTTAAAGCTTACTGCAGTTTATTAAATAAAGCACAGCTACCGAAAAATACAAAAATCCCTTAATTCAGTCCCATACTACCAGCTCAGATTTCATCTTTTAATTTACTTTTTTCTCTCGAAAATCCTTATCGCCGAGAACTGGATCAAGACCTACTTGATCACATTGATAATAGTTTATAGATTTACACAGTTTATTATCTCCAGTGCCGTTTAGAACTAAACTATTAATCTGCAACCACGGAATAGACATAACACATTATTTTTCTAGAATTACCATTCGTTAAGGAAACATAAATATAGGTTATGTAGCTCTCAATAATAAAATGCTGAAAACCTTTGTTCGAGACCTTCTCGGGAAACAAGCCAGGGGAAAAGACGATTAGAAATCGACATTTCGGGAGCGTACATCCCTCCCATTATCAGGATATTTTAATAAATAACCGCATCAGTGAAATAAATACCGTTTTGTGTAAATTAAATGCCAGGTCAGGAGATGGTGTGAGTATAGAAGGCTAATTGTGTCAAAGAAACGTAACTACTTAATTTGATTATCAAGTTGTATAGATCTGTGCTTCTTAAGTCGACGGATTTCCATTTTAAGGCCGGTTTCCAAGAGGAGCTGAACTGAAATCCAGCATCACAACTAAGCGTGCTCCTTTCGGAGGAAATGACCAAAGTCTCCTTAACCCTCCGCTCCCAGTAACTGTTCCATTCTGCCAAGAAGGATAATTAAATTAATTAAATTATAATTCTCTGTGATGTATTGTTCTATGAATCAACATAACCTTTTAACCAAACCCTGTAATGACATTCATGAAGCCGTGCCTACCATGAGATATATTTTGTAAAAATCAGTTCAACAGAAATTGAGTCCTCGCTGTTCTACAAGAGGTTTTCAGTCATGAAGTTACTCTGTGAGGTCTGAATTTTAAAAGTTCAGCAATTTTGCAAACAAAATATATGTGAAGGGACATATTTCATTGCAGATTTGAATGATGCTTCAATTGTTACATATTATAGCTCTGTTGGAAGAAATCGTTTTTCCTTCTTACATTTAACACTTAGTGATATCATTGTGCTAAACTTATCAACTAGACATTTACTATGTTCTAAGTTTTCTCGGGAAGCAAGCCAGGGGAAAAGACGATCAGAAATCGGCTTTTTGAGAGTGTGTATCTCTCCCAACATCAGGATATTTTAACAAATGTATTACTGAATATAACACAAATATAAACAAAGTCAAAACACTATCAAAATTGGCATCACTGAACAAAAGACTGTTTTCGGTAAATTAAATGCCAGGTCAGGAGATGGCGTGAGCAGAGAAAATTAATTGGATCAAAGAAGCGTAACTAATAAACTTGATTATCAAGCCGTATTGATCTTTGCTTCGTAAGCCGACGGATTTCCATTCTGAAGGCCGGTTTCCAAGACGAGCTGAACTAAAATCCAGCATCACAACTAAGCGTGCTCCTTAACTCTCCATTCTGAGGCAAGATTTTTATTCGTTTTACCACAAAATTCCTGTTGCTAATTTCTCTCCAGTTTATTCGGACTCGCGTTGGGTGCCACATATAGCAGATTTCTTCGTTATGTATTGTGTACCACTCTTTCAGCACAATATTTTCCCATCTCGCGTCAGTTTTTGCGGCTATCAGTTTCTTCAAGTCACAAATTGTATCGTTTGGAATTTAAAGCGGGCTTTCCTTCCTCGTCACAAATGTGCAAAGTATATAAAGAGTTAATAATAATTACTCAGATATATCAGATAACCTAATGGAATTCGATAAATATATAATTTGATTATCTAATCTTGATTGAATTTTGCTCGAACTTTTTCTGCACAATCATATTGCCATTACATGGCCCACTAATAGTCAGATCAGAAAACAAAACTCATTTCAAACAAAAACTACCGTTACAACTCCCAGTAACTGGTCATCTCCCGAAAGTTGGCTCTATGGTCGTTATCAAAACAATGCTCTGCTAGCCCAGATTTCTCAGGTTGCATTAAACGAATACAGTATGCAGCAATTACTGGGACCGGAGAGTTATGAAGGCTTTGACCATTTTCTCCGAGAGGAACATGCTTAATCGTGATGCTGGATTACAGTTCAGCTCCTCTTGGAAACCGGCCTTAAAATTTAAATCCATCGACTTAAGAAGCAGAGATCTATGTAGTTTGATAATCAAGTGAAGTAGTTACGTTTCTTTGACGCAATTAATTTTCTATACTCACGCCATCTCCTGACCTGGCATTTAATTTACTGAAAACAGTCTTTTGTTCAGTGATGCAAATATTGATAGTGTTTTGTCTTTGTTTATATTCGTGTTATATCCAGTGATACATTTGTGGTTATAACATTTGTTAAAATATCCTGATGATGGGAGAGATGCACACTCCCGAAGCACCGATTTCTAATCGTCTTTTCAACTAGCTTGCTTCCCTAGAAGATCTCGATCACATTCCACGCCAGGAAAGCTTCAGGTGTTATTTTGCAGCAGTGCTCCTTTATAATGAATAATAATTTTATATTTTTTCACAGAAATAAAATCAGAAGGAATTTTACAGAGTAAAAAGATGCAAAATAAAGCAAAATAAATTGTACAATACTTTGTGAGCGTTAACACTTCAAAGGTATGCAACGTAGTCTGTAGTATAAAGCGAGAACAGTTGTTTCGTTACAGGATAATCTCATAAGGTGATCAGCCAAATGAGATAATGTTTCACCACTGAAAAGCCTGTGTTCTGACACGTCTGGCTCTATAAAACACTTTTAAGTTCATTTCATAAATGACTAAGTGATTCAAAGGAATCACTTAGAGATATCAAAGAATGTGCTTACGGACAACCACTATACCAGGGTGGTCTGAAAACTTTCCGACCTCAACATGAAGATGGCAGCACTCGTAAATAAAAGCTAGTGAATTTTGTTACTTAATCTTTCGACAGTTACTTACTAAAGTTTCAGCCACTTTCGACTCTCACTTGCTATGTAACAGGCGGTTCAGTGAGTTGATATGAGTGTTTTTATGAAAATGGACATAATCGAGTATCGAGATGTCACTAAATATTTGTTTTTGAGAGACAATACGCCTACGCAAGTCAAATATGAGTTAGATTCTGTATATGGGGACTCTGCAACATCATTTATCACAGTGAAATTTTTGGCACCTGAATTTAAACGTGACCGTAACAACTAGGGAGGCGATGAACGTACGGGACATTCCAAAATTTCAACTACCGACGAAAACATCGCCAAAGTTCACCAAATGGTGCTAGATGACCTACGAATTAAAGTAAGAGAGATAGCAGAGTCTGTGAATATGTCAAGAGAACGTGTTTGTCAACATTTAGACGTGAGAAAGCTATCCGCGCGTTGGATGCCGTGTTTGTTCACGTTAAACCAAAAACGTGTTCTACTGAACATTTCCAACGCTTTGTTGGTGCAGTTTAAGCTCAATAAATCCGAGTTTTTGCGCCGATTAATTACTGTAGATGAAACTTGGATACACCATTATACGCCAGAAACAAAAATACAGTACAAACAGTGGACTGCAAAGGGGGCACCGGCTCCAAAAAAAGCAAAAACTGTTTTTTTTTCGGCTGGGAAAGTGATGGTGACTGGTTTTAGGATAGTGATGGAGGTATTTTAATCGATTATCTTCAAAAAGAAAAACCATTACAGAAGCATACTACACATCATTACTGGACAAGCTGAAGGCAGAACTTGCGGGAAAACGGCCACATTTGCAGAAAAAGAAAATTCTGTATCACAAAGATAACACACCGTCTAACCCCTCAGCGGGTGCAATGGCGAAAATCCAGGAATTATAGTTTGAACTCCTTGACCGTTCGCCTTACTCATCAGATCTAGCCCCAAGCGACTTCTTTTTGTTCCTTCATCTGAAAATTGCGCTCGGAGGACGGAGATTTTCGTCAAATGAAGAGGCAATCACCTTCGCGAACAGAGAAAAGCGACGAGTAGTATTTGGACGTGTTACAGAGATGGGAGCATTGCTGGGAGAAGTGTGTAGAGTTACAAGGAGACTATGTTGAAAAACGCCGAATACTATTTGGACGGGTTACAGAGATGGGAGCATTGCTGGGTGAAGTGTGTAGAGTTACTAGAAGACTATGTTGAAAAACGTCGACTACTATTTGGACGGGTTACAGAGATGGGAGCATTGCTGGGTGAAGTGTGTAGAGTTACTAGAAGACTATGATGAAAAACGCCGAGTACTATTTGGACGGGTTACAGAGATGAGAGCATTGCTGGGAGAAGTGTGTAGAGTTACAAGGAGACTACGTTGAAAAACGTCGACTACTATTTGGACGGGTTACAGAGATGGGAGCATTGCTGGGTGAAGAGTGTAGAGTTACTAGAAGACTATGATGAAAAACGCCGAGTAGTATTTGGACGGGTTACAGAGATGGGAGCATCGCTGGGAGAAGTGTGTAGAGTTACAAGGAGACTATGTTGAAAAACGTCGACTACTATTTGGACGGGTTACAGAGATGGGAGCATTGCTGGGTGAAGTGTGTAGAGTTACTAGAAGACTATGATGAAAAACGCCGAGTACTATTTGGACGGGTTACAGAGATGAGAGCATTGCTGGGAGAAGTGTGTAGAGTTACAAGGAGACTATGTTGAAAAACGCCGAGTACTATTTGGATGGGTTTCAGAGATGAGAACATCGCTGGGAGAAGTGTGTAGAGTTACAAGGAGACTATGTTGAAAAATAAGAAATAAAAATCTGAATAAAGTGGTTGTATCTTTATTATTACGGAAACTTTTTGAACCACCCATTCACCTCAATTAATGGCCTCCATTATTTGCATCACATTTAACTTATCAGGTATTACCTATCCTGACACCGAAATCTTGAGGTAAACATCCCATAGTTCACCACTGTGGCAGCCTGCAGCAGATATTAGAGACGGCAACAAAAGAGCGTCACAGAACTGGGAGACGGACCACGCTGGCTCTCCTTTGAAACCTTCGCATACCAAAATCCCTGCCCCTATCTATACGTTTGTTTTACATTTGTGCAACAGATAGCTACAGAATATTTTATATCTGCTATATGTAGTAAACAAAATGAAACATTCGTTCCATTTTCAGATAACAAAATGTTAATGACGAGAGTTATCGCTGCTATAATGTCCAGCATTAACAAAAATGACGATAATGTGTTCAAACATACAGCTTATCTGCTATCTCATTATATTATGAGTTACATGTCATCTCGTTAGCTTGCATTTAAACTCTGAATTCCATGTAACAAATGAGTATACATTCACGTGACGTCCTCTAGCCTCTGTTGTTATCTTTACAGCATTTGTTCTTGAAAGTTTCTTTTAGTTTCATTAAAATTCCTTTTAGATGAGTTTCAAATTTTATACCCAAATATCTAAATTTATATTCCATAAAAAATCGTAAGGAAAATAGTGAAAGTCCGTGAGAAACAGTTCAATAATGACGATACTTTAAAATATCTGAAAGAGAAACAAAATCTTATAAATTACAAATCTAATGTGTCGCACAAACATATGACTTCCTATGTTCAACAAACTTCACTCTTACAAGTGCTTATGTCTCTATCTACTTTGTTATTTGAGATAAAAGTATTCAAAACTTATCCCATTGTTAACTTGCTTATAGTTAACTATAAAACTAGTTGTTACTGGTTAACTACTTCCTATATCAGAAAATTGAAGGTACTGAAAAATTCAAGGAAACAAAAAGAATAACTTGACACTCTTTGATTTCACAAATAAATGCACTGCGTATACATAGGTAGTTTGAAAAGTTTCCAACCTAATAAATACAAGAACTTGCTTCAGAAATTTTTTTCAACATAGTCTCCTTGTAGCTCTACACACTTCTCTCAGCGATGTTCCCATCTCTGTAACCCGTCCAACTAGTACTCGGCGTTTTTCAACATAGTATCCTTGTAACTCTACACACTTCTCCCAGTGATGCTCCCATCTCTGTAATCCGTCCAAATAGTACTCGGCGTTTTTCAACATAGTCTCCTTGTAACTCTACACACTTCTCCCAGCGATGTTCCCATCTCTGTAATCCGTCCAAATAGTACTCGGCGTTTTTCAACATAGTCTCCTTGTAACTCTACACACTTCTCCCAGCGATGCTCTCATCTCTGTAACACGTCCAAATAGTACTCGGCGTTTTTCAACATAGTCTCCTTGTAACTCTACACACTTCTCCCAGCGATGCTCCCATCTCTGTAATCCGTCCAAATAGTACTCGGTGTTTTTCAACATAGTCTCCTTGTAACTCTACACACTTCTCCCAGCGATGCTCCCATCTCTGTAATCCGTCCAAATAGTACTCGGCGTTTTTCAACATAGTCTCCTTGTAACTCTACACACTTCTCCCAGCGATGCTCCCATCTCTGTAATCCGTCCAAATAGTACTCGGCGTTTTTCAACATAGTCTCCTTGTAACTCTACACACTTCTCCCAGCGATGTTCCCATCTCTGTAACCCGTCCAAATAGTACTCGGCGTTTTTCAACATAGTCTTCTTGTAACCCTACACACTTCTCCCAGCGATGTTCCCATCTCTGTAACCCGTCCAAATAGTACTCGGCGTTTTTCAACATAGTTTCCTTGTAACTCTACACACTTCTCCCAGCGATGCTCTCATCTCTGTAACCCGTCCAAATAGTACTCGGCGTTTTTCAGCATAGTCTCCTTGTAACTCTACACACTTCTCCCAGCGATGCTCTCATCTCTGTAACCCGTCCAAATAGTACTCGGCGTTTTTCAGCATAGTCTCCTTGTAACTCTACACACTTCTCCCAGCGATGCTCCCATCTCTGTAACCCGTCCAAATAGTACTCGGCGTTTTTCAACATAGTCTCCTTGTAACTCTACACACTTCTCCCAGCGATGCTCCCATCTCTGTAACCCGTCCAAATAGTACTTGGCGTTTTTCAACATAGTCTCCTTGTAACTCTACACACTTCTCCCAGCGATGTTCCCATCTCTGTAACCCGTCCAAATAGTACTTGGCGTTTTTCAACATAGTCTCCTTGTAACTCTACACACTTCTCCCAGCGATGCTGCTATCTCTGTAACCCGTCCAAATAGTACTCGACGTTTTTGTCTACAAAATAATTGTTCACGAAGGGTGTTGTTGTTGTTCTTGTTGTTGTTGTAATTTAAGTCCTCCAACCTTAAATTATATCGGACGATGAATGGAATGGGTGAAATGATGCTCCAATGAGTCCGGGGTTCATGGAGCTTAGAGTTACCTGACATTTGCCTATCAGGATTACAGGAAAATCCCGGAAAAACCTTATCCAAGTAACTCACCCTGACCGAGGTTCAAACTGAGGACCTGTTGAACGTGAGGCAGACACGCTACCATCCACGCTACAGAGGTGGGCATTCACGAAGGTATTTGCCTCTTCATTTGACGAAAATCTGTCCTCCGATTCAAGCGGTTCAAACCGTAATTCGTAGGTTTTCGCCATTGTAGCCGCTGAGGTGTGAGACTCCCATGATTAACATGGTTCTATAAATGATCGATGAGTGCTAAGGTTTATGCTTTATTTCCTATCAAAATGGATGGCACCTAGAGTGAAGGTTGGCAGCAATGTAGCCGGGTGGGCTAGTCAGTCCCTTGACATGCACGATTACTGTTTCCAAATGAATGGATATGCATAACGAGTAAGGCTACGTCTCATCGCTTTCAAACAGTTGCTATAGCAACATCCATTCACTGCGGACTCTACTCTTTTCTCCTGACAATGTTGTGACGTGAAACTTCATTTTAATTATTACTGAGAGAAGTTAGAAAATTAGTGAACGCCAGTAGCAAAGCAGACATTTCAATGGAGGGGTGTCAAAACTACCTCATTTACTACTGAAAGTGTTATATTTAAGATTGCAATAGTTTTACTGTGCCTCACCCGTTATATCTGAGAAAACATTCTACAATGTTCATGAACTTCCTCATATTGTACTACAATTTCGTTAATAGTTTACACACTACGTTTTTACTTCCTACCTTTCACAGCAATTACACATTTTAAAGACCCCTATAATTTTCCCCAGATAGCATTCCTTGGGAAAACAACCACGTGTGTGACTGCGTGACTTGTGAACACCGCAATTGAAAACACATAAATCTAATTAAGAGGGCTGTTCAATAAAGAATGATCATAATTTTTTTACGGTCATAATTTTTCGCACTAAAATTCAAACTTATTATATCCTCTTAGCTTAATGGGGAACAAACACGCCGTAGTAGTTTCATTGTTGGTACTCCTGGTCCCCGCCTGTAAGAACCAGTTAAGTTCAGACATGTTCAGTATTGCCTACCTCTGCAATGGAGGCAACATGCAGTTAAGGTTGATGTTAGAGGAAGATCCGGAGTTTCTTTCAAACGTAATCACTGCTGATGAAACTTGGCTACATCATTTTGATCCTGAGAGCAAACAGCAAAGCTCGGTGTGGAAATCTCCTTCATCACCAACTCCCCAAAAAGCAAAAGTGAATGCTTCTGCTGGGAAAGTTATGGTCATCTCATTCTTGGATATTCATGGAATAGTTTATCAGCATGTTGTACCTGCACACACATCAGTAACTGAACAATACTACAGGGATGTCCTGAAAACATTAAAAGTTCATATCAGGCGCAATGGACCACATTTACATGAAGCAGGCTGGTAGCTGCACCACGATAATGCGCGACCGCATGTTGCCAATGTTGCTGTTGAATATCTTGCAAAAATCAACGTGAGGTGCATCCCTCACCCTCCCTATAGTCCGGATTTAGCGCCATGTGACTTTTTTCTATTTCCTAACTTGAAGAAACGCCTTCGTGGGTGGCATTATCCATCATCAGAAGCAGTGGCGAAGGCTGCGTCGGCGATTTTGAATGATTTCTCAAAAATGGTTTCCAGCATGTCTTTGAAGACTGGCAGAAAAACTGGGACAAGTGCTACGCATTCAGGAGAGACTATTTTGAGAAGGGCCATCAAAATTATGAGGATGAGTAAAGGTACGTTGTCAAAAAAATTGTGATCATTCTTTATTGAACAGTCCTCGTACATAACAAATTTTATCTTGAACATCTCATAGTTTTCAACAAGCTTCTAACTATATGTAGCGTTTATATGAAAAATTCTCATAGACTTTTTATTTTGTAAATATTGCTCCAAAGGTTTTGATTAAAATGGGGTAAGTTTAATGTATTCAAGGAGTAATAAAACATAGGTAGTTACTACGTGACAAAGAGAGGAAGCGTAACGGGAAAAACTCCAAACACAGAGATGTTTATGTGAAGTTATTGCACATATACGGCGAGACCAGTGTATAGTGTGACCTCGTAGGTTCGCGAAATTAAATGTCCAGGTTACAAACACTAAACATTGCTCCTTATTTCCGGAGAAATACAATTACGTCACATACACATACAACTTATAAGGTCATCGACTATAAACAAAGTACAGTTTTACAGCTGTTCACGCGCACGCGTCCAATTACCGACTGACTTACTGTGGCGGGCGGCGGCTCCCTTTTTACACTCATATTCCGGAATGTTCTCAAACAATCAAGACGGCGCTGAAGAAAGCCGAACTCTCTAGAAATCCGTATCCTTCCCCCCACCGTTTCGGCGAGCTTTTATCTCCACACTGCACTGCCCGTCTCTTTGAACTATTCGCCCGCACCACCTTGAATCATCAAAGCGTTCGCGACAGTATATACGAGATGTGTTCAAGTTACGACAACCATTTATTCTCTCAGAAAGCAATCATAAGGAAAATGTAAAACTATTGTCACTTCTCAACGTAATCCCCTTCTAGCACCCCCAGGGGCCTACTTCGGTAGGTACGGGTTTGTCGTACCCGGGGTCCCGAGCCAACAGTCTCCCTCGTGTGTGCTCCTCTTCGTGGTTGAGGGAGACGGTCAACAGGCCCACCCACGTGTAGGCCGTGCGTGGAGACCCGTGGAGAAGGTTTTTAGATTCTTTTCTAGTTTAGAGTTTAGGATTTAGTGAACGAAATTTTTAGTAGATTTTGATTGATGTTTTTTATGTACGTGTATAGTTTTGTATAGTTTCGTATAGTTTTTAGAAAGTTTTATATCTGGCTTTTGCCATGACTAGTTTTTTAAAGGGCGCTGATGACCGCCGTAGTTGAGCGCCCTTATATATATCATCATCACCCCTTCTAGCCGTACACATATTTCATAACGTCGACGCCATGATTCCGTGGTCGCTGCGAACACTTCTTTAGGAGTGTGCTTTGAGCATTGGAAAATCACTGAGGCAGTAGCGGCACGACTACGACCACGGAGAGTGTCTTTCATCGTGGGAAACAGCCAAGAGTCGCTAGGAGTCGGGAGCATGAGTCGTCACTTCAAAGTTGTCACGAAGAAACTCCTGCGTCGCGTTCGCCCGATACGCTGGTGCGTTGTCTTGATGAAAGAGCACACATCCAACCTTTTCCATCCGTTTTTCACGCAATGCTGGGAGCAGTTTATTCTTCAAAACAATTTGGTAGGATGCAGCTGTCATCGTAGTGCCCTTTGGAGTGTGTAGTGTTTAACGCCCGTTTTTGCTACATACGGCATCCCAGTGGTGTGGGTTCTTTTTGGCTCGTTGTCCTTTTGAGTGCTTTGTTAGGGATGGAGTATGAAGGGTTTGACGGTGAGATGGAAAGGTTGGTGTTTTGTCTAATTCTCGGTGAGCTGGGATATCTTTCTCAGGGTTCGGTTATGAAAAGTCGTGCTTACCGTCTCTCAATTCTTTATTTTCTTTAACCTGGCTCTCTTTACTCTCTTGCTAACACTTTCGTTGTCTTCCTAATTTTCCTTTCCCCTTAACGTTTCTTTTACGTTGCTTTGCGAACTCCCTTTATTCCCTATATTTGCACCGTCTTCAAGACCATAACTCTGCTTCGCGCTGCGACATCGGATCCTACTTCTCTCCCAATAACACGCCTTCTTCCCATCGTATTAAGTACCAGAGTGACGCTCTTTCTCCCGTCGTATTCCCAGCTTCCATTCTAGCTTTTCTCGTCTATCACCGCCCATTTTCTATTCCTTTACTATTCTACGCTTATCACGTGGTTTACTCTACATTTTATTGGCAGGGTTTATTTCTTTAATTTTCTCTTATTGGTCACCTCCGTCTGTCTTTCCTATGCAGCAGTCACATTTCCACCCCTTTGGGTTGTATGACCTCTCAGCGTCATAACGGTATTTTGTCATGCTTGGCTGAATTTCCCTTAAGCTTCGCATACCTTGCTGGCGTCTCGATGTCGGGGTAACCTTCGACGGTTTTTGTTCTATTGTTCTGTTTCCTGCCTTGTCTCTGTGCTCAGAAGCAACTCCTGTCCGATTTTTCCTTCATTTACACTGTATTGCTATTTCGAATATTCTTTTTTACTTTATTTCTTATATAATTTATTCCCTTTTTATTCCCATTATGCTTATTTATGATCTCTACTGTTGTATTAATTTCTAGTTATCTTTTCCCTCTTGGAACCTGAGGTTTCTGCTTCAGCAGGCGATGACACTGATGATATATGAGATGAAGATGGAGCACCGGTCGAATGAGATGGCGGGGGAAACCGGAGATCCCGGAGAAAACCCGCCCCAGCACCGTGTTGTCCATCACAAATCTCACTTTGCGGTCGCCTGGGATCGAACGCGGGCCGCCTTGGTGAGAGCCAAGCGGTCTAACCACTGAGCCACGGCGTGGCCTGTGCCCTTTGGAGTGCAATACGTAAGGATTACACCACTGCTGTACCAGAAAATGGCCACCATCGTTTTGTCAGCACTGGCGCACAGCCGATTTTATTTTTGGTGGCGGTGATTCTTTGTGCTGATACCGAAATTAAGGGATGTCATAAGTAAACCATCCTAATGGATTGCACCTCATCACTTCTAAAGACTCATCTACTTCGTACTGACTACTATCCCCCCCGAGGCTGCGCCTACCCAAGGAGCTACGACAGTACAGAGGGCCGGATCCCTACAGTTTACTTGGATAGAGTCTTCCCCCGACAGGCCAGGACAACGATCTCGCTCCCCTACAGTGGGACAGCAACGAGCCCAGCAGCCAAGCCCTAATGGTCCCAGGCAGGCGGTCCGAGCCCCAAAGGTCCCTCGCTGGTGGTCCCGAAATGAAATTAAAAAAAATCGGCATATCTAATAGCCCGGTTTCTGGAATCTTTACCAGGCCTTATTATGCGAACTTCATTTTTAACTTTATTAACTTCTAAATCAGATTTCACAAAACAATTTACAAATTTTGCGGATATAATCTACTTTCTACCTTAACAAACTAACTAAGCCTAGACATTACTGGATTCCAGTAACCTTACAAATGTAATCTATGTAAAACAGTCTGTTTTCTACTTTACTTTTACTTCAACAATATAAATCAAATCTACATTTCTACTACAGTTTTAATTCTTATAACAAGCTACGAAAGACTGTTTCCTAAAGTTTTGAAATGTCCTCTTCTGCAACTGGTATCCAAAGCTTCCTCCTACTGGTATCCATCTCCTAAAGGAACTGGCATCAGTAGATGGAGCTGGTTCGTCAGTTCCAGATATCGGGGTATTCATCTCTCCGCTTCTCCATATCTGTCCACTCTGATACTCTCCACATATATCTTCTCTCTGTGGTATTCTCTTTCTGTCTTTCTGTCTTCTTCCTCATATCCATAATTGCCGTCTTAAATCAGGTCTTCAAGTCTGATAATGTGTATCTTCAGTTTCTCTTGGTCCTATTTACCTCCGACGATCTCTTAGGTTATATTCTTTTCTCGTAGATTGAAATGTTCTTTCATTTGTTTCTTGAAATGTTTTGTCGTGGGTCATATATTCCTCCAACGCCTTAATGGATATTAATTGAGACATATTCTTTAAATGTACATAATCTTCTGCATCTCTTAAGATGTTCCGTAAACGTTTTCCTTGAAGTTTTCTTCGACTGTCTTCTAATAGTTCACTATTTTGCACCCAAAAATAACATGTTCAGGCGAATCTAAACAGTTACATTGCCCACATAAATCTGAGTTCTTCTTCCCTATTCTTTTTAAATATACGTTGTATGGGCCATGTCCTGTAACAAAATGAAAAAATGCTTTTCTTGGTTTTATATGTTCCAATTTTAGCCTCTCTTTAATGTCCGGAAATAAATCATGTAATCTTCTTCCTACGTGTGTATTATTCCACTCTTCTTGCTATTCTTGTAATAAATAATATTTCACTTCTTTCTTAATATTGTATGTGTTTCCCATGATTTTAAAAACATTCTCATATTCTTCCTTCTTTAGCCAATAAATTAGTCTGTTTAGTTAACGCGTGTGCACGTCGACCGCTGCCTTTGATAAATCCTTATAATCGTTTTACAAGACAGACCCTCCTTCTCGCAGTCCTTTCTGCAAGGTTGCCACCTTTCTCGATACGTCATGAGTATCGTACAAGGTTTGGTCTAAATAAATAATCTTATGTATGTATGTATTTATTCACTGCAATTGGGTACTACCCGGTGGCAGAGTTAAGAATACAGATCAAATTACAAATACTAGATTTACAACAATAACACAATAAACAATACAAACATGATATTATTTTAACTTGAGTCACTTAAAACATATCTAATTACTTCTCTATTTACATATTATATGCCATTATAATTTAAAAGTTAAACTATAAACTATCTAGTTTTTTTTCTAAATTTCTCCATCGACAGGGGACAGCCCTGAAAAACTGCTACAGGTAATTTATTCCATTCTTCAATGGTTCTATTAACAAAAGAAAATTTTCCTACGTCGGTTCTGTATCTTCTACCCTTAATTTTATACCTATGATCGTTTCGTCCATAATAATCCGGATTATCTAACCTTACACTAACGTCCACCCATGCCTTTACACCAGCATTAGCTTTGAATAATGCTACCAACCTATGTTTTTTACGCCTAATTCTTAATTCCTCCCACTTAGTCTCATCTCCTTATATAGGCCCAAAATACTTGCCTCTTTTTATGAATTTTATTGCCCTCTTCTGTATTTTTTCTAATGGATCGATTTGGTTAGCTCTATACGGGTCCCTGCATGCTACTCCATATTCCATAACCGGCCGCACTAAGGCCTTGTAGGCAATTTCCCTGGACCTAGCGCTCCCCTTTTTCAATATTCTCATTACGAAATGTAATGCCTTCCACGCATTCCTAGATGTGGAATTTACTTGTTCGTCCCATCCAGCATTACTTGCCAGGTACACTCCCAAGTATTTGCAGCTGTCCACCTGTGGAATTTGCACCCCTCCCATGTGATAGTTAACAATAATTTTGCCCTTAGTTCTACTAAAAACAATGGACTTACTTTTCTTGGCATTAATTGACATTTTGTTAGCCGCAGCTCAATTACAGATTTAATTTAAATCATCCTGAAGAGCGGTTTCATACACTGTATTCCGAATTTTATTACAAATGATACAATCGTCTGCAAACAAGCTTATCTGGCAGTTAATATTAACAGCAATGTCATTAAAAAAATGAGAAACAGTAAAGGTCCTAGTACTGAGCCTTGCGGCACACCCGAACTTACGGTTCCACTATCCGACAGCTCTTTACCTACTTTAACTTTTTCCGTTCTCCCTTTCAAAAAATGGTTAACCCATAATACTACGCGTTTGTCAATTCCTGTTTTAGCTAGCTTACAAATAAGTAAACTATGTGGCACTACATCAAAAGCTTTAGAAAAGTCAATTACCACTGCATCAGTTCTTCCCCCTGCATCTACCTCATCTGCCAAATCTTGAAATAATGAAGTAATTTGACTTTCGCACGCATACCCAGGTCTAAATCCATGTTGCGCTTCATTAAACCACTTTTTATTTTCTAACTCCTCTCGTATATATTCTGCAATTAAATGCTCCATTAATTTATTTATGTCCATTACTACCAAACTTCCTTAGTTTTGTAAAATATATACATATATCGCCAAGCTACAATTCTACTGGGTTCCATAATAACCCTTAAATTATTCAAAGTGCAGTATTTGAAACCCAGGTCCTTTAGGAGACCGCGCAGAAGTGCAATGCCCATAAGGGAAATTACAAATTTCTTGCAAATGTGCAACCAATTCGTCTAAGGTGGGCGCTCTCCCTTTTGCATAGAATCTATAAATTTCTCGACGAATGAAATCGCATATGAAATTATCTACTTTAGAGAAACGTTTCGTTTTGTTTTTACACTTGATCGGCGTCTTTGGTATTACTTTCGTCACAATATTTCTTACTGTATTTCTGTGAATACCCAGAATTTATCATAAGCTTCATTGCATGACCCCTTACCAAGATTATTTGTCAGCACATATTTATATGTGTTCAAAACAAGCGCTTGAATTTGTTTAGAAACAGCTCCCGTTATAACTTTGTTTTTTGAGGCTTTTCCAGTAATATAACTCGGCCTAGTTCTTCACACTATTGTCTTCACTTTGATTATTTTCACTTTACTGAAAGTTATCTACTACTTCTACCATTGCATTTCCCTCCCACGGTCTCCACATCGTGACAAACAACGAATTTCTGCACGTAATGAAACAGATCAACTGAAAGTTGGAACTTTGGCAACTGAGACTCCACGTGGAGTAGACATGCGACTGTCACTTCGAGAAAATCAGGGTTGCTATTGGTCCTCAACGACAGTGTTCCATTTCTGAAGTGTGGAGATAGATTTATGACGGTCATTAGTGGGCGGGAGGGTCAGGTTCCTTTGACTCCGAACTGCACATCCGTTGACTAGACAGACTTTACTTTAAGTGTAATCTGGGCAGTGAATGTATTGGTGGAAAACTGCATAGCTTTATTTGCTATATGTACGTAGTTGAAGGAGTAAAAGTATATTTAGAATATGGCTTGCTACTTAGACGAATTTTGGTGTGTGACAATGGACTTGACTTATTAACAGGTCACTCTTAACAGCTAATTTATTTAAAACTTCGTGGTTGGCTTGCGCAAGCAAAAAAAAAAAAAAAAAAAAAAAAAAAACCCTCATTTTTTATCAACTCCCAAACCCCTATCAGCATCGATGAAAATTGCGTGTTTTAGTGACTAAGTCTCAAAAGTTGATGGAGTAACATCTCCCTGAGGACGAGGTAGGGAAGGTGAGGAAGCAATTTCAAACAATTCTATCTTGTTATGATTACAAATCCGCCGGGATTAAGAGACATCATATGTGATGCAGTACTGACGGTAGAAGTGATGGCAAATATTAATGCAGAAATACTTTGCACAATGTGCAATTCTTTAGAATATCTCTCTGATAAACGGACCAAAAATTGTTAAAACCCATAAATTCATTTGTATGGGTTTCGATCGTTGCAGTTTCAAATTTCTCCACATGATATCCTTTTTCATAATTAAATGAAGTTTTGCACACCCCTTGTAAAGAAAAAGATAAAAAAGAAGACAAAATGTTTTAACATGCTTAGTTTTAACGTTATTGAGCAATCTGGTTCATTTCCTTAAATGATTAAGAGAAACGGAGGCAATGAATTCTTATATAGGATTATCTTGTGGTTTTACACCCCAAAATACTTTGAAATAAGCAATTTTATATTTATAGTATTTTAAAGAATACAACGTTTGATGATTTACTATGATTTTCAGCTTTAACTGTGACATCCATTGTTGCTGTGACCAAAATTGCTTTAGAAAACTCTCCACCAAAGAGATTGTTGTCAGTCAAGTTGACCGTTCTTTGTTCACCTTTTCCATGAAATTTTCTCTATGCATTATAATATTTAAAGCGACTTTATCCACATTTTTTATTGTAATTTACGTCCTCCAACGTTAAGTCATATCGGACGATGAATGGAATGGAGGAAATGATGTTCAAATATGCCCAGGGTCCGTGGAAATAAGTTATCGGGCATTCGTCTTTAAGGATAAGGGAAAACCCAGGAAAAACCGTATGCAGGTAATTCACCCTTACCGATATTCGAATTTTTTATATTTATCCAGATTTATTGAACCCTATTTTACACAGTGGTATATTAAGGTTAGAGTTGATACATAAAAATATACAATTTTAACAAAAATATTTTAAATACTAGAAGGAAGAAAATATATCTTAATCTGAGGCATATTAATTTAAACTATTTCAGACGTTTTAACGCTGAGTTTATAAACATCATGAAGTACTTATACTGTTGTGGCTTCATTAGCAAAGATGTGAGCGGAGCAGAAAATTCAGTTCCTAGAGAGTCTAGCTTGAATATTAATTCTTGTCTTTCTCTCCAGAAAATGGGACAACAGAAAAGGAGATGAACCACAGTTTGAAATTCTTCACCACACATGCACTCGGGGTTTGATGTTAAGTGAAAGCGTGATAAGTATTCACCAAATTTACCATGCCCACCTAAAAATTGTGTCAAAACAAAATTTGGTACAAGAGTTTCACATTTTCCTCTGTCATATACACTAGGGAAAAATAATGTTTTTGTTAAACTTCCATTTGGAGTTGTTAGCCATTGTTGGTTCCATTCTTCAAGAATATGTTGATGTATTATTCTTCTGACATTAGAAATAGGACATAAAGGGTATGTCACAGGAAGATTGGATTCTGCAGCCTTCTTAGCCAAGCAATCAGCTTTCTCGTTACCTAAAATTCCACTGCGTCCTTTAAGCCATCCCATGCAAATATGTCCTGGATGGTTTTGAAGCAAGGTTCTAACTTCATGTGCTAATGAATTTAAATTGTATTTATCATTAATAGCGAGTAGAGCTGATTGTGAAACACTAAGATTATGGACACTGTTGCCATTAACAGTGCACCATTTTATAGCTTCTTTAATTGCTAAGAGCTCCGACTGGAATACAGAACATTCAGGTGACAATTTAAACATGGAGTGAGTTAGTTCCGTTTGGTTTTCATAAACAACAAAAGCACATGCTACTGCAGATATATCTTCAAATTGGTAACGCGAACCGTCTGTATATATGTAACGATCATGAAATTACATATTTCCTTTAAACAGGTTACAAAACTTGATGGTTGTCCTGCTGTGGTAGGATGCTCCGGAATATTCGAATTCGGGAGCTCTTGAACGTGAGGCAGACACGCTAACGTTTACGTTACCGAGGCAGGCACTTAATCCGCATAATGTTTAACTCATAGGAAATTCACATATCTCGCTATTATATCATGGAATAGACCAAACAAAATTATTTCTATACTATGTATGTTCATGTCAGCATTGCTTCACTGTTGTTCCCAGTTAATATTGTGACTTTGTGGTTTCGTGAAATTAAAAGTCTAAGTTACAAATACCAAAAATTGCACTTTATTTCCGTAGAAACACAATTTGTCAGCCTTTACAGTCGCTGAATTACGTCACATACACAATACAACTTGCAGGGTCAACGACCACAACGTAGCTCACACAGCTGTTCATGCACAGGAGTTCAATTAACAATTGACTCACTGTGGCGGAAAGCGGCTCTCTTTCTATAGATTACCCACTATCCGGAATGTTCTAAAGCAATCAAGACGGCGCTAGAAGACAGATGAACTCTGCAGAAATTCGTCTCGTTGTCCCCACCGTTTTGACGAGCTTTTATGTGCGCACTGCACTGCCCGTCTCTTTGATCTCGTTGCCCGCGCCGCCTCGAATCAACAATGCGTTCGCGACAATATATTACAGTTAATATATTTTTTTGGTCGTCTATGATATTTTTATAGAATATTATCCAGAACTTAGCCGTATTTCCAATGGTAGAGTGACAAAAGCATTGAGTAACTAGATGATGGTCAGATTTCGCTTCCTCTAATCATTTTGCATTACTGTTTTCTCAGTAGCCTCTGCCCAAGATTCCAGTGCATCTTCCTCTATCTGTCATGAAATATTTTAAATATCTGGTATTATAATAAACATCATTAGACCCATTTTGAGAAAGTAAAATTTTGAAAACATATTTTCAGGTAGTTTGAGCTGGAGGATTTTCTTAAAATTTTTATGTCACATACTAAACTTAAATATACGGCTTCTAATTTTATCGATTCTTCCGTTTTTAAATTATGCAAATATTAATAATTCCTTTGTAGCACTTTTCCTCACCATCATATGTTGCTTAAATGGTAAGCTTTAATTATTTGGAGAGAGTCTGACATTTATTTTAGTAATGTGGCATTTTCCCAACATTGTGCTTCACGAAAAACGTCATAGTTAGTAAAACCTAAAAGTGCATATTAAGAGTAACGTATTATTTAGTTAAGGTAATCTTTCTCTCTTTGTACCACACTTCCATATAGTAATTCCAACCCAACCATTTTACACTACAGAAGGTTTTGTAAAGAGCGACTCGGTGTACCAAGGTCAGCAACTAGGGAAGTAGCTTTAGCAGAATTAGGAAAGACAAGAAGAAATGGAATAATAATGGAAATAATAATAATAATAAAATTTTGGAATAGGTGTTTGGACAAAGAAGTAGGGGAAATTATGAAATTATGCATGAGACATCAAAAAGGATTAGAGAACTCAAATAGATGGTGGGCAGAGTTAGGAGGCATTATGGAAAAAATAGAAAAGAGAGATATATGGAGATTAGAGGAAAGGAATGCAAGCGATATGGGTAAATTAATAAATGCAGATTAGAAGATACAAAAAGACAGGAAATATGAGAGTCTAGAAAATAGGAAATCATTACAAGTTTACATGCAAATAAAAAGAAATTGGGGACGAGAAGTATATGTAGATTACTGCAACAGACAAGAGAGAGAAGGGTTAGCATGGATGAGTACAGCAATAATATTTCTAAAAGGGATAAGAGGTTGCGAAAAGGGAATTTGTGAATTGTGTGGGGGAAAAGAAAGCATAGAACAGTATACAACAGAATGCGAGAAAGTTGCAATGTGGAGAACAAAGGTTTGGGAGAAAGTATAGAAGAGGATAGTAGCTATAAAAATGTTAATGGGCAGGGAGGAAAAGAAGGTAAGAAGTATTGGTGAGTTATTGCAGAAGGTACAAGAAAAATGGGCCAGAAACGTAAAGGGGGAAGAAAGGAACTAATGAAGTGATAAGGAGGTATGGAGGTTAAGAGCTACCTGACAGAGCAGAGGACCAGGGTGTCATGTAAGCCAAGGTAGCAACAAGGTAAAGACAAATAAATGTATATTTATGTAGTTGTAAATTGTAAAATGTTGGAATAAGCACAATAAATATTCCAATCTAAATCTAAATATACGGTTTGCAGTGCATATCTAAAACCTATCAATAGGCTCAATACATGAGATATTGTCCAGTTCCTTTCTGCTTCATGAACTCCTTGCTCCTGCTCCATTTTCTCCTTTTGTACTCCTAAGTAATCGATATGTTTAATATGTTGTACTTTTCTTCTTTTTCATGTGTCCACTTATCCTGCTGACTGTACGATCTCCAATTTTAAAGGTAAGTACTGTAGTTCTAAGAATATATATTTCCACGCATCTGCCTCAATTACAGCTTCAATAATATTGATATAACTACCAATTATAATTGAAGGATTTGGTAAGTTTATAACACTACTTAATAACGTCTAGTGCGGCCTTTTAGGATAGTGTGAAGCGCATTGACAAAACTTATTTTTATTTAATGCATTTTGCTATTCCTATGATAATTTCTTTAAGAGCGAGTTACAATCAGTGTGTTTCACAACTCATACATACCAATCAGGTTCACAGATAATATTATTTTCTTTCTTTACAAAAGAAGCGCTATTTCAATAGAACTTTTTCTCATTTCAAAGTACATATGTGGTCTGGAAAGTATCCGACATAGTAAAAATACAAGGCATTTTTTCACAATTTTTTTATTTTTCAACATACTCTCCTTGTAACTCTACACACTTCTCCCAGCGATGCTCCCATCTCTGTAACACGTCCAAATAGTACTCGGCGTTTTTCAACATAGTCTCCTTGTAACTCTACACACTTCTCCCAGCGATGTTCCCATCTCTGTCGCCCATTCAAATAGTATTCGGCGTTTTCCAATATACTCTCCTTGTAACTCTACGCATTTCTCTCAGCGATGCTCCCATCTCTGTAACCCGTCCAAATAGTACTCGGCGTTTTTCAACATAGTCTCCTTGTAGCTATACACACTTCTTCCAGCGATGTTCCCATCTCTGTAAACCGTCCAAGTAGTACTCGGCGTTTTTCAGCATAGTCTCCTTGTAACTCTACACACTTCTCCCAGCGATGCTCACATCTCTGTAACACGTCCAAATAGTACTCGGCGTTTTTCAACATAGTCTCCTTGTAACTCTACACACTTCTCCCAGCAATGTTCCGATCTCTGTAACCCGTCCAAATAGTACTCGGCGTTTTTCAACATAGTCTCCTTGTAACTGTACACACTTCTCCCAGCGATGCTCCCATCTCTGTAACCCGTGCAAATAGTACTCGGCGTTTTTCAACATAGTCTTCTTGTAACTCTACACACTTCTCCCAGCGATGCTCCCATCTCTGTAACCCGTCCAAATAGTACTCGGCGTTTTTCAACATAGTCTCCTTGTAACTCTGCACACTTCTCCCAGCGATGTTCCCATCTCTGTAACCCGTCCAAATAGTACTCGGCGTTTTTCAACATAGTCTCCTTGTAACTCTACACACTTCTCCCAGCGATGTTCCCAACTCTGTAACCCGTCCAAATAGTACTGGGCGTTTTTCAGCATAGTCTCCTTGTGTCTCTACACACTTCTCCCAGCGATGCTCCCATCTCTGTAACCCGTCCAAATAGTACTCGGCGTTTTTCAACATAGTCTCCTTATAACTCTACACACTTCTCCCAGCGATGCTCCCATCTCTGTAACCCGCCCAAATAGTACTCGGCGTTTTTCATCACAGTCTCTTTATAACTCTACACACTTCACCCCGCCAAGTTCTCATCTCTGTAACCCGTCCAAATAGTACTCGGCGTTTTTCAACATAGTCTCCTTGTAACTATACACACTTCTCCCAGCGATGCTCCCATCTCTGTAAGCCGTCCAAATAGTACTCGACGTTTTTCAACATAGTCTCCTTGTAACTGTACACACTTCTCCCAGGGATGCTCCCATCTCTGTAACCCGTCCAAATAGTACTCGGCGTTTTTCAACATAGTCTCCTTGTAACTATACACACTTGTCCCAGCGATGTTCCCATCTCTGTAACCCGTCCAAATAGTACTCGGCGTTTTTCAACATAGTCTCCTTGTAACTATACACACTTGTCCCAGCGATGTTCCCATCTCTGTAACCCGTCCAAATAGTACTCGGCGTTTTTCAACATAGTCTCCTTGTAACTATACACACTTGTCCCAGCGATGCTCCCATCTCTGTAACCCGTCCAAATAGTACTCGGCGTTTTTCAACATAGTCTTCTTGTAACTCTACACACTTCTCCCAGCGATGTTTCCATCTCTGTAACCCGTCCAAATAGTACTCGGCGATTTTCAACATAGTCTCCTTGTAACTCTGCACACTTGTCCCAGCGATGCTCCCATCTCTGTAACCCGTCCAAATAGTACTCGACGTTTTTCAACATAGTCTCCTTGTAGCTCTACACACTTCTCACAGCAATGCTCCCATCTCTGTAACCCGTCCAAATAGTACTCGACGTTTTTCAACATAGTCTCCTTGTAACTCTACACACTTCTCCCAGCGATCTTCTCATCTCTGTAACCCGTCCAAATAGTACTCGGCGTTTTTCAACATAATCTCCTTGTAAATCTACACACTTCTCCCAGCGATGCTCCCATCTCTGTAGCCCGTCCAAATAGCACTCGGCGTTTTTCAACATAGTCTCCTTGTAACTCTACACACTTCTCCCAGCGATGCTCCCATCTCTGTAATCCGTCCAAATAGTTTACGACGTTTCTCTCCGCAAAATAATTGTTCACTAAGGTGATTGCCCGTTTCTTTGACGAAAATCTGTCCTCTGAGCGCAATTTCCAAATGAGGGATAAAAAAGAAGTCGCTTGGGGCTAGATCTGGTGAGTAAGGCGAATGGTCAAGTAGCTCAAACCATAATTCGTGGATTTTCGCCATTGCAACCGCTGAAGTGTGAGGCGGTGCGTCGTCTTGGTGAAACATAGTTTTGTTTTTCTGCAAATGTGGCCGTTTAGTTTGGCAAGTTCTGCCTTCAGCTTGTCAAGTAATAATGAGTATTATGCTCCTGTAATGGTTTTTTTATTTTTGAAGATAATTGAATAAAATCACTTCATGACTATCCCAAAAATACTCACCATCACTTTCCCTGCCCCCAAAACAGTTATTGCATTTTTTGGAGCCTGTTCCGCGGTTGCAGTCCACTGTTTGGACTGTATTTTTGTTTCGGGCGTATAATGGTGTATCCAAATTTCATGTACAGTAATTAAGCGGCGCCAAAACTAGGATTTATGGCGCCTAAACTGCGCCAACAAAATGTTGAAAATGTTCAAACACTTTTTTGTTCTAACGTGTGCAAACGTGGCACCCAAAGCGCGGACAGCTTTCTCATTTCTAAATGTTGATTTAATATGTGAAAACACGTTCTTTTGATATGTTCATAGCCTCTGCTATCTCTCTCACCTAAATGTGGCTGTCGTGTAGCTGCATGTGATGAATTTTGGCGATGTTTTCTTCGGTAGTTGCAGTCTTTGGGCGTCCGGAACGTTCCTCGTCTCCCAAGCTCTTACTGCCACGTTTAAATTGAGCTGACAAAAGTTATACTGTGGTAAATGATGGTTCAAAGTCTCCATACACAGAATGCAACTCATCTTTCATTTGTGTGGGTGTATTGCCTATCAAAAACAAATATTTAATGATAGCCCTATACTCGGTGTTGTCCATTTTAATAAAGACACTCACATCAGCTCACTCAGCCAGCTGTTACATAACAACTGAGCGCCCAAACTGGCTGAAACTTTGGTGAGTGACTGTCAAGAGATGGACAGCGAAGTTCACTAGCTTTTATTTACGAGTGCTGCTGCCATCTTCATGTTGTGGTCGGAAACCTTTTAGATCACCCTGGTAGCATGAGTCTTTTAAGTCAAGGTTACTGAAATTACATCTATCAAAGAAAATGAATGTCCAAATGTATTATTTTGAACCTTCAACAGGTATTTTCGAGAAGCGGTTATGGATATACTCTATCTTATCTTGGATGCCAATATTAGCAAAACATTCTAGTGCTGTGGAGATGTTGCTTTTATCTTCTGCATCTAAAGAGTACGACACAGTTTTATTTTATTGAAATGTTCTGCATAGTATGACACAGCCTTTAACCAAGTACCCCATCAATTTAAAACTGGCTCAAGAGGTAAGGACAAATTTGGAAGGTCTTCATGAAGTTTTTTAACTCTAATCTACAAACACTTTGTTTGCGATAGAGAAAAGGAAATCCACTTCCTTATATCGGGCCCTAACTGTTCTAGCGAGACGATGTAAGAATGTTAAAGATAAAATGATGGCTAAGAGTGAAAAATTACTTTTAAATTTACATATTTTAGAAAGATAGTCGTACTGAAAAATTCAATGCTATAGCTGGGATTTGAACCACGGATCTACTAGTTGCCGTCCAGCCGCTCTAACCCTTGAGCTACTATGTCCAACGTGCCGATATGACCTTAAATTCTCCAACTGACTCGTGTTTTTCCCGGTAAACCACCAGGAGTTCTCATAAACACATGAGACAACAACCTTAATGGCGACTTACAAAAACACGAGTCAGTTGGGGAATATTAGGCAAATGACATGAATAATGTAAGCATATTCCTGTTAGAAGATTGAGGTTAAACAAAACAAATATCCTATGTGTTGAATGCAATTGATTTTTTTCTAATAACTCTTCTAAAAGTATTATTAGACAAACCTACTACTAAAGCTACGAGGGGGGGCGGTCGTTAAGTTTTAATTATCACACTTTAAACATGTGATAGAGAGTTTGTGTTGATATGTGCTTATTAGTTTTCTCATCCAGATTTACACATGTTTCCCATCGTTTCTTGACCTTCCAAATACCTTTAATGTAGCAGTCTATATAATTCGCTTTAAACTACTCTTCCACTTCATTAATGGCGTCATTTATATTGTCAAATCGGCGACCACGTAACGGATTCTGCATTTTCGCGAACAAGAAAAGTCACTTGGTGCGAGATCGGGCGAATAACGCGGATGCTGTAAGGTCTCAGCCCGCCTCGGTAGCGTGGTGGTAGCGTGTCTGCCTCACGTTCAAGAGGTCCCGAGTTCGAATATCGCTCAGGGTGTTACCCGGATAACGGTTTTCAGGTTTTCTCCCTATCCTGAAAGACGAATGTCGGGTAACTCTAAGCTCTATGGACCCTTGGCCTATTTGAGCATCATTTCACCCATTGAATTCATCGTCCGATATAACAACGTTGGAGAACGTAAATTACAGAAAAAATGTAAGGTCTTAAAGCCACATTCTCTTGTTTTGTCAACTGCAACTTAAGACGAATGAGCTGGTGCATTGTCGGTCAGAAGTAGAACACTTTTGCAGAGCATACCGCGCCGTTTCTTAATCAGAGCTGCTCGTAACGTGTCCAGAAGATTTCAGTAGTATCTGCCAGTGATGGTTTGACCCTTGGCAAGATAATCTGTAAGGATGACTCCACGATAGTCCCAGAAAACTGAAAGCATGACCTTCCCAGCTGACTTTTGCAGCTTTCTTTTTTGGGTGTGGGGAAATGGCATGTTTCTATTCCATGCGCATGTCTTTTGTCTCTGGACATACTGTCACCCGAATTTCGGGACTCCCGATAGAACCGTCCAGCAGTAGGGCCAGATGGGAAGCATTCGCTCACGCCCACACATTTATCTTGTAGCAGCAACGAGGGGTGGCTGGAAAAACCTCACTGTGCCGTCTCTTTCCCCTCCTCCTGAGTTCTAGTACATCCAGGATATTTCATCTAACCCGGAACCTTCTAGATAGGTCAGTTGGTCTTATATAAGCGACGCGCCGGGCCGGAGAAGAGTTCAGTTTTTGGCGAGCAGCGTGAGGAGCGCCGAGTGAGCTAACGGACCGGAAGACTGTGAACGTGCATCAGAGGAGTTGTACGTAACTGTGAGTGTGCAGTGGACCTGTGACAGACGAAATGGTGAATTGTAATTGTCTGCATTACGTAATTCTGTGTAATGGGCAAGTGTTCCGACTGTAATTCGGTGGAAATTAAGAGCATTTTTGAGTTATGCAATTGGACCTTTAATTTCACGAACACATAAAGTCACAATACTGATAGATCCGGGAATTATCCATGGTTACCAGACGATCAAAACGTCATCTTCATCCTGTTTCAACAGCATCAACATCTGTCTTGAAAGGTCACGCCGTGTTTGCTTTTGAAAAGAGGTTAGCAAACGTGGAACCCACCGTGCAGACACCTTAGACACGTGCAGTTTGTCATGAATAATTTTCCACACACTACCATAGCTAAGATGTGTCACATTCATGATCATTTGGATGGTTGCTCGTCTGTCTTCCAGTATTAAACACTCCACTTTCTTCACTGTGACAGCTGACGGTCTACCAGCTCTTGGCTCATCTGTCAAGGACATGTGACCAGTTTGAAAATTCCTTTTGCACCTCACAATAGTGTATTACAACGGACAATGATTTCCATAAACAGCCGTCTTATCCTCATGGATTTCCAGGGCAGTTTTGCCCTTCAAATGCAGGAACTTGATCACACTACGAGCCTCATTTTTCTCCATCTTATATCTCAGTCACTTCTGGCACTCACTATAATAAAACAAAAGGACTCAAAGCAGTGAAACTAGCAACATTATATCCCGAGGGATCAATGATGATACTGAAAATGTTCATCACTACCGGGTGATAATTAAAACTTTAAGATACCCTCTCGTACTTGTAGATAAATTCAGATAAAATTTAAGTCGCATTTATTATTTTGTAGGGTAAAGAATATAAGAAGCTGCTAAATTATTTAAGAAGGTGTTGCTCTGTAAAGACCTTCAAATTACCTTTTCTTTGCATGAATAGGAGGAAAATCAAATACGTACTTGAAAAGACGAATATAAATATTTGAAAATTGAACTAATAATATATAATATCATTAACTAATGTGTGGTAAAGTAGTTCAGAATGAACAGTAAATTGAAGTCTACGTGGCAAAAAAGATTTATTTGTCTGTGTAGTAAATAAAAAAGTCCTGCTACTAAAAGGGCTGTTCAATAAATAATGATCATAATTTTTTATGGTCATAATTTTTCGCACTAAAATGCAATGTTAGTATATTCCGTTAGCTTAATGTGTAACAAACACGCCGTAGTAGTTTCATTGTTGGTACTCCTGGTTCCCACCTGTGAGAACTAAGCAAATTCAGACATATTCAGTATCGTCTACCGCTGCAATGGAGGTAACATGCAGTTAAAGTTGATGTTAGAGGAAGATCCGGAGTTTCTTTCAAACGTTTTCACTGCTGATGAAACTTGGCTACATCATTTTGATCCTGAGAGCAAACAGCAAAGCTCAGTGTGGAAATATCCTTCATCACCAACCCCCAAAATACCAAAAGTGGTTGCTTCTGCTGGGAAAGTTATGGTCATCTCATTCTTTGATATTCATGGAATGGTTTATCAGCATGTTGTACCTGCACACACATCAGTAACTGGACAATACTACAGGGAGGTCCTGAAAACATTGTAAGTCCATATCAGGCGCAAAAGACCACATTTCCATGAAGCAGGCTGGTTGCTGCACCACGAAAATGCGCGGCCGCATATTGCCAATGTTGTTGCTGAATATCTTGCAAAAATCAACGTGAAGTGCATCGCTCACCCTCCCTATAGTCCGGACTTAGCCTCATGTGACATTTTTCTATCCCCTAACTTAAAGAAACGTCTTCGTGGGAGGCATTATCCATCATCAGAAGTGAAGGTTGCGGAGGCGATTTTGAACGATCTCTCAAAAATGGTTTCCAGCATGTCTTTGACGACTGGTAGAAGCGCTGGGATAAGTGCATCACATTCAGGGTAGACTATTTTGAGAAGGACTATCAAAATTATGAGGATGAGTAAATGTATGTTATCAAAAAGAAAAAAAAAAAAAGATTATTCTTTATTGAACAGCCCACGTACAGGACATTTTTTACATTATCTTTTTTGTTTATTTTTCAACATAGTCTCCTTGTAACTCTACACACTTCTTCCAGGAGCGCTCCCATTTTCATAACCCGTCGAAATAGTATTCTGCGTTTTTCTCTGCGAAATAATTGTTCACAAATGTAATTACCTCTTTATATATTTACGCTCAGATATGCTTGAATAAGTTAACATTGATTAATCCTTTCTCTTTTAGATTTTATTAGTTACTTGTTCTGAACCGTAAACATGTCACAAACTTCAGTTATTCTAAGGTTTACTCACACCAAATCACGATATAGTATAATTTATGTACGAAAACCTGACAGAGAATGAAAGCATAATGCTTCAATTATGCAAAAGATTTCTGGTGCGCGACAAGGAAGTAGGGACGATATGTGTTATTTATGCATGGGGCATGTCGCTCTGAGTATTTTTGGAAAAACGCAATTCTTCCAACGTGTTCCAACGTGATAGCTTATATGGATCCTTGTTTTTTGTCATTGCTACAAACTCTTACATAAGAAAGGAACATAGGAAAGCTACTTGGCTTGTTCAACCTACAAAGTTACCCGCCTCGGTAGCGTGGTGGTAGCGTGTCTGCCTCACGGTCAAGAGGCCTCGAGTTCGAATCTCGGTCAGGGCGAGTTACCTGGATAAGGTTTTTACGGGGATTTCCCTTATCCTGGATGACTCTGGACTCATTTGAGCATCATTTCACCCGATAGAGGAACCGTAAGTTCGGGTGTGCCGCAAGGCTCAGTACTAGGACCTTTACTGTTTCTCATTTTTGTTAATGACATTGCTGTTAATATTAACTACCAGAGAAGGTTGTTTGCAGACGATTGTATCATTTATAATAAAATTCGGAATACAGTGCATGAAATTGCTCTTCAGGATGATTTAAATGAAATCTGTAATAGGGCTGCGGCTAACAAAATGTCAATTAATGCCAAGAAAAGTAAGTCCATTGTTTTTAGTAGAACTAAGGGCAAAATTATTGTTAACTATCACATGGGAGGGTTGCAAATTCCACAGGTGGACAGCTGCAAATACTTGGGAGTGTACCTGGCAAGTAATGCTGGATGGGACGAACAAGTAAATTCCACATCTAGGAATGCGTGGAAGGCATTACATTTCGTAATGAGAATATTGAAAAAGGGGAGCGCTAGGTCCAGGGAAATTGCCTACAAGGCCTTAGTGCGGCCGGTTATGGAATATGGAGTAGCATGCTGGGACCCGTATAGAGCTAACCAAATCGATCCATTAGAAAAAATACAGAAGAAGGCAACAAAATTCATAAAAAAGGCAAGTATTTTGGGCCTATAAAAGGAGATGAGACTAAATGGGAGGAATTAAGAATTAGGCGTAAAAAACTTAGGTTGGTAGCATTATTCAAAACTAATGCTGGTGTAAAGGCATGGGTGGACGTTAGTGTAAGGTTAGATAATCCGTTTATGGACGAAACGATCATAGGTATAAAATTGAGGGTAGAAGATACAGAACCGACGTAGGAAAATTTTCTTTTATTAATAGAACCATTGAAGAATGGAATGAATTGCCTGTAGCAGTCTTGCAGGGCTGTCCCCTGTCGCTGAAGAAATTTAGAAAAAATCTAGATGGTTTATAGTTTAACTTTTAAATTATAATGTTATATAATATGTAAATAGAGAAGTAATTAGATATATTTAAGTGACTAAAGTAAAATAATATCATGTTTGTATTGTTTATTGTGTTATTGTTGTAAATCTAGTATTTGTAATTTGATCTGTATTCTTAACTCTGCCACCGGGTAGTACCCAATTGAAGTGAATAAATAAATAAATACATTTCATTCACCGTCCGATATGACTAAAGTTTGGTGGACGTAAATTGCTTAAAAAAACCCTACAAAGATTGTGGATGGTGCGTTTAGAAACCTGTATAGTGAATTATCTCTTATTAGAAAGATCTCTGTAACCTTTTAAAGGGTTACTCTAAATTGAACTCCGGATATAAATTTCCTCAAAAACTGTTAGTCTGTACTACAGTACAAATTACATTTGAAAATGAATGCCACTTTGTGGGTTCGTGGAACTAAAAGTCCAATTTGCGGAAATTAAAAATGTTCTTTATTTCCCTAGAAATACACTCTGTTCAATTCTCAAATGAAATGTGTAGTGCTTAACACCCGCTTTTACTACATACGGCACCGCAGGCGGTGACACTGATGGTACATGAGATGAAGATGGAGCACCGGTGGAATGAGATGGCGGAGGAAACCGGAATTCCCGGAGAAAACCCGCCCCAGCGCCGTGTTGTCCACTACAAATCTCACTTTGCGGTCGCCTGGGTGAGAGCCAAGCGGTCTAACCACTGAGCCACGGCGCGGCCTGCTCAATTCTCAGGTAACAGCATTACGTCACATACACCATCACGATCTACCAAGGTCGATGGCCACACAAATAGCGTTCTGATTACATCACTTTACAAATGTTTACTCCTTTACCGCTCTCTGTTTACGACTGACTTATCGAGTCATCACTTCCTTAAATACCTCATTGATAATTCGAGACGGTTCTGTAACAGTCAATAAATCGTCTCTCCCCAGACGAAACTCGAACCTTCCAGACGTGAAATCCTATCTGTGCCGGCAAGTCCTCTATCTCCGCGCCATCTTTACTTGTTCCGACATACTCTTTATCTCCCTACTACCTACCAGTTCCTTTGTATGCACAAGCCACGCTCCGCGGTCGGGTTCGCGGCATCTATACTGCTTGCAGCGAGGGAGTAAAGTAGATCTAAACAAAACCACGTGACCACGTAGAGTAAGACTGAAAAATTCAATGCTATAGCCGGGATTTAATTTTTCAGTCTGACTCTACGTTTCCCCACTTTGGCCTACACACGGCCAGTGTGAAAAAACAATTAATTTCCAAAACTAGGTTACCGTTGATCGTAGCGCGCCGTGTAAATAGTCTCTTGAAAAAGAACTGCTACTGAGGTGTAAAGTCCGAGTTCGTTTTGCTAAAGCGCACAAGTGCGTACTAAGCATATTTTAACTCTAAAAATCATATACTAATAGATAGTTAAGTTAGCTTGTAATTCAAGTGAATCATGATGAAGCTGAGAGGCGTATCCAGAAAGTCTAACAGTTGTGAATCATGTCGGAACTGGTGAGTACAGTTAAACATGCGCGCGGAAAGCTTTTACGAAGTAGTGAAAAGATAATAATATTGAATGCAGGGGCGGTTCCTCCATAAGGTTGCAGGTTTGCGCTACACCCACTGATTCTGAATATACAACAGGTGCATTTTGCACATTAAAGCTGTACTTGTTTGCATTGTTTTATATACAAACATGTTTCAATTACGCTTATCGTCTGTAGCTGCCCATGACCGCAGAAGTTGAAATAAACAGTGATTAGCTGTAGGAGCCGCAGGTTTGCAGCGAAGAGTTAACCTAAGATTTCACCCAAATGTGGGTTCTCTGAGGGGTTTGCGGGAAGGTGAAGAAATGGGAGTGGCTTCTTAAACATTGCTTAAATGGAGGTTTATAAACCTAGCTCCTCCTACTCTTAGCAACGGCTATAGCGTGGCCTTCAGGCTTAGCTTCTGTGTGCTCTGCTTTTCGAACACAGGGAGAATTTAATTAAATGCATGGAGCTTATTCAGAAGAGAGCTCTGTTAAGCAACAACGCCACACCTGTTCAGGCTTCTGGGTTTATGGCCAATTTGAAAGATTATAATTTTGTATTCTGGCTGTCTTTCTTCTACAAGATCATGCCACATGTGGACATTTTGTACAATCAGCTGCAGAAACGAGACTGCAATGCAACTTTTGCCATCGCCCAGCTAAACGCATTTAAAAGGGAAGTGCAAAAGGTAAGAAATAGCGTGGATATCGAGGAACACGAAGAAACTACAATTAAGAGGACAAGAATAGAAGATCATGATGTGAAAAGAAGAGAAGCTCTTGAAGTATGTGGCATTCTTAGAGAAGCAAAGAACAGATTTAGCTTCACGGGGCATCTGGTAGCCTCAACTTTGTTGCATCAAGAAAATTTCTAAGACATTTCCAGAGGATTCCCTTACAGAAACAATAAGGTTATATCCTTTTATCATTGGAACAAAAATTCGTAGAGAACTGACTGTAATTTACAGTCGAGAAGAATTTCGTTGAATGTCCGGCGCTTTATGCTTGATGGACTTCATTAAGGAAAACAATTTATGTGCTACATTCAGCGAATATGTCAAACTCCTCCGAGTACTGTTAAATATGCCAATGTCTACCACTGAAGCAGAATGCTGTTTCTCAACTTTAAAAAGAATAAAAACTTTCCTTAGGAACACAATGTCACAGGACCGATTGACAGCATTAGCAATGCTTTCAACTGAGAGAGATTTTGTTATTAAGATCAGCGACTTCAACGTAAAAGTTATCGATAGATTCGCCAGGTCTAAGGAGGGTAGAGCAGAGAATCTGTATAAATAGGTGAGTCATTACTACTCTGTATTTTATTTTTCATTTGTGCGCCACCAATAATTTAACCCACCAGCCGCCAGTGATTAAATGTATTTAACAAGTACTGTAGAAAATTTTCAGAAATTGCTATCAATGAAGGAGTGAAGTTATCATCTTAGTTTACGGGTGTGTCCTTTTCCAGCATTTATAGTGTACGCAAGGAAAAATCCACATTCGGTGAAGTTTCAACTCCCGGCAAGAAGAGATCACCATGCTGATCACTGTTGGATGTCTGTGACAGGCTTGTGAGGTCAGAAATGAGCAGAAAAGTTAAACAAATCTTTGTCAACAATGAACCTACCTTAAACAAACGCTAGTGGACGCAGCATTCCATGTTGTAACACCTGATAACTGGAGTGCCTGTGTCGAACATGTGATTCACGAGGAACGAAACTCTAAGACCTGGAGGGTATTATTGACACCGTCGTGGAAAAATGCAAGATACATTTAGGGGATGACGGATGGAAGGTGTCGAACCAATTTCCAGCTCAGATTAGAGGAATGCAATTGACGTAATTATCAGTTAATCTTCCTGGGTATTAATAGTGTGCTGTGTGATACTTAGCTCGGAAAATGTGCCTTTAGTGTCGAAAATTTATATTATCATTATACTTAACGAAGCGATTAAGCGGCTGGCTTGAATAAATAAGTGTTCTTTGTGTTGAAAGTGCATATTCATATTATTAAGGTATACGAGGGCTGTTAAATAAAGAGTGATCATATTTTTTTACGATCATAACTTTTCGCACTAAAGTTCAACCTTATTATATTCTGTTAGCCTAATGTGAAACACGCCAAAGTAGTTTCATTATTGGTGCTCCTGGTTCCCGCCTGTGTGAACCAAGTTCACACATGTTCAGTATCGCCTACCGATGCAATGGAGGTAACATGCAGTTAAAGTTGATGTTAGAGGAAGATCCGGAGTTTCTTTCAAACGTAATCACTGCTGATGAAACTTGGCTACATCATTTTGATCTTGAGAGCAAACAGCAAAGCTCAGTGTGGACATCTCCTTCATCACCAACCCCCCAAAAAGCAAAAGTGGTTGCTTCTGCTGGGAAGGTTATGGTCATCTCATTCTTTGATATTCATGGAATTGTTTATCAGCATGTTGTACCTGCACACACATCAGTAACTGTACAATACTACAGGGATGTACTGAAAAAGTTGCAGGTCCATATCAGGCGCAAACGACCACATTTCCGTGAAGCAGGCTGGATGCTGCACTACGATAATGCCTTACTGGGAGGCATTATCCATAATCAGAAGCAGTGGTGAAGGCTGCGGATGCGATTTTGAAGGATCTCTCAAAAATGGTTTCCAGCATGTCTTTGAAGACTGACAGAAACGCTGGGACAAATGCATCTAATTCTGGGGAGACTATTTTGAGAAGGAAGATCAAAATTATAAGAATGAGTAAAGGTACGTTGTCAAAACAAGTTGGATCATTCTTTGTTGAGCAACCCTCCACATGGTTGACGACACCACCGCAATCCCCAGACATGAATCCAATATAGAATTTGTGGAGTATAGAGAACAAAAGTACTAGGAGTCATGAGATATCTAATATCTAGGATATAAAGAACGCCCTCAAAAGGAATGACGTAAAATTACAGTGGAAACAACACAATATTTGGTAAATCCATGCCATGGAGAGTGTAAGAGATTATAAAGAGGAATGGAGGGCCTACTAAGTACTAACTGTAACATTCTACACCATTTTCATTATGCAGACGGGTAGGTATTCTGGATCCTATATTGCATATCTTTACTTTTGCATGTTTAACCATATTTGTATAAATAGATGTTATGTGTTTCTTTTGTTTATTGTATTTAACACTAATGAATAAATAAGGCAGTGTCCTGCTGTACTTCATTCTGATGATTTTCCACTATCCATACATCCGTAAATGTAAACTGATGCATTAAACTAATACGTTTTGGAGTAATTGTGTGTCCATGTATATTAAGGTCCTGTGAAAGCCACCTAAGTCGCAAGCACTGAAGGACAACGCGACCCTTTTTTGAACTTGCATATACGGAATCTTGCGTGACTGTCACATCGCGTGGTATAAGTGCATAAAATGCAATGTATTTCAGATCCTGTCCAACTTGTTGCGGAATGTCCGTAATCTTGAGTTATGGCACCCCTGCAATTAACTATCTCTAATATCAGGAACATTAAATAAATATACGATATATATTTCGTTACACATATCATCCTTCCGTTAGATTTATGAATTACTAACTTCTTTACAACTATTTAAAAATAAGTGATTCAACTTGAAAGAGAAGCTCTCCATTTTGTTAGCATAAAACTTTTTGGAGTTTTTTTTTGTCAAAAATTGTGCGCCTTTAAGTGTACCCTTAAGCATAAATAACCAAGATTGGTTTCTAGTACTATTGATTAATATTACTCGGAGTTTTCCTCTGCAAAATAATTGTTGACGAAGGTGATTACCTCTTTATTTGACGAAAATCTCTGTCCTCCGAGCGCAATTTTCAGATGAGGAAACAAAAACAAATCACTTGCGGCTAGATCTGGTGAGTAAGGCGGATAGTCAGGAAGTTCAAACCACAATTCGTGGATTTTCGTCACTGCAACCGCTGAGGTGTGAGACGGTGCATTTCTGCAAATGTGGCCGTTTCTCCGCAAATTCTGCCTTTAGCTTGTCAAGTAATGATACGTGGTATGCTCCTGTAATGGCTTCTCCTTTTTGAAGATAATCGATTAAAATAACTCCATGACTATCCCAAAAAGCAGTCGCCATCACTTTCCCAGCCGAAAAAAAATTCTTTCTTTGGAGCCGGTTCCTCTTTGCAGTCTACTGTTTGGACTCTATTTTTGTTTCGCCCGTATAATGGCGTATCCAAGTTTCATCTACAGTAAATAACACTGGGCAACAAAAAATAATTTTTGAGTGTTTCGAGAATTCCTACTAATTTTGGGCTAAGAAAAACAAATATGACAATGAAAAAAGTTTATTAGCAGTAGTTTCTATGATATACAAAAGGAGGAAGTATTACATATTGACGGATTTAGAGAAAAAAGAATACATTTTAATTACATACATACACGCTAACAACAATGAAAGTGCATTTATTTTTTAAACTGTTAATTACATGCAAAGGGTTCTAAATTGCTAGAAAAATACTTCGTGTCTGAAGAGAATCATGTGGTGGCCTATTGACTTCGTCGTCTTTTAGCTTGCCTCTTGTGATGGAGTTCCGCAGAATCCCTATACAAAGACCAAGCATTACTTTATTCCAACGGCCCTGATATCTTTGTTCCATAACAGAAATGTTCTGATGGAATCTCTCCTCATGTTCATCACTAACAGCTCCATAACTAGGAGGGAAAAAGTCTAGGTGGGAGTGGAGAAAATGGATCTTAAGGGACATGTTGCGTCCAAGGTTACGGTATTTTTGCAGGAGCACTGTGACCAAATGCTTGTAGTTGTCATCTCTTTTGTTGCCTAAAAATCTACGAACAACACCCTTGAAGGCCTCCCAAGCTTCCTTTTCTTTCCCCTCCAAAATTTGGTCAAATGCAGGACCCTTTACTATTTCTCCTATTTGTGGTCCGACAGAAATGCCTTCCTTAATATTTGCATCACTTAATTTCCAAAATTTCTCTCTGATTGTGTTTTGTTATTTGACAGGTGTGCCAATTCCCAAAAAAATTCCCCCAAATTTAAAATCTGCACTCTAAAAATGAAATGTCACTTTACCTTCAAAACAATAGCTAGTCTATCATTTTATGATTTTATGATTTTCAAATTCAGCAATGGAAATACATGTAAATTCACTATTTTTAAGTCCGAAACATTTTCATTGTTGCCCAGTGTAATCGGCGCCAAAGCTCAGCTTTGCGCCTAAACTGCGCCAACAGAGCGTTGGAAATGTTTATTCGAACACGTTTTTGCTTTAACGTGATCAAACTCGGCACCCATAGCGCGGACAGCTTTGTCATGTCTATATGTCGATTTAAGTTATGACAAACATGTCCTTTTGCCATGCTCATAGCCTCTACTATCTCTGTCGCATTAATTTGGTGGTCGTCTGGCAAATTTTGGTGAATTTTGGCGATGTTTTCGTCGATAGGCGCTGTTTTTGGACGTCCCGAACGTTCGTTGTCTCTCAAGCTCTTACGGCCACGTTTAAATTCAGCTGCCCAAGATTTCACTGTGGTAAATGTTATTGCAGAGCTCTCATACACTGAATCAAACTCATCTTTGATTTGCATTGGCGTATTGCCTTTCAAAAGCATATTTAATGACAGCTCGATACCCGATTTTGTCCATTTTCATGAATATATTAACATGAGCTCACTCAAGCGACTGTTACATAACAACTGAGCGTCCAAAATGGCTGGAACTTTGGGGAGTAACTGTCAACAAATGAACAACGAAATTTATTAGCTTTTGTTTACGAGTGCTGCCCTCGTAATTTAAAGCTAGTAATGCACTTTTTAAGGGTTTTAAAACCATAAGTGTAAAATCGGTCACACTAGAACATTAATATTTATTTTAGCTAAGCACAATTGAAACGACTAGCTTCTATTTATTCTCATGGTCATGAGGACAATATTGCTGCATTTTAATTGGAGGGAATTTTTGTTCATGTTAATGCAATGTTGTTTACTTTGAAGTCGCAGCTGAGTGCGTAAGGGATAGAGCTGTGTAATTAAACATAGAAGTGGGGAAGCCCTCAAAAGTGATCAAAGAACGACAGTTTTGAATGTGTTCAGCCTTCCGTTTGAGCGTTATGATGTACCCTTACTGTGAACGGTATCATTACATTAATATCGCAGACAAGTAGTGTATTTGGGAATGATTTGTGACAACCTGGGTGACGACTCAAGTGATATAATTGCTTTCTCATTTCAGCTGTCAGGATATTACTCCAGAGCTCCGTTCATGTGTAAGGCTTTATTCATAAAAGTATTTCATATCATTCTTCATCTGTTCTCGAATTAGCACATTTTTTCTATATATATCGTTAACACTCAGTGCTGGTGCAATGAAACATAGAATTTCTAAAGATGGCAATTTCTTGGGTACATAATACCAGGTGAGTCAGCCGCGCCTTATGTTTTTTTTTGCAAGGTAGGCCACACATCAGACGGCATGTAAGCCTTAGTCGAGTTTTGTATTGTTTGACGTTCTTAGAAAGAGGAATGCGCAAAATTAAGGGAGAAAACGTACTGCATGATACAGTATACCAAAAAAACACACGACTGCTTTACTGAGAGCGAATTCCGGTTACCAGGCGATTTTACAAACTTTCTATTCGAGTAAAGATGGCAAAGTAATTTAGTAAATGCCTCAGAAAAATGGACCTATCATATGAGTACACCAACAACATCAGCTAAAAAGAAAATGGCAGATCCTTGTACTTAGAGCAGAAGCTGGCTACCAAAAATTACGAAAAATTTGGAGGCACGCCCCATCCAATCATGGAAGCGTACAGTCAAAACGGACCCATTATTAAAAAGCGGTTTATTTCAATCTTTACTTAAATTACGTCTCTTGGATAAAATTAACATGTATATGAGCTTTTGAAATTTATGTAATAATATTAAAATACCCAGCAAATGACACTGAAACCAATGAAAATTCTTCGGGCTTAAAATATATCTTAATATATATAGAAGCATATCTGTTTTTTTTTTGTCACACTATCACATGCCATGTGTAAGGTTTGTAACCTTACTACTCTCCTCAAAAGAGACTGGGGATGATAAAGTGAGGAAGACATTGTGTGACGAACTTCTGGTACACATCTTCTTTAGAAATACACAAGTGAATTCAGGAACTCTTCTTACAAGGACATGGTCCAGGGCATCTTTGAAGTAAAAAACTTCAACTGGAGTGCCATCGGTCAGTGGACGTTTAACATGCACATCATCAATGGGATTCTTCTTTAGGAATCTTTTATCAGTTTCACTTCTTTGGATGGGACTAAGACTTTATTCATTGATCCTTAATTCTTCTCGATATTGCCAAAAATTCTGTCAATAGACAAGAAAGAGTGCCCTGGTATTGGAAAGTACAGATAAACTTTCTGAAAGTGCACTTGAGGAATATCTAAACATGACTAATGTCTAAATGTCTAATTTAAAATGTATCAAGAGCTGATGTCAAACGCTTGGGTGGCACAGTGTAGTTGCACCACCAAACGGCTAATGCGGCAACTATTTGACTTAACAACTTATAACACGAAAAGGCTGACTTAACAACTTCTGTTTCTGAAATTGATGCCCATTCAACATGACAGTCATAATATGTTCCACATAACATCTTATGATTCACAAATCCTTTAGCACTATTACGAACTGGTATTCAGAATCATTATCGAGTGTTTATCAGGACTTCTCAAAAACATAACTTCTGAATCTCAGTGCTTCATTTGTCTTCTGATTAAAACTCATGTTCTTCGAGAGTAGCCATGGGAACTGAACGCGTGATTTCCCGAATGCTATTACAGATTTTCTTTCTCGGTATTTCTCAAAATTATTCTTATTTATATGCACAACAGTCTGATGTCTAAACCATGGAGCGAGGAAATATAAGGAAAAGAAAAGGTTATTTTTCTTAAAGCTAAACTATTTCTTTCAAACTTTCTGATAAGCTTTTATGAACATTTTTATGCAATGTTTTAATTTAAGTAATTGAAATCCAACAACATATTTATCAGAACTTAATAATCAGCCATAAACTGTCATTTTTTTGTTTCAGAATTACTTATATGTATGTAGAGCTTAAAATGTATAAGAAATGGGGAAAATAAGAATGCAGACATTATCTTTCCACATGGCATCGCGGAATCGTCATAAGTTTGTTCCATTTAATGAGTAACTGGAGTGCATGAGCAACGTTATGCACACACGGGTACACATGGATGAACGCGTGGATACAGCCGTCTTGCTCTCTGAAACGGAAAGAGTTTGACAATGAACTGCTTATTTTAGCCCCCGAGAAAGCAAAACTGTATGCTAAGTCTGAGAGCTATAGTTCGAATTATTCCCAGAAAGTTTTCTGCACCACTGCATGACACGTGGGACCATCATGACATTTTGGACATAATACTTAGGAGGCTCAAGGAATATGTCGAGAGATATCGAACGAGGTGACGCCATGGTTTCCCTCTTTTACGCAGGTTGTGCTGAAATGCTTAATTCATTCCATTTCCTTACCATATTCCTCTGAGACTCGTGGTGTATGGCGGTACCGAAAAGATGCGCACTTCAATTGCTGTTCTCGGCGCTGGGCGGCGTTGTGGTCGCTGCCCTCTCGTGGGGCAATGCCTGTCGATAGCAGACTCGGAGTGTTGGTGCTGGAATGATCTCTGCCACAGAATGTCAGCAATTCTGTGGACTCCTGCGGTTACCTCACTTCATCCTTTTCTCCTAAGGTGTTAGCTGCAAGAAAAGATGATTAGATATCAAAGTTTCGGGAGTGTGCATATCTCCCGTCATCAGGATATTTATAAAATGTTATAGCTACAAATGAAAGACTGGATATAACACAACTATAAACAAAGACAAAACACTATAAAAATTGCCTTACAGAACAAAAGACTGTTTTCAGTAAATTAAGTGCCAGTTCAAGAGATGGCGTGAGTATAGAAAATTGTGTCAAATATCCGTAACTACTTAACTTGATTATCAAGCTGTATTGATCTTTGCTTCTTAAATCGACGGATTTTTATTTTTAAGGCCGGTTTCCAAGAGGAGCTGAACTGAAATCCAACATCACGATTAACCGTGCTCCTATCAGAGGAAATCGCCAAAGCCTCCTTAATTCTCCACTCCCAGTAGCTGTTGCATTTTGCCAAGATGGTCGTCTCCCGAAAGTTGGCTCTATTGTCGTTATCAAAACAATGCTCTTCCAGCCCAGACATGAATGGAACATTCGCTTAATGCAACCTGAGAAGTCTGGGCTGGCAGAGCATTGTTTTGATAACGACAATAGAGCCAACTTTCGGGAGACGAGCATCTTGGCAAAGTGCAACAGTTACTGGGAGCGGAGAATTAAGGAGGCTTTGGTGATTTCCTCTGAAAGAGCACGCTTAATCGTGATGCTGGATTTCAGTTCAGTTCCTCTGAAAACCGACCTTCAAAATAGAAATCCGTCGAATTAAGAAGCAAAGATCAATACAGCTTGATAATCAAGTTAAGCAGTTACGTTTCTTTGACACAATTTTCTATACTCAGTGTTTGATTTGTGGTTATAACATTTTATAAATATCCTGATGATGTGAAAGATACACACTCCTGAAATGTTGATATTTAATCATCTTTTCACCTGACTGACTGCCGGAGAAGAAAGTGAGCGTATTCGTCACCAGGAAAGCTTCAGGTCTTATAACAGGAAAGTTGATATTGTCATTACCAATCAGGTTTCAAATTACTTCAGTACGACTGCTTATAATCTGGCACTAAGATATCATATATACTATGAGAGTAAAAGGTTTTTGGCAAGAATAAAATTAAAAATAATATTTGCCAACCAGAAGTAAAGAGTTGACAGCAAAATTATTACAGGAAATTTGGAGTACCTTAGGACTAAAAGCAGCACATGGATCGGGTGGAAAGTACGGCAGCACCTAACTTCATATAGTTAAAGGTCACAGGCTAAAACCTTTTGAACATAAACCCCAACACTTTAGTCCAAAACTACTTAATAAGCTTCTGGAAAGCCTAAAAAATACTGTGTCAGCTGCTGAGTTTAAATGTAAACTGACTAAATTCTTGTTAAGCAGAGCCTATTACAGTATAGATGAATATTTTGATGACTTCAATGATTTTGAATAATTGTGTTTTCTATGTATATGTGTATATATATGTATATATGTGTGAGAGAGAGGGGGAGAGGGGAGGGGAGAGGGAAATGGAGAGGTGGAGAGGGGAGGGGAGAGGGGGAGAGAGGGGAGAGGGGAGGGGATTGGGGGAGAGAGGGGAGAGGGGAGGGGGAGGGGAAAGGGGGAGAGAGGGGGGAGGGAGAGGGAGGTGATGGGAGGTGGAGGGGGAGGGGAAGGGAATGGGGAGGGCGAGTGAGGGGGAGGGAGAGGAGGAGAGGGGGAGAATGGCAATTTTTTGACATTTCTAATCGTTTACTTTTAAGAGAGACTATGTACGATGGGTTACCCAAAAGAAACCGGACTCAGAGGGTGCTGCCACTCGTAGACGTAGTACCGCGTTCTCACGCTAGATGGTGTTAGTAGAGATCTTCATGGAACAGCTGTGCAGACGGCGTCAGTGTAGTGCTGAACGTGCAAGTGTGGTATTGTGTTTCTCTGACTGTTGGCGGGTTATCTCTGCGAAGTCGTTATGGCAACTTCAAAAGAACAAAGAGGGTGTGTGAAATTTTGTTTCCTGCTTAAAAAAACTGCAACTGAGACACACCAAAAGCTTTCCAGGATGACGCTATGAGCCGCACAAAGGTTTTCGAGTGGTTTGGGCGCTTTAAACGTGGTGAGATGTGTGTTTAAGACAAAGCTCGTTCTGGACGCCCTTCAACATCGCGAAATGAGGAGAAGATTGAAAAAGTCCGCCAGAAGATCAACGAGGATCGTCGCCAAACGATCGACCAAATTTCAGCAGCGACAGGAATCAGTCGGAGCTCGTGCCAGCGGATTTTGAGGGAGGATTTGCACATGAGACGTGTTGCTGCTAAATTTGTTCCGCGCCTTCTCACACAAGAGCACAAATCCGTCCGCATGAATGTGTGTCAGGACTTGAAAACAGCGATTGCACGTGATCCAAACTTCTTGAACAAAGTCATTGCAGGGGATGAGAGTTGGTGTTCGGGTATGATCCAGAAACCAAGCAAGCGTCAAGCCAGTGGAGGACTCCCAACTCTCCCAGACCAAAAAAAAGCAAGGCAAGTGAGGTCAAATGTGAAGACGATGATCATTGTCTCTTTTGATGTTTGTGGAATTGTGCATCGGGAATTTGTACCGCCTGGCCAGACTGTTAACCAGCACTTTTACTTGGATGTTTTAAGGCGTCTGCGAGAGGATGTGAGGAGGAAACGCCGTGGTAAGTGAATGGAAACACGTGCCCAGTTCAAGCCCCTGTCAGCGATAGGAAGGTATGCGCCTGCCCTTTGTTTCGCGATGGTGGAGATGAACGAGAAGACCAGACAGTTGAAGCTACATTCAAACATACGAGGGTGGGTAAAAAAGTAATGCCTCCTATTTTTTTTCCGTTTTAATTGCCAAGAAAATTGAAACGAATTTACATAACTTGAAAACTACAACACTAACGATTAATCTGTCACTATTCAATATAATATACGTCCTTTTCCACAGTTTTAGTCCACCTTTTAACTAGGACATGTATTCCAGTGTGGTAAAACACATGGTCTTGCTTCCTAAGCCATTGACGCACGGACGTTTTCACAGCCTCCTCATATTCAAAATGAATCCCACGATGAGCTTTCTTTAGTGGCGCGAAAAGTTGGAAGTCTGATAGTGCCAGGTCAGGTCTGTAAGACTTGCCATCCCAGTTTCTCAATTTCTGCAGCGGTGTAACGGCTGGTGTGTGGTCTTGCATTGTCATGCAAAAGAAGAACTTCCGCCATAGTGTTTGTTGGGTGAACTCAGCAAGGACGTGCTTTCAGGTATTTGAGAGTTCTGACGTATTGGACAGAATTTATTCTGCATCCCTGCTCCATAAAATCAATCATAGGCACAGCCTCTGCATCCCAAAACACTGTCGCTATAACTTCCCTGCCGACAGCTGAGTTTTGAATTTTTTTTTTCTTCGGTGACGTTGTGTGATGCCATTCCATTGACTGCCTCTTTGATTCAGGTTCAAAAAAATGAACCCACGTTTCGTCTGCAGTAACAATTTTTTTTTCAGAAACTCCTCTCCCTCGAAATTGAAGCGCTGAAAGTGTTCGGAGGCTATTTTTTCCTTGTTTCTTTGTTTTGGGCGGTTAACATTCTTGGTACCCAACGTGAACAAGCTTTTGAGTAAAGGAGTTGTTGAATAATGGTCATCACACTGCCTTTACTGAGGGAAGTAATGCGACACAATTCACCTGTTGTTACCCGGCGATCACCACGAATTATATCATTCGACTCGCTGAATGTTGCATGGAGTCACTGCCGTCACCGGCCTGTCACTTCGCTTTTCATCTGCCAATGGTGTTTGCCCTTTAGCTTCGTTACAGCGACAAACCCATCCTCTAACAATGCTGACATCCACCGTTGCATCACCATACACATTTTTTAGCCTTTCGTGAATGCGAATTGGCGTATCAGCTTCCGCAGTCAAAAGTTAAATTACAGAACGCTGTTTAATACGAATGTGGATGTCAGCCATTTTGAAAGAGAATGCAGTGCTACCACCTGTTGACTTAGGAAGTTACTACTGCAGGGGATTGGAGAAGAAGCTTTGAGGAATTGCGCAAAATTCAAAGTTTTGATATAAATTACTTATTTAATGGAAAAAATGGGAGGAATTACTTTTTTACCCAACCTGGTATAATTCAGAATGCCTCTCATCGGACTTATTATTGATGACAGGATCAGATTGCCCAACCTTTTCGAATCATGAACGTTCTTATGTTTGTGCAGATGTCTTGGGAAGGAAATGAGGGTTGGGGAGATGTAGCTCTTTTATTATGTGTATCAATTTGAACACCTCATTGCGCATATGTATTTCAAATCATCTCATTTCATTACAAAATAATTTAAAGTTGTAACGTAAGCTCTATCTACACAAAATATACCGAACATACTAAAGTATATTTTCGTCTCTTAGACAAGCATGAGGGGATAACAGAAATACATAATATTCTAGTAATTAATCCACAAACCCCCATTCCTTATAACCTACCCCTTGTCCTTCTCCACGGTTACCGATTTATGACATCAAACCAATGAGCGACGGACACTGCAAGGAGGTGATGTTGACAATCGTTCCACTAAATTCCTCCTTACCCCTCCCCTTACACTACGCACCCCGACTACAAGCCTTGTTCATCGGTCGTTCCCTGTGTTATTGGATTTTGATATAAACCAATAAGAGATTGGCACAGTCAGGACTGGTGTAAAACACGAATGGCGAGACGGTTAGGCCAAAATTATACAAGGGCTGTTCAATAAAGAATGATCAATATAATTTTGAGTCGAACTAATACTCAATGCTCCATTTATTGCTAGTATTTACCTAGAACGCGATTCGTTAGGATCCTCCTAACATCATCAGCTGTTGTCGACTTATGGATGCCGGTTCAGTGAACTCCTCAAAGGTGATAGGTGCGTCTCTCTCGGTATCTTGAACTTGAATTTTGGGTTGTCTTCAAAGGTAGTATCGAAATTAAACAATTTACTTTCATATTTCTTTATAAAGATTTTTTCCCACGTGGTTAATGCAGCTGGACCTTGGACACTTTTTAGTAAATGAATTTCTCATTCTATGTCATGATTTTCCTTCCAAAAATGGTACGCTACCTCCGATTTATCTATTTCTTTATTCCTGATGTTCCTGAAGTGCTCTTTAAGCCTAATGTTCACGTTCCTTTTTGTTTTTCCAATGTAGAATTTGTCACAGTCCTTGCAATTTATCCGGTACACTCCTGATTTTTTGCCTGTGGGTATCTCCTTTGTATTATGTGATTTCAAAAGGTGTTGTACACTAAATTAGTTCTGTGGGGCCAAAGTAATATTGTGTTCTTTGAAGACTTTTTGGAAAAGCTGTGTAGCTCTGGGATGATACGTAAATTTTCTGTATGAGGTTTCATTGCTAATTGGGGAGAGAGTAGTTACTTGTTTGCATCTTAGTTGTCTTTTGAATTTATCTATTTCAATACTACCTTTGAAGACAACCCAAATTTCAAGTTCATCAAGATACCGACAGAGACGCACCTATCACCTCCGAGGAGTTCACTGAACCGGCATCCATTAGTCGACAACAGCTGATGATGTTAGGAAGATCCTAACGAAACGCGTTCTAGGTAAGTAATAGCAATAAATGGAGCACTGAGTGTTAGTTCGACTCATAATTGTATTAATTTTGTGCTTCATTGTATCATAGTCCTTAAACAACGGAAGAGAATGATCAGTTTTTTTTTGACAACATAAATTTACTCATCCTCATAATTTTGATGGTCCTTCTCAAAATAGTCTCCCCTGAATGCGATGCACTTGTCCCAGCGTTTCTGCCAGTCTTCAAAGACATGCTGGAAACAATTTTTTGAAAGATCCTTCAAAATCGCCACCGCAGCCTTCACCATTGCTTCTGATGATGGATAATTCCTCCCACGAAGGCGTTTCTTCAAGTTAGGGAATAGAAAAAAGCCACACGAGGCTAAATCAGGACTATAGGGAGGATGAGGGATGCACTTCACGTTGATTTTTGCAAGATATTCAGCAAAAACATTGGCAATATGTGGTCACGCATTATCGTGGTGCAGCATCCAGCCTGCTTCACGGAAATTTGGTCATTAAGGCCTGATATGGACTTGCAATGTTTTCAGGACATCCCTGTAGTATTGTCCAGTTACTGATGTGTGTGCAGGTACAACATGCTGATAAACCATTCCATGAATATCAAAGAATGAGATGACACTAACTTTCCCAGCATAAGCAACCACTCTTGCTTTTTTGTGGGAGGGGGGGGGTTGCTGATGGAGAATTCCAAACTGAGCTTTACTGTTTCCTCTCAGGATCAAAATGATGTAGCCAAGTTTCATCAGCAGTGATGATGATGATGCTGATGATGAGTATAAAGGCGCTCAACTGCAGAGGTCATCAGCGCCCTCTTTAAAACAAACTGGTCATGGCAAAAGCCAGATATAAATTCCTCTAAAACACTATAAATATGTCAATAGACTTACAAAAAATACATACACGGAAAAACACTATAAAAACAAAAGAAATATAATCTAAAAAGCCATAAATTCTATTCGCTAAATCCGAAAATCTAATCTAGAAAAGAATCTAAAAACCTTCTCCAATACTACGTTATCGTCCGCTAGCATTTCTGCCGGCAGCTGCAGAGACGTCCTAAGGTCTGCTAGGTGTCGTACAGACAACGCTTCATTGCCAAACGGACACAGTGGAGAAGCCTCATTTTTAAAAAGAAAACTATGAGTAAAAAAGCAGTGCCCAATACGTAACTGAGCCAAACTCACCTCCTCACGACGAGATGACCGACAGGAGGTAACCCAGGGAATCGGAAGTTCTTTGACAGATCTAAATTTATTATTGCGGAGAGTGGACCACTCTTCCTGCCAGCAGGTTTGCACAGCTCTCCGCAATACGGCCCTAAAATCTTCCGATGTCACAGATGGTACTTGAACCCTGGGCTTCATGGTAGCCGTCTTAGCTGCCGAATCCGCCATTTCATTCCCCCGCAAGCCTACGTGACCAGGGATCATCAGCAGTGATTACGTTTGAAGGAAAATCCGGATCTTCCTCTAACATCAACTTTAACCGCATGTTACCTCCATTGCAGCGTTAGGCGATACTAAACATGTTTGAAGTTACCTTGTTCTCAGAGGTGGGAACCAGGATTACCAACAATGAAAGTACTACGGCGTGTTTTTTTTCGCATTGAGATAAGAGAATATAATAAGATTGAATTTTACTTATTTATTTTATTTATTTATTATCCTTTTTTATTCCTATTTTACCCAAAGGTGTATTAGGAATACTGTTTACAAATACAAATATAACAAATTCAATTTCAAGCTGACAAACAGTAAACATCAAGATGAATCATTTAGCTTAAGAAATATTTTGTTTAAGAAAGCAATGAAATATTGATAATTTTTGTAATCCATCAGAGTATGTGTAAGGGGCTTTGAGAAAGTGTAACCTAAGGATTGAAGCAATAATTCAAGTTCGTATCGTTCAAAACAGAAAAACGGGTAATCAAACAAAATGTGAGGGAGATCTTAAAGATGATTTCCACAAATAGAGACACATGTGTATTTGATTTTGAATCGAAATAAGGAAGCTGAAAACTTGCCATGTCCAAGAGCATTGGCCATCTCGAACCCTCAGCACTTATCTCAGGAACTGCAACATCTGCGACAAACTTTTCGTCAGAATGGCTACTCTGAACCCGATGTCAAGAGGGCCCTCGCAAAAGCCAAAAGAGCCGGAACACACATTTGTAGCTCTACTGAAAAGCCAACTGCTATAGCCTGCATCCCATATACCGGCAATCTGTCTGGAAAAATCGGCAGAATACTGGCAAGACACAACATAAAAACTATTCATAAACCGCCTGCAAAAATCAGACACTTTATGAGACCGGTCAAAACCAATTACAACAAAACGTTCCGGGGGTGTACCGCATTCCATGTGAACGTGGAGTGCCGTACATCGGAGAAACTGGCAGGACCATAGCTACCAGGATCAAAGAACACGATAGAAGCATCAGACTGTTGCAACCTGAAAAGTCTGGGCTGGCGGAAAATTGCTTCCAGCAAGACCATAGGGCTAACTTCGGTCTCACCACTATTTTGGCAAAATGCAGTGGCTACTGGGAGCGCAGAGTTAAGGAGGCGTTGGCTATCTCGGCAGAGAGAGTCACTCTTAACCGAGATGCTGGGCTACAATTTAGTGCAGCATGGAATCCTGCATTAAAACTCGAAAAAGAGAGATTCAGGAAACACAGATCTGGCTTACTGAGCAGCGACCAGAGCAGCAGTGTTTTCTGAGAGGTTGTCATATTCACCAACGCGAGCCCGCTTGCTGATTGGTCCAATGGCGACCAGTATATATATATGGGTCTCTACCCTCTCGAAGGTATTTGAGAGGTTAATCCTAACCCGAATGACTCCCATCTTGGGACATGTTCAAGCTATTCCTGACCACCAGTTCGGATTTCGTCCTGGGCACTCGACTACCCAACAGCTGCTACGTGTGGTGGAGACAGCGGCCCTGGGTTTCCAGGAACGCGCCTTCACGGCAGTGGTATCTTTGGATGTCGAAAAGGCCTTCTCCACGACATGGCATGCCGGTCTGATCTTCAAACTTATCCAACTGGGGCTACCTACACAGCTAATCAACATCCTACACAGCTTTCTCAGGCACAGATCATTTAAAGTCACAGTAGCGGGGAAAACATCTACACTGAGACCCGTGAGAGGCGGGGTCCCCGAAGGCTCTGTACTATCCCCCACACTATTTAGTGTTTTCATGGCAGATTTTCCAACTCAACCACAGGTCGAAATGGCACAATACGCTGACGACGTATTGTTGTTCTGCAAAAACAGACACATACTCAGAGCCTTCAACCCAATTCAGAGACACCTCCGTCTCACACAAGAATGGTGCAGGCGTTGGCGGATGTCCGTAAATCTGGACAAAAGCCACGCCATACTTTTTACGAAACGCCACACCCCCGCTGACCGCCCCAAATTCCACTTCAGGGGCCGAAGGATAGAGTGGACTAATTCCACCAAGTACCTGGGCGTTCAACTTGATAGAGGCCTAACTTTCCGCGGACACATCAGGGAACTATCGGCACAGGTGCAGGGGGCTATTGCCTCTCTGTACCCAATGCTGGGTTCGCGCTCGATGCCAGTCCGCTTAAAGCTACACCTCTTTCGAGCGCTGATAATCCCACTTAGGTTGTACGCCTGTGAAATCTGGGGCTTGGCTGCAGATAGCTGGATAGCATACCTTCAGCGTGCACAGAATAGAGGACTCCAATCCATCTATTCTGTGGGCCGTTCTTTTCCCGTGAGGTTACTTCACGAAGCTTCCCTTCTCCCATACGTGGAGGACGAAATTAGACGCCGGGCAACAAAATTTTACGATAAAATTCCTGCTCATAGAAGCGCCCTGGTTCGGTCTCTAGGAGACTACGACGCTACGAGACGCCGCTTCAGGCGTTACCGGGTACCCCGTATGGCTTGCGGGCATCCGAGGTAACAAGAGCTAATCCTTACAGCAGCATAAGCTAAATTACAAAACTCCAAAAGAGCTGTTTGGCTACAAAATTTACCCCACTTTAGAATAATAAAACACCAGGGTGTAAACGAAAAAGCGGTTTGGCATCCTGTACAAAATTAAAGAGGAGCAAAAAGCTACCTCAACAAAATTTTCCTCAACAAAAAAATATCACATCATCCTACATATATCACAATTAACAACCTGCGGTCAGACCCAAAACCTGGGTGGGTACGCAGCAAAACCCTTCTGGCTGTTAACAGCCTGTCAGTACACGACTTGGAGTTGGACTTAGTTAGGATTAACGAATTTACATTTATGTCTGTCAGAAACTGTTGGGAGATATAAATCCTTAGTCAAAGCACCACAATCACTTTTTAACCAGTATTCGTTCCAGTCGTTGATGATAATCTCCTTTAATGTTTGCCTCACATAAGGAATAGGGCATAGAGTGTATGTCTCTGGAAGATCTGAAGTCGTAGCTCTCTTTGCAAGTTCATCTGCACGTTCATTTCCGGCAATCCCTACGTGTCCTCTGACCCATTTAATACACAGATGAGAACTACATAATAATTGACTTCTTATTCCAGCTGTTTTTTGTATCTTCAAATCTACAATTGCTGCTTGTGAGTCACTGTAGATTGAATCTTAGTGCGAAAAGTTATGACCGTAAAAATTATGATCATTATGTGTTGAACAGCCCTCATATAAAGTAACTCACCAAAGGATGCCAACACCACCGGAACATTTCCCTGCACCGGACTCTACGTGCATCGGCGCGTGTACGCAGCATTGATGACTAAGTATTACGGATACTAAGTATATGATCTTGACTGGTTATGAGCACTACAAACCCCCATGGAGGGGTTTGTAAAATAACTAACAGCAAGCTATGATCGATTAGATTGACCTACGGAGGAGATTAATTGAGGTTGCTCATACTGAATCTCAATTTGCATGTAAATGGATTCCTTGCCTTGCATTTTTGCTTTGAGTTTGCTGTAACAGAGGCCTGGATTGAGGTAAAGGTTAGGTTAGCTTTTAGTTATCTGCATGCCAATGGTACTGTTATGAATGTCTTCGATGTTGTGTAAGCTCAACGACTGAAATCTGCCGACATTACTTTATTCCAGCAGGTGAGCACTAGCCAAGGAAAGAGCACCACTACAAAATCAACAAGGTCAATAGGAGTCAGAGGCAAAAACGTTTTATGCAATTATGGCATAAACAGAACGAGTAAGAAATACTTGCTTATGAAGGAAATATCTGGAAAATGTATACATAAAACAATATAAAATAACCAATTTTATATAAATTATGCACTAACAAGGAATGCATATCTGTAATGAAATACGAGGCGTAACCGCAAAATAAGGTCTCCAATTTTATTTAATATAGAAAACATGTTTATTGACAATGAATGTTAAATTGATGGAAAGGTGAAAATTACAGCTATTTTTCAATGTAATCACCATTGCGATCGATGTACTTTTGCATGCGCTGTGGCAGTTTTTGTGTACCCTTGTCATAGCACTCTCCCGCCAAGTTGCACAGGTAGCACTCAACCTCGTTTTTCAAATCATCGTCGGTCTGGAAATGTGTTCCACCCAGGTGTGACTTCAACACAGGAAACAGATGATAATCACTAGGTGCTAAGTCTGGACTGTAGGAGGGATGGGTGAGGATGTTCCATCGGAACTGGGCCAGGAGATCAGCCGTTGCATGTGTAGTACGGGGACAAGTGTTGTGATGAAAAGTCATTCCCTTCGTCAGCATTCCCCTTCTCCGATTTTGAATTGTACGTCGCAATTTTTTATAGTCTCACAGTAGCTAGCGCCGTTTATTGTTGTGCCGGTAGGCATAGACTCGCACAACAATACACCTTTTCTGTCCCAGAACACACTAGCCATCACTTTGCCGGCTTCACTAAATTCGAATGCCGCAAAAGACCACATTTCCGTGAAGCAGACTGGATGCTTAACCACGATAATGCGCGGCTGCATATTGGCAATGTTGTTGCTAAATATCTTGCAAAAATCACCGTGAAGTGTATCCCTCACCCTCCCTATAGTCCGGATTTAGCTCCATGTGACCTTTTTCTATTCCCTAACTTGAAGAAACGCCTTTGTGGGAGGCATTATCCATCATCAGAAGCAGTGGTGAAGGCTGCGGAGGCGATTTTGAAGGATCTCTCAAAAATAGTTTATAGCATGTCTTTGAAGACTGGCAGAAACGCTGGGACAAGTGCATCGCATTCGGGGGAGACTATTTTGAGAAGGACCATCAAAATTATGGATGAGTAGAGGTACGTTCAAAAATAAAAAAAAATAAAAATAAAAAAAAATAAAAAAGTGATCATTCTTTATGGAGCAGCCATCGTATTTTTGCTTTAAAAAATAACCTTTTCTTTTTTTATTCTTCTTCACTCCATGGTATATACATTAGACTGTTGTGCATATGAATAAAAATAATTCTGAGAAATACCGAGAAAGATAATCTGTAACAGCATTCGGTAAGTCACAGGTCAATTCCATGGCTACCCTCGAATTGCTTGAATTTTATTTAAAAGCAACTTATTAACATCTTGTTAAAACAAAATAATTTATTACTGTTTGGCATAATCCATCCCAATGACTTGGAATATCCACATCTACTGTGGAATATATGTTGTTGTTCACATTTTCATTGCGGGTAGTTTTTTTGCCTTGTAATTTACCTCCTCCAACGTTAAGTCGAACGATGAATGGAATGGGCGAAATGATGCTCAAATGAGCCCGGGGTTCTTAGAGCTTAGAGTTACTCGACATTCGTCTTTCAGGATAACGGAAAACCGCGGAAAAACCTCATTGCGGGTACTATCATGAACAAAAGCCAGGAATCCCTCTTTCTCAATTTTTCTTTGACGTTTTTCTTCTTTAAACTTTAATTTCTCTTAAATAATTCTTGCTATTTATATGGCGCGAGATGGGAATCCACTAAGAGACGCACATTGTTACTAACTTCACGAAGGTGTATACAACGCAGTACAGCTCTACCTGAAGGAGGATTATGTACATTGTTGCTTGAATTCATAGGAAAGCCAGTCAGCTTTTGGTAGGATCTTCCAAATACTGCTACAATGAAACGGGGATTTCTATAGGTTTATCTTTGTATTTAATGACAATGCTACTGATTTAAGGGATGACTTGTTTATTACACTTTCTCATAGCTGCACAGAATCTCTACACGAGAGATAGATTGTGTGTACGTGCAGGAAACAAAATAGAGTAACGCTCCAAAGTTTTCTGTATTACCATATATCCATATTAAAACGAGATTTCAAATTAACTCCATGTACTCGTGTATACTGTGGAATTAATCAGTACATTCCCAGTGGATAACATCCCCTCGTTCATTTAATGTAATATCTTTTCCTAGAAGTTTAAAAACTAAACGCGTGTACCGACCAGAACGTGCAGTAGATGGGGAAGCGGACCGGTCCCAATATTTTGTGACTTCGCTAATGAAATTCTGCTATCAAATAAAAAAGAGAAAGTTGTAACCCTTAATTGTTAATAAACATTATTTTAGGGCAGTTTAAGTTTTCTATTTTATACTCAAAACAAACAGTTACAGTTCAATTGTACAGCGAACTACTTTTTGTATCAACCTCATTAAAGGAAATGAAGCGGTCAGGGGCAGAAGTTGTTAAGTCACTGTTTCAAAATTGTGCAGGATAGCTGCTTAAATCAATTAATGGAAATTAATTATTCTTTCACACTGGCCGAGTGAATAGTGGTTAATAATAAAGCCCGGGCCTTAAAGTACTTACAAGTAGTAAGTCGCCATTAAGGTAGTTTTCTCATGTGTTTATGAGAACTCCTAAGTGGTTTACCGGGAAAATACGAGTCAGTTGGAGAATTTAATGTCATATCGGCACGTTGGCCATAGTAGCACAATGGTAGTGCGGCTGGACGGAAACCAGAAGATCCGTGGTTCAAATCCCGGCTATGGCATTGAATTTTTCAGTCTGACTCTATGTTTCCATAATTTAGAGCTGCTTAAAGTTTCCAAAAGTAATTTTAAGTACCGAAATAGTAATACAAATGAAAGAATTTTACCTGATGGGTCCGTATGAAGGTACACAGTACTGTGTTGAAGTGCTTCTCAGGTTCGACAAATGTCGCATGTGTGGCGGGATATTTTATTATTACGACTTAACAAATTTTAATTTAAAATGGATTAAAAGTTAAGTCACTTGACTTAACAGCTTCTGATTCTGTTCAATAAACAATGATCACAATTTTTTTGAACATTTATTACACTTACCCATTCTCAGATTTTGATGATCCTTTTCAAAATAGTGTCCCCTGAATGCGATGTACTTTTCCCAGCGTTTCTGCCAGTCTTCAAAGACATCTGGAAACCAATTTTTGAGAGCTCCTTTAAAATCGCCTCCGGAGCCTTCACCACTGCTTCTGATGATGGATAATGCCGCCCACGAAGGCGTTTCTTCATGTTAGGGAATAGAAAAAGTAACACGGGGCTAAATCCGGACTATAGGGAAAGTGAGGTATGCACTTCACATTGATTTGTACAAGATAATCAGCAACAACATTGACAATATGCGGCCGTGCATTATCGTGGTGCAGCATCCAGCCTGCTTCACAGAAATGTGGCCTTTTGCACCTGATATGGACTTGCAATATTTTCAGGACATCCCTGTGGTATTGTCCAGTTACTGATGTGTATGCAGGTACAACATGCTAATAAACCAATCCATCAATATCAAAGAATGAGATAACCATAACTTTCCCAGTAGAAGCAACCACCTTTGCTTTTTGGAGGGTTGGTGATGAAGGAGATTTCCACACTGAGCCTTGCTGTTTACTCTTAGGATCAAAATGATGTAGCCAAGTTTCATCAGCAGTGATTATGTTTGAAAGAAACTCCGGATCTTCCTCTAACATCAACTTTAACTGCATGTTACCTCCATTACAGCGGTAGGCGATACTGAACATGTCTGAACTTGCCTGGTTCTGACAGGCGGGAACCAGGAGTACCAACAATGAAACTACTACGGCATGTTTGTTTCACATTAAGTTAAAATAATATAATAAGATTGAATTTTGGTGCGAATAATTGCGACCGTAAAAATTATTATCGTTCTTTATTGAACAGACCTGGTATTACTTTATTTTCAAAAATACATCTCTAATATGGACTGCATTGACATACAAAACTGTCACCAGAACATCGCTCCATCTCTACTACATTATCTTCTACCTCACTTCCATATATCATTGTGTCATACAATGTGTTACTTTCTGGCAGAGTCACATGTTCCAGCAGTGAACGATTATTGTAATATTTTGCCTTCTTAATCTTTCGAAACCTATCTGGTGTGCTTTTGAACTATCAAATGCCTTGTGTAAGGCTTGCAAGATCTTCAAAAGAGATTAGGGACGATAAAGAGAGGAAGAGATTTTGTGACGAACTTCGAGTACACAACCACTTTGGAAATACACACCCTGGCTTAAAGTGAATTCAGGAATACCTTTAACAAGGACATGGTCGAGGGCATCTTTGACGTCCAAAGCTTCAACAAATGGAGTGTCATTGTGTTTCCCGTTATCAGTCAGTGGATGATTGACATGGACAACATCAACGAGTTTCTTCTGTAGTGAATCTTTGATCAGTTTCAACCATTTGGAAAGGGCGAAGACTTTATCCATCCATTTATCCTCATTTATCATTTATCTTTACTGAATGCTGTAGAGCTTCATGGCTATTTTGCAATAACCACTCTAACCACATGAAAAAAATGACTGCAGTAACTGAATAACAACAGCAGCTGTCACCTTTTAAAGGTAGGATACTCTTGTGTAAACCCCTATATTTGTATCAATTACCTGCAAATAAAAAAGCTGATAATACTGCACAGAGGTGAAAATATTCTCTGTGCTATCTGAATTGAAACGCTTCGTCTCCCTCTTTAAAAGAAAATATTATAATTAACAATCTTGTTTGATTTACTAGTGATAATGTTTTAGTACAAAGAGAATATTAGAAAAAATACAAGAAGTAAACTTAAAAACTCACATAGCATTTATAGAGTTCAAAAAAGCATTTGATTCTATAAATAGAAAAAGGCTGTGGAACATAGTGGACAAAAGGGGATATCTCCCTCATTTATTAGAAATAATTAAAAGTTTATATACAGACACAAATTATCATAAATACAGGCACGATAAAACAGAAGAAATAAAAGTAAATCAAGGAGTAAGACAGGAATCTAGCCTTTCTCCCACACTATTTAATATACACTTGGACGATTTGATAAAAACAAGTGGAAATACAATTAAATAGAAATAAAAGCTTAAATGTGAAACTCTTTGCTGATGATGTAGCAGTAATATAAGAAAATGAAGAAACTCTTCAACGTTCCATGTATAAAATGTATTTATTGGAAAAAGAATAGAATCTAAATATATCCACAAAGAAAACGAAACACAAAAATAATTTTAACCGCAATAAAGAAACACTTCACAGAAATAAAGCCTGGGTTCCCGCATTACAGGGACTTCAAACACACCAGCAGAAGAATGCAGTCGTCCAGGTTAACCTGGACGGAATGCTTTCGCCCAGCACCTAGCCGCTTACTGCGGCTTTATCTGAGTAGTGTAGTAGTCTGTGTTTTGTCTCAAGCGTTTATGTCGGGGCATAGGTTTCTCTGATCTGTTGGGTTAAGCCGCTCAGGCTGCCGCTTGGGGTATATATTCCCAAGGCCGTCTTCACCCGAACTCCCCGCTTGAAGAAGGTCGCAGTGAAGACAGCACGATCAGAGGGGATAGGAAGCTATGTGGGGAAATTATCTAAACCCATTTCTGGTTCTGGTGTTTTTGGTGTGATGGAGACAACCGCTTCTGGCTAATAGCCCATGGCGTCCTTGGGGAGTTTGTACCTCCTCCTCCTGCGAGGAGCTCTGTGGTCATACCGACCCAGAGTGTTGACCAGCTGGTTGGAATGGGTAGACAGTTTTTGATGGAGGGTTTGAGATCTCTCTCTTACCATATCCTCTATGTAAGGGACTTGTGAGTATTCATGTAAAATGTGCGTAGGGAATTTGCGCCCAGTACCGTAGATCATCCTTAATGCCCCATTCTGCACGATTTGCAGTCTGCGGATGGTGGTCGGTGCCGCCAATCCCCAGACTTCGCACCCATACAGAATCATGGGTGGAATAATCGCCCGGTACAGACGCAGTTTGAGGTGTGCGCACATGAATACAGAAATAGTAAAGACATGAAACAGCCACTTCCCGACCAGAGCCAATCAGAACGCGATCTGCCTTAGCACCGCCCCCTTCCAGCCAATATAAATTAGGACGTGCGGAGAGATTTCGCCATCCCAGGATAGGAGAAGTACACCAGAGGTTCAAGTCCCTGGTAAGACGGCTACTAAGAGCACACCGCCAAGAGGCCTGGGAAAAACTACTAAGGCACACCAATCTCCAGGAGAGAAAACCGTGGCGAATAGTCCGTAGCCTGCGGAAAGACAAAACCGTACACCAGCACCCCCTACATAGCCCTATAGGTCGACTCGTCTACGAGTCGAAAGAAAAGGCAGATGCACTAGCACATTATCTGGAGGCTCAATTCCAACCCAGGGTAGAGCCAATGGACGATGACCATGCTGACCTCGTGGAACAGGTGGTGGAGGACTTCCTAGAAGCCCCGCCCCCTGACCACGAGGAGTTCCATATCCCCATCGTTACCCCTAGAGAGTTAGCGACCACGCTTAACTCTCTAAGAAACAACAAAGCACCCGGGCAGGACCGTGTCACAGCGGAAATGCTCAAGCACCTTCCACGAAGAGCCTGATTCACTTAACCCGGATTTATAATGCGTGCCTATACATGCGCCACTTTCCAGCTATCTGGAAGGAGGCGCGCGTGGTGTGCGTTTTAAAGCCGGGGAAAAATCCGGTTTTTCCTTCCAGTTACCGCTCAATCAGCCTTCTCCCAGTTTTATCGAAGGTCTTCGAAAAACTGCTCCTATCCCGGCTTCTTCCTCACCTAGAGGAAAGGGGTTTAATCCCGGAACATCAGTTTGGCTTCCGTTCTGGCCACTCCACGGCACAGCAACTACTGCGGGTTGCCGAGAAGGCTTCCCTGGGATTCCAGGAACGGTCTAAAACGGTAGCAGTGTTGCTGGACGTGGAGAAGGCATTCGCCACTACCTGGCATGAAGGACTTATTTACAAACTCCTGGAGCATGAAATTCCCCGTCCATACATTTCCTTGGTGGCCGGTTTCCTCGGAAACCGAAGCTTCCGAGTAAAGATGGAGGGGAAGCTGTCCACAGAGCGGCCCATTGGCGCTGGAGTGCCGGAAGGCAGCGTGCTGTCGCCGGCACTCTTTGCAGCTTACATGGCTGACATACCTACACACGACAATACCCACACCTGTCAATACGCGGACGATCTAATGATCTTCGCAGTCAACAGAAACCCAAGGTATCGCTTTCGGCAGATCCAAACCCAGCTCCGGGCCATTGGCGAATGGAGCGCAAAATGGCGAATGGCGATTAACCCGGAAAAAAGCTCTGCGATTCTCCTGGTGAAAACCAGAGCCAATCGGTTGCAGCAGAACTTCGTTTTACGGCGTCGTGGAATCTCATGGTTTCAAACGGCGAAGTATCTCGGAGTGACGCTGGACCGTAAATGAACTTACGCTCCGCACGTCAAAGGCGAGGTCCAGCTTGGGCACGTCGCGCTCAGGAACCTATATCCCATATTCCGCTCAACCATGCCACTCCGGCTCAAACTCCAGCTGTATCGGGCGATCATCCCGCCCATGATCCTGTACGGCTGTGAGATCTGGGGAACAGTGGCGAATACCACTTTCGTCAGACTCCAGACGCTGCAGAACAGGGCGCTACGGGTCATCTACGATACTGACTGAAGATTTCCCGCCCATATCCTTCATGAACATTCAAACATTCTGTACATTTTCGACGTCATTCGAAAGAGGGCTCGTTCAATGTACGACAAAATTCAAACCCTTGGCAACCCTTTGGTGAACTCACTGGGCAGGTATGACCAGAGGGAGCAAAGACGCTTGCCATCATACAAACTCCCTAGAGACGTCTTGGGGCCCCTTGGTTAACCCAAGGGAAACCCCAAACGTATTCAATCTACATAAGGCCTGATGGCTCAAGCGTCAGGACACCCGTACTCAAAACGGGGCAAAAGCTCTAAAACAGATCCTCCCCCAACGGGAGAAAGTAACAAACCCGCCTTCAGAGGACAGAAGAAAACATCAACATTGCTGCTGCCATTGTGAGAGAGGATCGACGAATTACCTTAAGATCACTTTCTGAAATACTGAACATTTCATTGGGTGCCACCAACACGTTGGTGACAGAAACATTACACATGAGACGTGTTTCTGCGCGATGTGTTCCAAGAATGTTGATTCCCGAACAAAAGAACATTCGCATGCAAGTCTGCATGCAGTTAAAGTTGATGTTAGAGGAAGATCCGGAGTTTCTGCCAAACGTAATCACTACTGAAGAAACTTGGCTACATCATTTTGATCCCGAGAGCAAACAGCAAAGCTCAGTGTGGAAATCTCCTTCATTACCAATCCCCCTAAAAGCAAAAGTGGTTGCTTCTGCTGGGAAAGTTATAGTCATCTTATTCTTTGATATTCATGGAATGATTTATCTGCATGTTGTACCAGCAAACATATCAGTAACTGGACAATACTACAGGGATGTCCTGAAAACATTGCAAGTCCATATCAGGCGCAAAAGACCACATTTCCGTGAAGATGGCTGGATGCTGCACCACGATAATGCGTGGCCGCATATTACAAATGTTCTTCTTCTTATTCTTCTTCATTCCAAGGGCTAGGCAATGCTGCCTGTTCCGGCTTAAAACATGTCTGACCATCGTTTTCGTGGTCTTCCCGGATGTCTCTTTCCTCTAGGTTTATAGTTTATAACTCTTCTTGGGATCCCATCTCTCGGATTTCTCTCAATATGCTCTGTCCATTCATTTCTATAATTTATTATTGTTTCTTCTAAAGAACTTATTTCTAAATCTTCTCTTATTTTTTCATTTGGAATTTTATCTAAACGAGTACATCCCTTTACTGCTCTTAAAAATATCATTTCGGCAGACTGTATCTTGTTTTTGTCTGCTTTTGTTAATGTCCATGTTTCAGAACCAAAAACAAAAGCAGGCACAGCCATTACTTTATAAAATTTCATCCGTGTTTCCTTTCTGGTTTTAGTTTTTAGGTTTCTATTTATTATGCCGCATATTTGTTGAAGCATTTGTAATTTATTTTTAAAATCATTTTCATATTTATAACTGACATATGTTCCCAAATATTTAAAACCCGTAACTTGCTCTAAGATAATATCATCAATTACTATTTTGGTCTAACAGTGTCTTTACCTCGAAACACCATTGTTTTTGTTTTATTTGTGGAAATTTTGAAATTATAATTCTTGCATAACTTCTGTAAAATATATACTGCTCTTTGCAGCTCGTCTTCAGTTTATTGCCAAAGTTGTTGCTGAATATCTTGAAAAAATCAACGGAAAATGCATTCCTCACCCTCCCTATAGTCCGGATTTAGCCCCATGTGACTTTTTTCTATTCCCTAACTTGAAGAAACGCCTTCGTGGGAGGCATTATCCATCATCAGAAGCAGTGGTGAAGGCTGCGGAGGCGATTTTGAAGGATCTCTCGAAAATGGTTTCCAGCATGTCTTCGAAGACTGACAGAAACGCTGGGACAAGTGCATCGTATTCAGGGGAGACTATTTTGAGAAGGACCATCAAAATTATGAGGATGAGTAAAGGTACGTTGTTAGAAAGAATGTAATCACTCTTTATTAAACAGCCCTCGTATAATCCTTGTGGAAGAAGAGATGTAGGACGCCCTAGAAAAAGATGGGAATAGTTGATAGAAAGCAAAGACGGAACAGACAAATGCCTAATTCCTGAAGTGAAGAAGAAGACAAACTTTTTTGCAGATATTTTTGTTGTTATAAATTTATGAATAAGCTGTTATAAAACAAACAACGCGCACATGGAGTAGTACTTTAAAGTGATGCATTTATTTACTTCGAGCAGATAAAGGGATACACTTTTTAATTTTTCTTTATTCCAGTAAACAACGATGCATATTACAATAGCAATACTATACCATTAAAATTTCATAATAGATGAGAATTATTTCCTGTTATTACCCTTTAAACAAGGTATGTCCTATTCATTACATGGTTGTTTACCCATTCGTATTTCCATTATGTTTTATTAATGAACAATTTATCTGGGCTAAGGTTCACTGCGTTTATGTACTCTGTGTATGCAGTGCATCTATGTGAAAAATAAACCCCTATTAATAGTAAAAATGTAATGTTATATTCAAAAAGTTTTCTCAGACCATTAACAGTCATTTTTGTATAGGTTATACAAACAATTTTTACGATAGCTTGTTCTTTCTGTATTTTTCATGTTAGTCAGTATAAACATTTGCAGGATTAATCTCATTAGATATTTTATAAAATGGAGATAGAGCAACTCGAATCAATACTCAGGTGTTTAAAAACAGAGTTGCTATAACTAACTTTAAAACGTTATACTCTTTGCATCACGTGAAACAATTTGAAGCTGATATTGCATATATGGACATATTAGGTAGACATGGCCATCTGTAATTCAACGTAAGTTAATAACCAAGCAGGCCATATAGATGATGCAACAAATGCTTAGGTTTATTGAAGTCCCAAATTGTGACTAGGACCAATCAGAATTCAGTATTACGGTTACTTAGCAACCAAAACAGAAAAAAGAACCAATTATTTTATTTTTAAATGTTTTCTTCTGGCTTGAACTCTCGAAGAGGGTAGACGTGTGTTCGGTAAAAGACTACTTGAGACTACGAAAAGTTATTGGAGTTCATCATTTATGAACGTTTAATAAACGTTTAAAATATACATCGAATACCCGACGCTACGATAAATAATTTAAGTAAAAAAGCGTTGCATCATTTATAAATAAAAGGAGAAAATTAAAATATATTAAAGGGCTATATACATCAGTGGAAAAAGTCGCCTGTAAAGAAGAAAATTATGTCAAGAAATATAATTCCAAGTAAAGTGAAACGGTATTAATTATTTTATTCCATATTTGCCCGAAAGTAAATTCACTTCTGTATCGATACCACGCCTGAGAAGTTTCCGCTCGCCGCAGCTGCCGGAAAGAGGATTTATAGAAATCTTTGCGAACATCATCTTCACGGCTTTTAGACGAAAGTTTCATCGCTTCTACATCAAGGTAAAGTTTGGCGTCTACATGCATCGACACACCGAGGGAGCGCGAAACATTTGCGGGTGTGGGGCGTAGACAGCAATAACTTGCTAAATTTTCTTAAGGAGACAATTTCGTTCACGAGAAATGTTTAGGAAAAATCAGTACGTTGTGTCCAGGTATTTTAAATTGCCTATGTCAGTTGCTTGTGGATGTTTTAAACCATACAAGTATAGTGAACTGCGTTCATTGCTACCTGCTTAGTATGCCTTAGATAGATACAAGTACTACACTGTAACACAGACACTCTGTAGAACGTTTTCTGTAGTCTTATACTCCGCCTAAAGGTCAAACTTGACATGAACTTTCAAAATAAACTTTCAGCCATACAAGATATTGGTGACTTTTATTATAAGTTCTATAGGTTCTTCACTTTTTATGGAAAAACTTAATGTAAATTAAAACTAATCATATGTAATCCATTTTGGGCTTAAATGGAAAATATACAGCGGTCTAAGTCTGCAAAGTGGAAAGGGAAATATTGTTTGTGACAGGAGTTGAAAATACCATGACTAACAATTGACATTTTTCAAAAGTGCAATTTACATACATCCAAAAATCCTTAAATGCAACTTGACTATGGCCCAAAATATAAAGGGAGTTAAATGTCATAAAAAGTTGAACGCGAGGTTAGTTCACCCATTGATATTCCTAAAACTGATCTGGCTAATGACTCTTTCATGACAAAATATTTTTTTGCGTGTATAACCTGAGGGAGACTTACAAATTACTTTAATAATTATTATTTAAGATTCGCTTTCTTTGCCTTGAGTTTGGGCAAAGCTGTTTGTTCATGATTAAGCTTACATTTTTCTGTTTGGCAAAACATGTACTTTGAGCTGGTGAATCATTCATCCAGCTGACCAAGGTAAACAATACACAGGTGGCCAATGACAGAACTCAACACCTTCTCAATTACATACACAGTGATTGCACAAGATGATTCAATATTTTGGGAAAAAGTTAATAATGCGTAGCTAGAGTGGGATATGCTGAATTGGCTGTTAGCTGCCATTTTGGGCAGGACCTCTATATAAGCTTGGTTGAGTTTGCTGACGAAGGATTGTTATGCTCCAGTACTTGATGCTCGAAGGTTCTTCAGGGAGCATGCGCAAGGTCGCTCATTAAGTGTAGTTTCTCCGGAGTCCTCACTGGTCCTAAAATCAGGCTCATCATGCCGCTGACTAGTGGTGGGTACTATACACTTTGCATCCTCAGCTATATACAAACACACATCCAAGGTAGGCCGCGCCGTGGCTCAGTGGTTGGACCGCTTGGCTCTCACCAAGGCGGCACGGGTTCGATCCCAGGTGACCGCAAAGTAAGATTTGTGGTGGACAACACGGCGCTGGGGCGGCTTTTATCCGGGATCTCCGGTTTCCCCCGCCATCTCATTCCACCGTTGCTCCATCTTCATCTCATGTATCATCAGTGTCATCGCCTGCGGTGCCGTGTGTAGTGAAAGCGGGCGTTAAACACTACACATTTCATTTACACCTCCAAGGTAGCCAACCTCAGTAGCGTAGTTGGTAGCGTGTCTGCCTCACGTTCAAGAGCTCCCGAGTTCCAATCTTGGTTAGCATGACTTACCTGACAAGGCTTTTTCCAGGGTTTTCCCTTATCCTGACAGACGAATTTCGGGTAACTCTAAGCTCCATGGACCCTGGACGCCTTTGGGCATCATTTCACCAATTTCATCTTCCGATATGACTTGACGTTGGACGTATATAAAATAAAACATATCTCCAAGGTAAGCCTGGCTGGGTCTTTGATATACTAATGTACGAGGGCTGTTCAATAAAGAATGATCACATTTTTTTTAGACAACGTACCTTTACTCATCCCCAAAATGTTGATGGTTCTTCTCAAAATAGTCTCCCCTGAATGCAATGCACTTGTCCCAGCTTTTCTGCCAGTCTTCAAAGACATGCTGGAAACCATTTCCATCTGATGATGGATAATGCCTCCCACGAAGACCTTTCTTCAAGCTAGGTAATATAAAAAGGGGCTAAATCCATACAATAGGGAGGATGGGGAATGCACTTCATGTTAATTTTTGCAAGTTACTCAGCAAAAACATTGGCAATATGCGGTCACGCATTATCGTGGTGCAGCATCTAGCCTGCTTCACGGAAATGTGGTATTTTGCGCCTGATATGGACTTGCAATGTTTTCAGGACATCCCTGTAGTATTGTCCAGTTACTGATGTGTGTGCAGGTACAGCATACTGAAAAACCATTCCATGAATATCAATGAATGAGATGACCATAGCTTTCCCAGCAGAAGCAACCAATTTAGCTTTTTTGCGGGTTGGTGATGTAGGAGATTTCCACACTGAGCTTTACCTGTTTGCTCTCAGGATCAAAATGATGTAGCCAAGTTTCATCAGCAGTGATTGCGTTTGAAAGAAACTCCGGATCTTCCTCTAACATCAACTTTAACTGCATGTTACCTCCATTGCAGCGGTAGGCGATACTGAACATGTCTGAACTTACCTGGTTCTCACAGGCGGGAACCAGAAGTACCAACAATGAAACTACTACGGCGTGTTTGTTTCACATTAAGGTAACAGACTATTAATAAGGTTGAATTTTAGTGCGAAAAATTATGATCGTTCTTTATCAACACCATTCCATGCCAAGTCTCTTCAAGACTTCGGGAATGACTTGTTTTGAGAGCCAATAATTAAGCTATAGGAAATTGGGATTTTATATATTCTTGTGTTATCTCTAATTATCTTTCTTTAACCTAGCTACAAATTCCCTCTACCATTTAGTTCTATCATCTGATCCCGTATGCTTTCATCTACGCTCCCTGTTGCAGGGCAGATTGTACACGGGGAACTAACTCAGGCGAGCTTCATGCTTTTCGGTGAGGTTCGAATTTCTACTAATACATTTTCTATGCGACCAACCTGCCAACCTCCACGAACGCACCACCTGACACAGCAGGGATCCTTACCCAGTTCGAGGAGACCATCACAGATACAGCAGCAGAGAACTTCAACACCATCCAGACCTACTTCACAACAGAACTCTCAAAATTGTCAGCCCGCCTAGACCGCATGGAGGAATTGATAGGCAAACTCTCCAGAACCGAAGACAACTATCACAACCTCGAGACGCTCATCAAGCAAGTCCGCAAATCAACTACAGAAGATACTCCAACACTACTCCTGACCATAGACAAAAGAACACCGGAACTACCTGCTTACGTCAATACATCAACTCGAGGCCTACTCCGACAAACACACCATCGCCGAATTAGTCAGAGCAATCAACAGCACAGTAAATCCAAACACGAACTACAGATGTATTTTTTATCTTGAAAGTGCAGAGCGATGCGCAGTGGTATCTGGACGAGTGCACCTCAGAACGGTTACAACTGGAGGGGAGGGTAGGTCAGTTGCGTACCAGTTGCGAGCAACTAAACACGTGCAGAGCTACTCGGTAACACTACAGCTTGTTTCAAAATGTGCTTGCCTCCTGGTTCCAAGAGGGCATTTATAAATGACGCCTCCTAGCAGCACATTAGGAAATAAAGTGCTACATTTAAAAACACGAGAAGTAATAACCAGTATCCATAGATTTATAAAAAAGAAACAATGGTCTGGGTCAGCTATAAAAATCAGGGGAAGGGTATCTGAGGCAACAGTTGTGTCTGAAAGCAGTTCAGGAGAGTCATTCAGGAGACTCATTGGTGCTAGTGCAACAACGTCCTTCTCTATACCCAGTAAACAAAGATTAAGAACATGCACAAAATCTAGTTTGGATGTTTCCATTCAAAAGTTGTTAGGCGAACTATGAGTAATTTTTAAAGCACAGGTAAACAAAGACCAACTTTGAAGAAAGTACTTATGAAGCATAAAAATTCTACTGACTTCACGGCAGTGTCTGAACATTAAGAAGAGTTCTTTTGAAGCTAGGATTATTTGAAAAAAAAAAAAAAAAAAAACACAGACACAAACAAACAAAAGCACTAAGCGTGACAGAGAAAATTTTAATCGAACATCGCACCATACGTGCAAAAAGGCTTAAGTGTTTACGAAATATTCGGAGATATCAAAGTGAAGTTTATATGGATGAAACTTATATAAATACAGCACATACTGGACCATATGCCTGGAGATAAATTCGTTACAGGGACTCTGCAGCGATATTGAAAGGCCGACAGTTGTTTATCATGCCTGCTGGAAGAGAACAGGGTTTTGTTCCAAATGCCTATGTACTATTTAAGATCGAACAAAAGCGTGGAGATTACTACCATAGTAAGAATTACAACTTAGTTTATAAGAGCTGCAAAACTGACTTCGAGAATGAAATTTGTTTTTAGACACCTTATGCAGCGCCCTCCCCTCTCGTAATCTTACGCGTGTGACGCATTGTGGCGATAGGTGCACTATCCCCACCACAGTTGCTACTCATCCCTACCGCACAGGATTCCTGTCAAGATAAAATAAGACATCTGTACCTACGTAGATTTACGCCGCGACTTTAGCGACTGGTGGAGTAAATGCCCCACTGAATACCCAGCTTGGCATCCAGGGCGCAAGCCGTGCCTGCCAACCTGACCTTAAACTTACGCCACGCAGCACGAGTCATGCTGCTTAAGTAACATACGACATTTTCCAGAGTGATCAACGCGGGATCTGTCAAAACTCCATGTAATTTCCCTCACCTAACCCGCTTCTACACATGAAGCGAAGTTCCTTGTTTCTGTTTTAACAAAGTCTCAAAAAAAGTTACTTTAATATACCGTAACCAGATGTAATTTACGAGGCACGTTTTTTAAGTCAGTAACGTTTTGCGATTCCGCCACCGCAGCGCTACAGTCGGCGTTCCACGCATGCGCGCTGGTTACCTACATCTCTTGTCTACGCGCTGACCCCATTACAGTCTGATTCTTCATTGTATACCTTGGTTACTGAGTGTTTAAGATGCCTCCGACAATCGTGAGTCCCGCCGATTGTGAAGTACGGGCTGTTATACGATTTCTTAGTGCTAAAGGGGTAAAACCGATCGATATTCATCGTGAGATCTGTGAAGTTTACGAAAAAAAAAAACCATTATGAGTGATGGAATGGTAAGGAAATGGGAGAGAGCATTTAAGGCCGCGCAAATGTGCTGATGAAGAATGGAGTGGGCGTCCTTCGGTCGTTACTGAAGATTTGGTGCAGAAAGTGGACGAAAAGGTAAGAGAAAACCGACGGTTTACAATTTCATCATTGTAAAGTAGTGTTTTGTATCGCATTGTGACCGAGAACGTGAAGTACCGGAAATTGTGTTCACGTTGGGTTCCGAAAATGTTGACGGATTTGCACAAAACCCAACGTTTAGACAGTGCATTGACTTTTCTTGAGCGGTACCAAAATGAAGGTGAAGATTTTTTAAACCAAATTGTTACTGGTGACGAAACATGGGTGGCCTACGTCACTCCAGAATCGAAACAACAATCCATGGCATGGCGACATTCATCATGACCCACAAAAGTAAAGGTTAAGCAAACAATTTCTGCCCGGAAAATCATGTGCACAGTTTTATGGGACAGAAAAGGAGTATTGCTAGTGGAGTTTCTGCCTCGTAATGAGACTATCAATGCAGCGTCTTATTGTGAGACATTGAACAATCTGCGCCGTGCAATCCAGAACAAAAGACGTGACAAGTTGAGTAAGGGTATCGTTTTGCTGCATGACAATTCCCGTCCACATGTGGATAATCGGACCAAAGATCTCATCAAATCTTTTCAATGGGAAACTTTAGATCTTCCTCCATACAACCCTGATCTGGCGCCCATGCGACTACCATTTGTTCCTGCACTTGAAGAAACATCTGGGCGGTCAGCGTGTTCAAGACGATAACGAAGTCAAAACAGTTGTGATACAGTGGTTAACTCGTCAGGCGGCAGAATTTTATGAGTAGGGTATTCAGAAACTTGTGCCATGTTATGACAAGTGCCTCAATATTCACGTAAATTATGTAGAAAAGTAGATTAAGGTACAGGCCTTCATGTAAAAATAAAATTATTGCGATATCTATGCACGTCTTTTTTAATTCCAAAACGGTACTGACTTAAAAAACATGCCTCGTAGATCACATGAGGCCCATACCTCAGCTCCCGGACAAAACACGTCCACTGTTGCTCAGAGAAGGAGCAACTTCCTTGCATGCCTCAAGGAGGGAGGAGAGGTCATGTGGCGTGACGTCTCAAACACCACCACAGTCAAATGAACTACTTACGTCACTAATGTGTCAATATATGGGGTGCAATTCCACACTCAGATTATGTCATATTTATATTATACATTCTAATTCTCTCGTAACATGCCCCTCGGGAGGGAATGAATGACGTCAGTGGCATCTGCCGCATCACTTGAAACTGAACAATAATCACCAGTATTACTAAGTATTTATTTAAAATCAATATTATCACTGCAATAGCCGGAATCAACTAGATATCATTAAGTACTTTCTGCAGTCAATATTCAATCATGCAGTTCAAATTAGTCCAGAGGTCAAACTGTTTTAGTGTAAATATCGATAAGAGCTAAACATAAAGGTTTCAGAGTTGATATGGCTGCTATCCATTGTTCTGGTCCTGCATCAAGAGTAAAAAGAGACGAGAGGGGTCAGTGTGAACAAACAAAAGGTCTGTAAACGGATTTTGCATGTTATTTTTGCAGCTCAACCTCGACCGGCCTGCTGCTACACTATCAATAAATATCAATGTATATTCTGTTGTTATTGTTATTGTTGCCAGTGGACGGAGGCGGAGGAGGAGCATATGACGCTAACATGACTGTTATTGCTGATCGAACCAGTCAATGGACGAGCTGGCCGATGTTATTCGCACATGCAATACCGGAGGCAGCATTAAACTATAAAAAAAGCTAATAACACGGAGATAATCCTAAGCCCAGCATCGCAACATTACAAAGCTGCTTAATTCTTAAAGCCCTTAGTCTATCTGAAGTGCGTAACTTTACTTTTTGAAGAATTACTCTATAAAACTCACGCCGCAAAGAATGTGCAGAAAATGTGTAAGCATAAAGGCAGTGCCAGATAGCACATTTTGAGCTAGGATAATGGAGTCAAAAACGCAGTATAGCAACAGAAGCACACGTGAATATAATTGAAATTTGACTTTATGCAGCATCTTTATTTGCCTAAACATAATTTGATACGCACTCATTATTATACGAAGGCTGTTCAATAAACAATGATCACATTTTTTTTGACAACGCACCATCACTCATCCTCATAAGTTTGATGGTTCATCTCAAAATAGTCTCCCCTGAATGCGATGTACTTGTTCCAGCGTTTCTGTCAGTCTTCAAAGACATGCTGGAAACCATTTTCTGAGAGATCCTTCAAAATCACCGCCGCAGCCTTCACCACTGCTTCTGATGATGGATAATGCCTCCCACGAAGGCGTTTCTTCAAATTAGGGAATAGAAAAATGTCACATGGGGCTAAATCCGGACTATAGGGAAGGTGAGGGATGCACTTTACCTTGATTTTTGCACGATATACAGCAACAACATTGACAATATGCGGCCGCGCATTATCCTGGTGCAGTACCCAGCCTGCTTCACGGAAATATGGTCTTTTGCCCCTGATATGGACTTGCAATGTTTTCAGGACATCCCTGTAATATTGTCCAGTTACTGATGTGTCTGCAGGTACAACATTTGATAAACCATTTCACGAATATCACTTTTGCTATTTTGAGGATTGGTGATGAAGGAGGTTCCCACACTGAGCTTTGTTGTTTGCTCTCAGGATGAAAATGATGTAGCCAGGTTTCATGAGCAATGATTACGTTTGAAAGAAACTCCGGATCTTCCTCTAAAATCAACTTTAACTGCATGCAGACCTGCATGTGAATGTCCTTTTGTTCGGGAATTAGCAGTCTTGGAACCCATCGCGCACAAACATGTCTCATGTGTAATGTTTCTGTCACCAACGTGTGGGTGGCACCCAATGAAATGTTCAGTGTTTCAGAAAGTGATCTTAAGGTAATTCTTCGATCCTCTCTCACAATGGCAGCAGCAGTTTTGATGTTTTCTTCCGTAAGAGCAGTAACTGGAGCATCGGGTCCACCTTCCTTTGAAATAGATTTTCTCTCCTCTTTAAATATTTTAAACCACCTTCAAGCTGTGCTGTAGGGCAGAACACTCTCCATAGGCCTCCTGTAACATTGTATACACCTCAAATGAAGATTTGGTGAGACGAAGAACAGAATAAACGTTTGGGAAGTGACAGTCGGAAATTTTGAAAAAGAGATTTTGAACAAATAAGAGATTGGTTCGCCCGAGCTACCATGTAACTGAAATGATACAGAGGTTATGGAGCCCTATAGGAAACGAGAAGCAGTCATGTACAGCGATATACAGAATTCCATATCTGAAATCGTTATTTAATATTAATGACAGGAGGTCCTTGGTATATCCGCAATGACAATCTGCATCTGACACAGGAATTCCGGAGGTCACTACTGTACTCCGCGCCTGCTGTAAACGGTTCCTCTAATCTCACAATCAACATCGTAACGCTCCATTCCGATAACTGTACATTCCAACCGCTCCATCTGGTACAAGAGTGAAAAATGACAGTCAGGTTTACTGTTGTTGGAACTGCTAATTCGGAACCACCCAAAAAACGTACTTCATGATTGTTTAAAATTTCTTTATTAGTACATATGCACATTGAAATAATATACCGTCAAAGAAAACCATATGATGTGTTGGTTTTGCATGACTTTCTTTATCAACACGTTTACAAAAGATTATTCCTCTGTCTACGAGGGCTGTTCAATAAAGACTGATCATAATTTTTTACGATCATAAATTTTCGCAGTACAATTCAATCTTATTATGCTGTGTTAGCTTAATGTGAAACAAACACACCGTAGTAGTTTCATTGTTGGTACTCCTGGTTCCCGCCTGTGAGCACCAGGCAAGTTAGAACATGTTCAGTATCGCCTACCGCTGCAATGGAGGTAACACGCGAGGAACAATATGCGGCTTTGAAATTCTGCTTTCGTCTCAACAAATCTTCAGTTGAGACCTATAAAATGTTACAGGAGGCCTATGGAGAGTCTGTTCTTCCCTACGGCACAGCTCGAAGGTGGTTTAAAATGTTTAAAGAGGGGAGACAATCAATTTCAAAGCAAGGTGGACCCGGTGCTCCAGTTACTGCTCTTAAAGAACAAAACATAATTTTTTTAAAGTAATTAAGTCATCCAACGTTAAGTCATATCGGAAGGTGAACGAATGATGCACAAATGAGTCCAGGGTCCATGGAGCTTAGAGCTACCCGAGAATAGTCTTGAACGATAGGGGAAAACCCCGGAAAAACCTTATCCAGATGACTCATCCTGACTCACTCGGGACCACTTCAACGTGAGGCAGACACGCTACCATCTACGCTACCCAGGTGGGCTACAAAACATCAACACTGCTGCTGCCATTGTGAGAGAGTATCGGCCAATTAACTTAAGATCACTTTCTGAAACACAACATTTCATTGGGTGCCACCCACACGTTGGTAACAGAAACATTACACATGAGACGTGTTTCTGCACGATGGGCTCCAAGACTGTTGATTCCCCAACAAAAGGACATTCACATGCAGTTAAAGTTGATGTTAGAGGAAGATCCGTAGTTTCTTTCAAAGGTAATCACTGCTGATGAAACTTGGCTACATCATTTTGTTCCTGAGAGAAAACAACAAAGCTCAGTGTGGAAACCTCCTTCGTCACCAACCCTCAACATTGTGGTTGGGGGTAATCATCTGGTGGTGATCTGGTGATTCAAATCCCAGCTATGGCATTGAATTTTTCACCCTGATACTACTTTACGAGATATATGTAGTGTGTTCAAGATATAACACCTCCTATGTATTTGCAGGACTGGGACTAGATAGGAACTTCTGTTTCTTTTTTAAATACACCTGGACTCTTTATGAATACGTAACAGGTGGCAGCACTATACAGTGTATAGAACTATAGTGGCAGCGAGGAGTTAGGACTTTTTGATACTTAAAATGGCGACGTTTTCATTACAAGAACAGCGAGTAATCATTCGTTTTCTCCATTTTCGTGGTGTGCCACCTATTGAGATTCATCGCCAGTTGAGTGAGGCATGTGGTGATGCTATCATGTATGTATCTAATGTACGTTCCTGGGTTCGACAGTTGAAAGAAGGCAGTAAATCATCTGACAACAAACCAAGAGAGCTGCAGACATTACCTCCAAAATTAGCATTTCCGTGGGATCTTGGTGTATAATCCTGCATGCAGATCTGGAAGTGCTTAATCTGCGATCCTCCAAAACAACGTTCCTCACTCGCTGGATCATATCGTCAGATCGGCTGGTGCGAGGTCGTGACTGTCTTCGATTGTCACACGAATTTGAACTGTGTCACACCACGAAGATGGAAAAACGAATGATTACACGCTTTTCTTGCAATGAAAAGCTCTCCATTTTAAGTATCAAAAACAGTCCTAGCTCTCGTCGCTGCCACTACAGTTCTATACACTGTATAGTGCTGCCATCTCTGTCACAATCACAGAGTCCACGAGTGTTTACCGAGTGGGATGGCTCAGTTGGTTTCGTCTGAGTCCGCATTCGGGAGCTCGGGTTTGATTTCCGTGGCCGACCTACCTTACCCATGGGTCTTTTCGGCAGTTTTCCCGGGTCGCTAGTTGAATGCTGGGTGGGTTAATTACATCTCCAGAATTTCCTGTCCCTCCATTTCATCTCTATTATCATTTCACATAATCTCTCATCTGTTGGTCTCTTTCAGGGTAGAAGTGTCGGCGGGAGTCTCGGCGATGCACGGTGGGATGAAATGCACTGAATAAAAATACTTCCTCCTCCGGTAGGTTGGTTGGCGGTCTCCGTTCCTCTGCTGGGTACATTTTGGGATCACCCCCCAAGGACCTTTGGGGCTCGGATCGCTTGCCTAGGACCAATAGGGCTTAGCTCCTAGGCTCGTTGCTGTCCCGCCGTAGGGGAGCGAGTTCGTAGTCCTGGCCTGTCGGGGGAAGTCTCTATCTAAGTAAATTGTACGGACCCTGCCTTCTGTACTGTCGTGGCTCCTTGGTCGGCCGCCCTCTTGTCTCGTTCGCCTGATCCCTCCTCCTGCCGTATTTCAAGGTAGACATATCGGCGGGTGCCTCGGCGATGCATGTCAGGATGATGTGCTCCGAGAAAAACTACTTCCTCCCCCGGTAGGTCTGTTGCTGGTCTCCGCTTCTCTGCTGGGACCATTTCGAGACCGCCAGCCAGGAGCCTTTAGTGCTCGGATCGCCTGCCTGTGATCTTTGGGGCTCGGCTACAGGACTCGTTGTCGTCCCGCTGTAGAAGTCTGTCAGTTGTCCTCTCCCTAAGGGAGAGGACCCGTCCCCTTCAGCTGCCGTGGTGCAGGCGCTGCGGACCCTTAGCACTCGTGGTATCTCTGACGTTACTAGAGGAACCTTGGGCCGAACATTCGAGACCCTCCCTGAACATATATAACTCGAGGGTATCTACCAGGGCAATCCACACAAAGTGAAGACTGAACCCCCCGATCCTGTGACAACCAGGGATATACCGAGCTGTCCCGAAAGGGCGCCCGGCCCTTCCGTGAGGCCTTCCAGAGGGCAAGACCTAGACCCTAACAACGCCCCCCTCCCATCTGATCCTGTGGACTCAAGACGGGATGGAAGTGGACATGCCACTTCGCGCGCCAATCCCAAAAGGAAAGGCTACCGAAACAACCTCGGTAGGGCGCCTGGTGATCTAGCACACGTTGTACTAGGTATGCAGGCTAATACCCGGGACTTCATAGGCAACCCTCTACCCTGTCCGAAGATGTACCTGATCTACCTCGTGTATCGGGAACCACTGCCCCCTCGAGTCCAACACAATCCGAAGAACTCCCAATCAGGGAGGGGCTCGAATGTTCGGCCCGAGATTCCCCTAGTAAGGTTAGAGGTACCACGAGTGCTAGGGGTCCGCAGCGTCCGCACCACGACAGCTAAACGGGACGAATACCCTCCCCTACGGGGCCTTACCCTGAATGGGAGTTTGAATTGGGTTGGATTCTAGGGGGCAGTGTGTTCATGACACACGCGGGAGATCAGGTACCTCCGGCCAAGCTTCGGCCGCCCGGACGGGGTAGAGGGTTGCCTAAGAAGTCCCGGGTATTAACCTGCAGAACTAGTAGAAGATGTGCTAAATCACCAACCGAGGTTATTCGGTAGTCTTCCCTGCGGGGTTGACGTGCGTAAGTGGCGTATTCACTTTCACCCGTCTTGACGTTGTTGTCGATGTGATGGGGGCTTTTTGACTCAAGGTATTCCCCAAGGAAAGAACCCCGGAGTCTTTCATCCCTCCCAGGCTGATAGAGCCCGGAGTCTTCGAACTTTCGGGTAGACCTCGCTATAACGTTGTCCTGGTCTGTCGGGGGAAGTCTCTATCCAAGTAAACTGTAGGGACCCTGCCCTCTGTACTGTCGTGGCTCCTTGGGTCGGCCACCCTCTGTCTCCTACGTACCGATTCCCCTCTGTAATGGAATCCCAATCCCAATCCCCCGTGTGTTTAAAAAACAGAATTTCCTGTCTGGTCCCAGTCCTCGTAGGGGAGATGCGCCCAGTACCGCACGGTGTCAGTATCTCGTAATTACCAATAGATAGTAGAAGCTCATGGTGTATATTTAGACAAACAACTATCTTTGTTACCAACGGAAAGTTTTCCCTCCTCTTTGACCGTTGAATCAGAAGTTATTGTTAGGAGAAGTCGTGTAGTGAACTGGAGCTCTGCTGTTAATAACTTGCTGACATTGCTGCTGCCTTGTCCGGTGAACACCTAATTAAGTATTTGTACTCATATTATTTGGTATTACGTAGACTACACAAACACAAAATACAGTGTCGGTTTAAAAGAATCGGGCCGTGCTATGATGTTATATATACGTACGTGTGAGTTGCTCAGTACCGTACGATAGCAGTTTTCCCAGTACCGTACGCGAAGGTATATTTTTATCACATGAACTTGCACTGACATTAGATTATAGGCATTCCTGTCAACATGGAGGCCAAAACAAAGGGAAATAGAAGAAAATATGAAACAAGCAATAAAGAATGTGATAGAAGGATCAATGAGCCTCGGAGTAGCAATATATTACTGAAACATCGACGCTGTATAAGTTGATGTTGCAGGAAAAGGCACAAAAACAGAAGAACAAACCAAAGCAAAGGGACGCAAGACTAACATTAATAAAACTAGAAATAGAGAACCTAGTTCTAACTCTGTGCCGACAGAAACTGGAAATAGTGAAGAGCCATAGAAGATTAAAAGAAAATTAAATTTTAGAACCAAAACCAGTGTTGATTGAAGTGTTCTAACAGAGTGTATCATTTGTTTAGAAATCACAGACGAGGCTTGGGTTCAGTGTGTATCGTGCCAGGGTTGGACACATATTGAATATACAGGACAAAAGAACATTGGATTTTTTATAGATGTGATCACTTTGTTTAAAAAATGTTTCATCAGTTCTAAGACATTTTTATTTTGGTGTGATAATCTCTAGAGAATGTTTTGAAAAATATACCATCATGCCACTGTGTTCTGATTTTATCTTAAAATACAATAATTATGATAACAATAATTATCTTATGATTTATTACGCAGTTCTCTTCCTTATTTAGAAATATGTATTTATTTACGTCTGTCCGGTACTCGGAAACACTTTTTGAGATGCACAGCTAACAATAATATTTACTTTCGTTATTAAAAGTCAACATGACTGGCGTTCAAAAATGTTCATTATTAATGCTGTTCCTGTATGTTATCAGTTTCATTATAATAGTAACACGTTACTTGTTTTGCATTACATTTTTTTAAATTTTGAAATGACTTTAGGTGTGCCATACTGTGCGCTTCTCCCCTACATTTTGGTATAATACGTTTTTGACTGCGCCTTCACTACAAAGAGTGTAATATTTAGGAACACTACCAAGTAATTTCTTTGGTTGGGGATCTCTTTTATTTTTGTGTCGCATCTTTAGAAGGCATTGAGCTTCAATGCCAAGCTTGGTATTATTCAATTGTTAATTTTTCATTGAGACACAAACACACGGGGTAACACGTTTTGCATTCATGGACACTAAACGTACAATTCAGGTGGAATCTGGAAATGTAACTTTTGGGTACAAACTACACCGTCCTATGGCTACTGAGAAAATAAGATAAAAAAGAGCAGGAAGAGGCAAAATCCGCGCACCCAGAATGGCACTAAAGTGGAAGTAAGATCCTCGCACAGTACCTGACGTAATCACAACCACCAACCTGAGCACACTTAAAAACAATGGCAACATCTGTATAGCGACTTCCTACAACGAACTGAAACCACGATTTCTTTCCTTTGCTTTTACTGTACTGTATACTAAAGCATCAACATCTATCCGAATCTTCCAAAACTGATTCCTCCATTATACATAATAAACCTGGGTTTAAATGTGTCATTAAAACTTTCCGTGGATCATCACATTTAAACCGCATTGGTTTTAAAGTTTTGAATTTAATTGTTCTACCAAGTGTTGCTTCCCAGGGAATAGTGGAATTGTTCTGATATTACGAGGGCTGTATAATAAAGAATAACCACCACCTTTTTTGACAACGTACCTACACTTATCCTCATAATATTGATAATACTTCACAAAATAGTCTCCCCTGAATGCGACGCATTTGTCCAAGCGTTTCTGCCAGTCTTTAAAGATATGCTGGAAACCACTTTTTGAGAGATCCTTCAAAATCGCCTACGCAGCCTTCACCACTGCTTCGGATAATGGATAATGCCTCCCACGAAGGTGTTCCTTCAATTTAAGGAATAGGAAAGGGTCACATGGAGCTAAATCGGGACTATAGGGAGGATGAGGGATATTCAGCAAGATATTCAGCAACAACATTGGCAATATGCGGCCGCGCATTATCGTGGTGCAGCATCCAGCCTGCTTCACGGAAATGTGGTCTTTTGAGCCTGATATGGACTTACAATGTTTTCAGGACATCTCTGTAGTATTGTCCAGTTACTGATGCGTGTGCAGGTACAACATGCTGTAAACCATTCCATAAATATCAATGAATGAGATCACCATAACTTTCCCAGCAGAAGAAACCACTTTTGCTTTTTTGGGTGTTGGTGATGAATGAGATTTCCACATTGAGCTTTGCTGTTTGCTCTCAGGATCAAAATGATGTAGCCAAGTTTCATCAGCAATGATTACGTTTGAGAGAACCTCCGGATCTTCCTCTAACATTAACTTTAACTGCATACATACCTACATGCGAATGTCCTTTAGTTCGGGAATCAACAGTCTTGGAAACCATCACGCACAAACACGTCTCATGTGTATTGTTTCTGTCACCAACGTGTGTATGGCACCCAATGAAATGTTCAGTATTTCAGAAAGTGATTTTAAGGTAATTCGTCGATCGTCTCTCTCAATGGCAGCAGCAGTGTTGATATTTTCTTCCGTACCGGGTCCACCTTCTTTTAAAATTGATTGTCTCCTCTCTTTAAACATTTTAAACCGCCTTCGATCTGTGCTGTAGGGTAGAACAAACTCTCCATAGGCCTCCTGTAATACTATATAGGCCTCAACTTAAGATTTGTTGAGACGAAAGCAGAATTTCAAAGCCACATATTGTTCCTCGCGTGTTACCTCCACTGCAGTGGTAGGCGATACTGAAGATGTCTGAACTTGCCTGTTTCTCACAGACAGGAACCAGGAGTACCAACAATGAAATTACTACGGCGTGTTTGTTTCCCATTAAGCTAACAGAATAGAATAAGTTTGAATTTTAGTGCGAAAAATTATGACCGTAAAAAACTATGATCATTCCGTATTGAACTGTCCTTCAGTGTTTCAATATTTGTCCTTACAGTTCACCTGTATCAGTAAATATACTATAAGGAGATGCAAAGGACAGATAGCTTGGTAACTAGTGACGTGAAATAAATAAGAAAACGAAGCGTTCTCTTTTAATTAAAAGTTGTTTTTCCCTTTGCTTTGCTGTGTTCTCCTCTGCCCCGAACTTGCTCTGTGCACACAAAAGTCCGGTAGAGTTTGGAGGTGTTCTCTGTAAATAAACACGCCGTTATATGCTAACACTACGCGCGTTCTGCAAACTTCAACAAGTTACACAATTTTGTTGAGTAAAACGTTAGTATTCACTACGTGATACCTTTGTTGTGTTCTTCCTTCTTACTTTGTAACGTGTAAATATATCCTTATACCGACCTAATACAGGGCTGTTCAATAAAGAATGATCACAATTTCTTTTTGACAACGTGCCTTTACTAATCCTCATAATTTTGATGGTTCTTCTTCTTGATGGTTCGCTTTCTTCTCAAAATAGCCTCCCCTGAATGCGATGCACTTGTCCCAGCGTTTCTGCCAGTCTTCAAAGACATGCCGGAAACCATTTTTGAGAGATCCTTCAGAATCGCCTCCGCAGCCTTCACCACTGCTTCTGATGATGGATAATGCATCCCACGAAGGCGTTTCTTCAAGCTAGGAAATATAAACCAGTCACATGGGGCTAAATCCGGCCTATAGGGAGGGTGAGGGATGCACTTCACGTTGATTTTTGCAAGATATTCAGCAATAACATTGGCAATATATGGCCGCACATTACCGTGGTGCAGCATCCAGCCTGCTTCATGGAAATGTGGTCTTTTGCACCTGATATGGACTTACAATATTTTCAGGACATCCCTGTAGTATTGTCCAGTTACTGATGTGTGTGCAGGTGCAGTATTTGATAAAGCATTTCATGAATATAACTTTCGCTTTTTTGGGGTGTTGGTGATGAAGGAGATTTCCACACTGATCTTTGCTGTTTGCTCTCAAGATCAAAATAATGTAGCCAAGTTTCATCAGCAGTGATTACGTTTGAAAGAAACTACGGATCGGCCATGCCGTGGCTCAGTGGTTAGACCGCTTGGCTCTCACCAAGGCGGCCCTGGTTTTATCCCAGGCGACCGCAAAGTGAGATTTGTGCTGGACAATACGGCGTTGGGCGGGTTTTCTCCGGGACCTCCGGTTTCCCCCTCCATCTCATTCCACCGGTGCTCCATATTCATCTCATGCATCATCAGTATCACCGCCTGCGGTGCCGTATGTAGTAAAAGCGGGCGTTAAACACTACACACACACATACATACACACAAACTCCGGGTCTTTCTCTAGCATCAACTTTAACTGCATGCAGACCTACATGCAAATGTCCTTCTGGTCGGGAATCAACAGTCTGGGAACCCATCGCACAGAAACACGTCTCATGTGTAATGTTTCTGTCACCAACGTATGTGTGGCACCCAGTAAAATGTTAATTTTTTTAGAAAGTTATCCTAAGGTAATTCGTCGATCCTCTGTCACAATGTCAGCAGCAGTGTTGATGTTTTCTTCCGTAAGAGCAGTAACTGGAGCCCCGGGTCCACCTTCCTTTGAAATTGATTGTCTCCCCTCTTTAAACATTTTAAACCATCTTCGAGCTGTGCTGAAGGGAAGAACAGACTCCCCATAGACCTCCTGTAACATTGTATACACCTCAACTGAAGATTTGCTGAGACGAAAGCAGATTTTCAAAGCCGCATATTATTCCTCGCGTGTTACCTCCATTGCAGCGTTAGGCGATACTGAACATGTCTGAACTTGCCTGGTACTCACAGGTGGGAACCACGAGTACCAACAATGAAACTATTACGGCGTGTTTGTTTAACATTAAGCTAACAGAATATAATAAGATTGAATTTTAGTGCGAAAAAAATGCGGCCGTAAAAAATTATGATTATTCTTTATTGAACAGCCCTCGTAAATATTCCCCTCTTTTCAGCAGAAATCGTTAAAAAAGTCTGATTCTAGACGTTCATGTATTACTATGAAGCTAAAACCAAATTTACCTAATAACATCTTTCAAAGTTCTACTTTGTAGAGAAAACAGAAGATACAGGTTTTCGGTTGTTGCACCATATGTTACTATGTTCGTTACTATGTCCAAAGAGAGAATGAGGTACCGTAAACAAAACACTACTGCGAGTCCATGTGCGTTCGCAATGACAGTACTCTTAGTACTTCGTTAAGAATAATAAACAATCAAAAAATCCCTGGCGCGACATTCCTAAAAGGGCCAAGGCCTACAAACCCGACTGCCGACCTCACGCCCACATACGCGCAGCAGAGATGGGTGATCATCCAACCGATATGGGAAGGAGATGTGGTCAGCATCTCGGCATCCCCCAGCCGGAATGTTGGTTTCCGTGATCAGGGCCGCTTACCTAGCGTAAGCTCCTCACTTTCCTCACGATGTTGAGAGGACACCGGTCATATGCCCCGGACTGAAAATTCGCACCCCATGGGTTGGATCGAACCCGGGCCGCTTTCCGTGACCAGGGACCAAGGCATGCTGCTTTAGACTGCTAAGCCACGACGCAGGACCGTTAAGTATAACATAATATGTATTAATAACATGAATATGCAATTTCAACACAAAGAACACGTGTTTATTCAAGCCAACCGCTTAATCGGTTCGTTAAGTACGAGGGTGGTTCAAATGAAGACATGAAATTTGTAATAACAAATCGAAATTTCACGCCGTTATCCTGTAAGTTGGTAAGCGTGCTACAAACAGCGTACAAAATGGCCTGTAGGTAGCAGCATAGTGCAAATTGCACACATAACGTCGTAGTATCAGTATAAAAATGGCTACCCCAGGGGAGAAGAGCGTTCTGTTATTCGGTTTTTGCGTAGTGAAGGCGTGAAACCTATTGAAATTCATCGACAAATGAAGGTTCAGTACGGTGATGTATGTTTGTCACAGCAGCAAGTCTATGAATGGAGTAGGAAGTTCGCAAATGGTGTGACTTCAGTGCAAGGTACTCCATGTCCAGGCCAAGCACAACGAGTTGTGACCTCATAAAACATTGCAGCAGTTGAACCCATATGAAGGAAAACCGCCGAGTGACACTCAATGACATTTCAGCATGTTTAGAGATTAGTTATGGGTCAGCACACCACATTGTGCATGATGTGCTCCAGTTTCAGAAAGTGTCTGCAAGATGCATCCACTGCAGCTGACTCCTGAAATGAAAGAACGACATGTTGATGCTTGTGAAGAACTTCTTCGGCGCTTTTGTAATTTTAATTGTAATTGTATTTATTTCATTCTTTGGAACATAATACATATGTTATAGTACACGTCAGTTCAAGATACAAAGATAAATACAAAAAGTTACATAAGACTAAAACCTGTACAGATACAGGATCCAAAAAAAGTCTAAAGTAGAAAAAGCAAATAAATAGTGTCTATAGATTGTTGGTTACAATTTCTGACATAGTCAATTTTTCATCATTAATACTACTTAAACATAGTCAATTAGAAACTAATTCTACACATGATCCCTTAATCAGCTTAATGAACTTTTTACCACTTTCAAGTATAATTAAAGCCGCAATGTCATAATTCATTTAAGTTATATAAACATTTGTTTATGAGGAAAGACTTTAACTTCCATTTGAACTGCTGTTTTGAGATGCTAGCTATTGATTTAATATCAGAAGGCAGTTTATTGTAAAGCTTAATTCCTAGTATATGTACATCCTTTTGAGAGACAGTTTTAATTACACTATCTCTATAGTAATTCATATTGGTTCTGGTGTTATGTTCATGCACCTGACACTTGTCCACAATAAACATTATAGCTGTATAAGCATACAGAGAGTAGATGGTGATTATTTTTTTATTTATAAAGGTATCCCTGCAAGATTCTCTTGCTTTTAGATTATACATGACCCTAACACACTATTTTGTTAAATAAGCAGTTTATCCATGTGTGTTTTGGCTGCTGAACCCCATATTTCTATTCCATAGATTAGATATGGATAGATACATCCATAGTATATTAATTTTAGGAACGGGAAGGAGATGGCTTCCTTGCAAGAATCGTTACTGGGGACGAAACCTGGGTTCACTTCCACCAACCGTAAATGAAGAGAGTGAGCAAGGAATGCCGGCATTCCTCATCACCGAAACCAGAGAAGTTTCAAACAGAACCATCAACAGGGAAGGTTATGCTGACGCTTTTGGGACGAAAAAAAGGCGTCAATTTGGATTACTACATGACTAGAGGGACCACTGTCACGAGTACATCATACACAGAGCTCCTAAAAATCATCTGCGCCCTGCAATCAAATCAAAGCGACGTGGAGAGCTGTAAGCAGGTGTTCTTTTGCAACATGACAATGAAAGGCCCTACACTTCCCTACAACAGTTGCAACAATCACAGACCTGCATTTTGAGTGTCTTCATCATCCACCATACACACCAGAACTTGCCCCAAGAATCTCTATATGTTTAGACCCCTCAAAGACGCAATGGGAGGAAAGAAGTTTTGTTCCGATGAAGAGGTACGCCACGCGGTGCATGAGTGGTTGCGTGGACTAGTAAAAGAATTATTTTCTAAATACATTTATGCACTTTGTAAGCGCTGGAGGACTTGCATTGACCATGGGGGAGATTACGTTGAAAAGTGACATAGCTTTGTACCACTTCTAAAAGATATTTAAGTTTTCCATTTGACTCACCCTCATATTATAGTTAGTTTTGCTGCTTTGACAATTTCTGAAATATTTTCCTTAGTTACTAAATTTTGAGCACTACACGTTCTTCTGTTCCTTATCCTCTATTGGATACCGTTACATTAATTCCTTTTGCTGGTCTGGACACTTTGATTAAACATTCTCTGTCCAGAAATCCACTGCGATTCACTTATATTTAAATGTTTAATGTGAGAGTCCAGAGAATACCAAAGAGATCGTAAATTCTTGCTTTTGTTTACTCTGTGTGTAGCTAGGATATCAAACGGGGACTCATGTTTCCTCCTGTTAGCTTTAGTGGGCAACAAAATAAACTCACGTTTATTTATTTTTGGCTTTGCAAGAAACAGAACATAACACAACAAAACTCCCCAATCTGATGACACATTAAAAGTATATGTTGTGTTGGAGATCTTCTCGGAAAAAAAGCCACATATAATATAATTTTTTGGGAAAAAGCAAAATTCATGTATCAACTAGGTAGAGAAACTAAAACTACTGGGAAAGTTAAAATTGTTACATAAGATGGTTTAAATTAATTTCCTAAAACAATAATACAGACTTAGCATGTTTAGTTTGGTGTGTTAGAAAATTCAAAAGACAAGGAAACATCTCTACATTTTGCACATCAATCTAACTTCTGTTCGCAATTCTGTGTGCACCATAAACATGTTTAGTAAAATGGAAAACCAGGATGTCCTGACCATGTTCTTTCCATGGCAAAAGCTGAAGAACATCCCTAGAAAACATAATAAATCTTACAAAGGTGAGCTGTAAACCTCCTCTGCTTATAGTTACCGACATCCCAAGAAATCTATAATTCTGGCACACAAGGGTTGAATATAAGACCTGAAGCTTTCCTGCGGACGAATACACTCAGTTTCTCCTCGGGCAGCCAGCCAAGTAACACTGGCCCACAGAGCTTTGTCTATCTCTGATCTCAGCCACTTAAAACAAGAATTACAGCACCTGAGACTCACTTTCCGTCAAGACGGCTACTCCGAATATGACGTTGAAGTCTCGATCACCAAAGCTAGGAAAGGGAAACCTGTAATACAGCAACTGTCAGATAAGCCTACCGCTACAGCCTGCATCCCGTTTACCGGCAACCTATCCGGCAGAATTAGTAGCCTCGATCACCAAAGCTAGGAAAGGAAAACCTGTAATACAGCAAGCGTCAGATAAGCCTACCGCTACAGCCTGCATCCCGTTTACCGGCAATCTATACGGCAGAATCTGCAGTCTCGATCACCAAAGCTAGGAACGGGAAACCTGTAATACAGCAAGCGTAAGATAAGCCTACCGCTACATCCTACATCCCGTTTACCGGAAATCTATCCGGCAGAATCAGTAGCCTCGATCACCAAAGCTAGGAAAGGGAAACCTGTAATACAGCAAGCGTCAGATAAGCCTACCGCTACAGCCTGCATCCCGTTTACCGGCAATCTGTCCGGCAGAATCAGTAGCCTCGATCACCAAAGCTAGGAAAGGGAAACCTGTAATACAGCAAGCGTAAGATAAGCCTACCGCTACAGTCTGCATCCCGTTTACCGGCAATCTGTCCGGCAGAATCAGTAGCCTCGATCACCAAAGCTAGGAAAGGGAAACCTGTAATACAGCAAGCGTAAGATAAGCCTACCGCTACATCCTACATCCCGTTTACCGGAAATCTATCCGGCAGAATCAGTAGCCTCGATCACCAAAGCTAGGAAAGGGAAACCTGTAATACAGCAAGCGTAAGATAAGCCTACCGCTACAGTCTGCATCCCGTTTACCGGCAATCTGTCCGGCAGAATCAGTAGCCTCGATCACCAAAGCTAGGAAAGGGAAACCTGTAATACAGCAAGCGTCAGATAAGCGTACCGCTACAGTCTGCATCCCGTTTACCGGCAATCTATCCGGCAGAGTCAGCAACCTCGATCACCAAAGGTAGGAAACGGAAACCTGTAATACAACAAGCGTCAGATAAGCCTACCGCTACAGTCTGCATCGCGTTTACCGGCAATCTATCCGGCAGAATCAGCAGCCTCGATGACCAAAGCTAGGAAAGGGAAACCTGTAATACAGCAAGCGTCAGACAAGCCTACCGCTACAGCCTACATCCCGTTTACCGGCAATCTATCCGGCAGAATCAGCAGAATTCTCGCCAAATACAACATCAGGACCATCCACAAGCCATCGCTGAAGATTAAAAATCTGTTGAGACCAGTGAAAGACAAACTGCAGTTTCAAGTTCCGGGAGTGTACCGCATTCCCTGTGAATGTGGGACACCGTATATAGGACAAAGCGGAAGGACTATCGCTACTAGAATAATCGAACATGAACGGAGCATTCGTTTAATGCAACCTGAGAAGTCTGGGCTGGCAGAGCATTGTTTTGATAACGACCAGAGAGCCAACTTTCGGGAGACAACCATCTTGGCAATATGTAACAGTTACTGGGAGCGGAGAATGAAGGAGGCTTTGGCGATTTTCTCACGCTTAGTCGTGATGCTGGATTTCAGTTCAGTTCCTCTTGATGATCATATATATAAGGGCGCTCAACTACGGTGGTCATCAGCGCCCTTTAAAAGACTAGTCATGGCAAAAGACGGATATAAAACTTTCTAAAGCTATACAAGTGTAACAAAACCTATTAAAATACACGTACATAAAAAAATCAATCAAACCCTACTAAAAATTTCGTTCACTAAATTATAAACTCTAAATTAGAAAAGAATCTAGAAACTTTCTCCACTACTGTGTCATCGTCCTCTAGCATTTCTGCAAAACTGCCCGGCAGCTGCAGAGACGTCCTAAGGCCTGCTAGGTGAAAACACTCTAGCAGCACGTGTCGTACAGATAACGCTTCATTGCAAAACGGACACAGTGGAGCAGGCTCCTTTTTAAAAAGAAAACAATGGCAAATACGCAACGGAGCCAAACTCACCTCCTCGCGACGAGATGACCGACAGGAGGTAACCCAGGGAATCGGAAGTTCTTTCAGAGATCTAAGGTTATTATTGCGGAGAGCGGACCATTCTTCCTGCCAGCAGGTTTGCACAGCTCTCCGCAATACGACCCTAAAATCTTCCGATGTCACAGATGGTACTCGAACCCTGGGCTTCATGGAGCCGACGGCTCATCTTGGAAACCGGCCTTAAAAATGGAAATCCATCGAATTAAGAAGCAAATATCAATACAGCTTTCTTTTTTAATTTACGACCGTCCTAACGTTAAGTTATATCGGACGGTGAATGAATTGGGTGAAATGATGCTCAAGTCAGTCCAGAGTGCATGGAGGTTAGAGTTACCCGACATTCCTTCTGAAGGATAAGGGAAAACCCCGAAAAAACCTTAGTTGGATAACTCAACCTGACCAAGATTCGAACTCGGGACCTCTTGAACGTGAGGCAGACACGCTGCCATCTACGCTACCGAGGCGGGCATCAGTACAGCTTGATGATCAATTTAAGTAGTTAAGTTTCTTTGACACAATATTATATACTCACGCCATCTCCTGACCTGGCATTTAATTTACTGAAAACACCGTTGATAGTGTCTTGTCTTTGTTTATAGTTGTTATATCCAGTGTTTCATTTGTGGTTATAACATTTCTGGCTGCCCCAGAAGAAAGTGAGGGTTGAATATATTTATATATGTATACTGTGACTTTGTGGTTTCGTGAAATTAAAAGTCCAATTGCACAAACTCAAAATGTTATTTATTTCCACCGAATTACAGTTGGAATACCTGCCGATTATATAAAATTACGTAGCGTACACAATTACAATTCACCAGTTGGTCTGTCACAGGTCCACACCGCACTCGCAATTACGTACAACTCCTCCGATGCACGTACACATTCTTCCAGTCCGTTCCCTCACTCGGCGCTCCTCCGGCTGCTCGCCAGGAACAGACTGACTCACACAGCACTGAGGTGTCGTTGAAGGTGAACCCTGCTCCATGGAACAGGGGCCTTCGACTTATTGCCATCCCGGGACACTGTTCCTTACTGGCATTTTATGAATGATAACGGATGGTGGTTTGATGGTTGGTTTTTGTTCTGATGAGTTGGGTTTTAAAGAGAAGAGAAATGCAAATTCGATATGAAAATGATAGGTTTATGGCATGCCTAGGAAGGTTCTGGGATGTCTGTAGGTAGCCCCGGGGTCTATATCATATTCCCAGAGACCCCTGATGAGTTGATTAAACTAGAGGGTAGGTCAGAATAGAACTTATGTGAGAGTTTTTGGATGTAGGTGGTGAGCTTGGGAAATGATAGGTCTTGGTGTATGTTGATATTGGGGATGTACCATTCCGCACCAGTAGCAATTCTTAAGTATCGATTCTGCAGGACCTGGAGTTTATATAAATCTGAAGGTGCTGCAGCACCCCATACTGGACATGCGTGTTATCGCCGGCCTCAGTATTTGCTGGTAAATGAGTATCTTGTTCCTGAGAATCATTGGTGATTTTTTATTATATAATTCATAGAGCATGCCTATGCGTTTCGTAACTTTGGAGGCAACAGAAAGGATGTGGGCCTTCCAAGTTAGGCGCATGTCAAGTATAACTCCAAGATATTGGGCATGGTTGCTCCAGGGAATGTTTACTCCTGCCAGATGCAGCTCTGGAACGTCCTGGGTTTGGCCAGACTGACTCAAGAGCCAAGAGCGAGAACAAGTCGTCCGGGTGCTCCCGGACGGTGGGGAGATCGCCACGGTACATATCCGCTGTGCGGATTTACTCTTAAAGAGTTTGTCATTTCTCCAAAGCTTGGATGTCGTTGTTAACTGAAGGACCTGATTCAACCTCTGCTAATGCTCCTGGTGGCGGGGTTAGCTTCCAAGGAGGCCAGTGCCCTGAACCGCCACGCTGTTGGCGGCCTGCGTTGCAAGGTCCGTCCAGCGCGACGGGGCCAGGAGCGAGAGGTCGGGTAAGTTGGGGATCGTTAGGTTATGGTGTTCATCGGGGTCACACCGGAGGACCCGGCTGCCGGGGTTCAGCCGGCGGGCCAGGTCCAGCCACAGTGTGGCCGGAACAGAGTGTAGAGTTGAGGGGATGAGAGGCTGGTCTCACCACCCAAGGGCGTCCTGGGGGATGCGGTAGCTCTTTCTCCTCCTGGGTACACGGTGGTCATACTGCCCTAGTGTGTTCACTAGGTGGTTGGGATGGGATGTAATCCTGGCATACAATGTGCGCGAGCGTTCACGCATAACATCCTCAACGTATGCCAGAATGGGTGTGCAGAATGTATGAGAGAAACATACGTCCCGTATCGTAGATCATCCTGAGCGCCCTGTTCTGCATGGCTTGCAGTCTGTGGATGGTGTTACGAGCCACCGATACCCAGACCTCGCATCCATACAGGATCAGGGGCGGTATGATCGCACGATACACCCGAAGTTTCAGGCGGATGGGCATGGTCGAACGGAATATGGGGTACAACTGCCTAAGCGCTGCATGGCCGAGGCTGATCTTTTCACGGGCATGTGGGGCGAATGTGAGGCCGCGGTCCAGTCGGACACCCAGGTATTTGGCAGACCGGACCCAAGGAATCCTTCTCTGCCTCAACCGCAGGTCTCCTCCCGGGCGCCAGCGGAGGATCTTCCCCAGCAGAACGGCAGAGCTCTTCTGCGGGCTGATGGCCATCCTCCACCTTTCACTCCACGTGCCGATGGCTCGGAGTGATCGTTGCAACGGAGGGAGGCAGTAGCGGACATTTTTGTTCTGGGCCAAGATGAGGACGTCGTCAGCATATTGGCACAGGACTGTGCGAGGCTCTGTGGGGAGGTCAGACATGTAGGCAGCAAAGAGTAGCGGCGACAGTACACTGCCTTCCGGGACTCCCGCCGCTATGGGTCTGACGGTGGAGAGTTTGCCTTCGACCCGCACCCTGAAGGTTCGATCCCGGAGGAAACTACTGATCAGGGTGAGGTATGGGGCGGGGAGTTGTGCTTCCTTGAGCTTGTATAACAGTCCCTGGTGCCACGTTGTGGCGAAGGCCTTGTCCACTACATTGTTCATACTTTCTAGTCTTGTGGGTCATGCTTCAGCAGTTTTGACTTCTGTAAAAATATTGGATTCCAATTAATATTTCAGGTTTTTGTTTCTTTAATTTTCTTAACAGTTGTTTCCAAGGGTCAAACACTTGTGATTTTAAATTTGCAATTAATTCTAAAACAGTAGCCAATCTCAGAATTGTTTCAAAGCAGAATTTATCACTTTTTACGAGGTAGTGTAAATATTGCGGAGAATTGAATTGCAGTAATTTAATTAAATTCTCTCCATAAATATTTGCTTTATTTTCAGTAATTACAAATTAAATTCCTGCAGCTATGTACATACAAAACCATTTGAACTACACTTAAATTAACTGTCACCGTTTTGAATAATTGAGATGTAACCTCATGCGACTTTTTACTATGGTATAAAAATTCTACTGACTGTACCATAAACTGTCCTTGCCGCCCGTACTTTTGCTTCAATTTTTCTCCTGTGTGCTCCTCACTTGTTATTTAACCTTACTCCAAAGTATACAAATTCATTGACTACTTTTACCCTTTTGACATTTCATTTTTTTGTTTAGTTTAACTCCCTTCTTGGAGACCATAACTTTTGACTCCTTTATGTTTTGTTTTATTCCCCATTCTTCAGATAACTTCTGGATTTCATTTATTGCCTTCTGCAATCCTACTATCTTTATAGATACTTTTCTAATAACAATAGGCAGCGGAACTTTTATGAGTTGCAGAAATTCTAATCGGATACTTCAATTGAGGCAACGCTAAATTTCTATACACCCAGTACGGTCTTTAGGTGCAAGGGACCGCCGATACTCGTGCTCCTAACTTTCAAAGCTTTAAAACTAATTTTCACTCTGTGATTTACTAAGTATAAGAATTATGGCTTTGCGTTGCATTGTTTTTGAGCCCTAGACTAATGCATCTTCGCACGTAAATGCTTTCAGAACCTGATTTCTAGGTATGCTTTGAGATAATGGTTTTATTGTGGACGTTATTTCATCATCACTCCTTTTCTTTAGTTGCATCAGCTTCAATCATTACTTTTTCTTAACAAATAACTTACTAATGATTTCAATACACTAAGAGCACTGCATATCTCTCTTATTACTTCATATATTAATATGTAATCTGTTCAGTAAAGAATGATCAGAATTATTTTTGACAACGTACCTTTACTTAACCTCATAATTTTGATGGTCCTTCTCAAAATAGTCTCCTTTGAATGCAATACACTTGTCCTAGCGTTTCTGTCAGGCTTTAAAGACATGCTGGAAACAATTTTTTGAAAGATCCTTCAAAATCGCCTCCACAGCCTTCAACACTGCTTCTGATGATGGATAATGCCTCCCACAAAGGCGTTTCTTCAAGTTAGGGAATAGAAAAAAGTCACATGGGCCTAAATCCGGACTATAGGGAAGGTAAGGGATGCATTTCACGTTGATATTTGTAAGATATTCAGCAACAACTTTGGCAATATGCGGACGCGCATTATCGTGGTGCAGCATCCAGCCTGCTTCACGGAAATGTGGTCTTTTGCGCCTGATATGGACTTGCAATGTTTTCAAGACACCGTAGGGGAGGGGATTCGTCCCATTCAGCTGCCAAGTTGCGGGCGCTGCGGATCCTTAGCACTCGTGGTACCCCTGACGTTACTAGAGGAACCACGGGCCGAAAATTCGAGCCCCTCCCTCTGGAAGCTGTTCGGATTGGGTTGGACTCGAGGGGGTAGTCTGTTCCCACCACCCACGGGAAATTGGGTACCATCGGCCAGGCTCCGGCTGCACGGAGGGTGTGGAGGGTTGCCTCATAAGTCCCGGATGCTAGCCTGCAGAGCTAGTAGCTGGTGTGCTAGATCACCGGCGACCCTACCAAGGTTTTTTGGTAGCTGGTTCTTAAGAACCGGCGCGTAAGTGGCGTATCTACCTCCGTCCTGTCTGCCGTGAGCAGCGGGGGGGGGGGGGGGGCAGTTTATAAAATAGGTACTGTCCCACGGTAAAACGAACCCGAGATGCCCGGGTTCTGGTCCTACGGTCCAGGACTAATGGGAGTAAATCCTCACATTCACTTCACCCCTGTAGTATTGTCCAGTTACTAATGTGTGTGCAGGTACAACATGCTGATAAACCGTTCCACGAATATCAATGAACGAGATAACCATAACTTTCCCAGCATAAGCAACCACTTTTGCTTTTTGGGGGGGTTTATAATGAAGGAGATTTCCACACTGAGCTTTGCTGTTTCCTCTCAGAATCAAAATGATGTAGCCAAGTTTCATCAGCAGTGACTACGTTCGAAAGAAACTGTGAATCTGCCTCTAACATCAACTTTAACTGTATGTTACCTCCATTTCAGCGGTAGGCGATACTGAAATTGTCCAAACTTCCCTGGTCCTCACAGGCGAGAACCAGGAGTACCTGCAATAAAACTACTACGGCATGTTTATTTTACATTAAGCTAACATAATACGAGGCATGTTTTTTTTAAGTCAGTACCGTTTTGGAATTAAAAAAAAGGCGTGCATATATATCGCAGTAATTTTATTTTTACATGAAAGCCTGTATCTTAATCTACTTTTGTACATAATTTCCGTGAATATTGAGTCACTTGTCATAACGTGGCACCAGTTTTTGAATACCCTCCTCATAAAATTCTGCCGCCTGACGTGTTAACCACTGTATCACAACTGTTTTGGCTTCGTTATCGTCTTGAAGACGCTGACCGCCCAGATGTTTCTTCAAGTGCAGGAACAAATGGTAGTCGCTGGGCGCCAGATCAGGGCTGTATGGAGGATGATCTAGAGTTTCCCATTGAAAAGATTTGATGAGACCTTTGGTCCGATTAGCCACATGTGGACGGGTATTGTCATGCAGCAAAACGATACCCTTACTCAACTTGCCACGTCTTTTGTTCTGGATTGCTTGGCGCAGATTGTTCAATGTTTCACAATAAGACGCTGCATTGATTGTCACATTACGAGGCAGAAACTCCACTAGCAATACTTCTTTTCTGTCCCAAAAAGCTGTGCACATGATTTTCCGGGCAGAAATTGTTTGCTTAAACTTCATTTTTGTGGGTGATGATGAATGTCGCCATTCCATGGATTGTTGTTTCGATTCTGGTGTGACGTAGGCCACACATGTTTCGTCACCAGTAACAATTTGGTTTAAAAAGTCTTCACCTTCATTGTGGTACCGCTCAAGGGAAGTCAATGCACTGCCTATACGTTGGCTTTTGTGCAAATCCGTCAACATTTTCGGAACCCAACGTGAACAGAATTTCCGGTACTTCAAGTTCTCGGTCAAAATGCCATACAAAACACTACGAGAATATTGAGGAAAACAGTCGCACAATGATGAAATTGTAAAGCGTCTGTTTTCTCTCACCTTTTCGTCCACTTTCTGCACCAAATGTTCAGTAACGACCGAAGGACGCCCACTCCGTTCTTCATCATGCACATTTGTGTGGCCATCTTTAAGTACTCTCACCAATTTCCTTACCATTCCATCACTCATAATGTTTTGTCCGTAAACTTCACAGATCTCACGATGAATATCGATCGGTTTTACGCCTTTAGCACTAAGAAATCGTATAACAGCCCGTACTTCACAATCGGCGGGACTCACGATTGTCGGAGGCATCTTAAACACTCAGTAACCAACGTATACAATGAAGAATCAGTCTGTAATGGCGTCAGTGCGTAGATAAGAGATGTATGTAAGCAGCGCGCATGCGCGGAATGCCAAATGTAGCGCTACGGAGGCTGAATCGCAAAACGGTTCTGACTTAAAACACATGCCTCGTATAATAAGATTGAATTTTAGTGCGAAAAATTATGACTGTAAAAGAAGTTTGATGATTCTTTATTGAACAGCACTGGTATCAATGATTCACATGAAAATTACTCTCCCTTTGTGATTTCTTTATAATGGAATGAATGTTGAGCCTTTTTCTAAAAGGCATTGAATGGCCTCAAAACCAGGCATTTCCATTGGAAACTGAACAGGTAAGTTTTCCGGCGTAAAACACAATACTTGCTTGGTCCTCTGACTATAAATAAGTAGAAAAAGAAAAAGAATATTAAGAAAAACTGCTAATTTATAAAAGCTATTGCTAAAAGAAGGCATACCTGGACTACGTTCTGCATTTTTCAAAAGTTTAAAGTTCATAATTCTTGAGGTATATACCTGAGCAATGGGGAGCAGGCGGTCACTAATCTTCCTAAGTAATGTTTATGGAGCAGAGCTTGTCTGAAAGCAGCGCCCCGTAAGAATGGCCCTCCTACTCTTTCGCTAATGAACTATTATGTTTCAATTCTGCCAGCGCAGATATGGGAAGTTAATTAGGTAAGCTGTTCCTTTCAGGAAACGACCCCGCTGATGATGTATCGATCATTCTAAAGGGGAAGAAGGTACATAATCGTACCTTCCTTTCTAAGTTTATGCGACACCTGTAGCAGCCACTATTACCACTTCAGGGATGTCTTTCAGTTGAAATTTTATATTCCAGGACCTACTAAAGACATACTGATTTTAAACTAGTGTTTCTTTCACCTTAATCTATGTAGCTCATGGTTTAGGAAAAGTGGAATCGACTGAAAAATTCAATGCCATAGCCGGCATTTAAACCAAGAAACTTTTAGTCCTACGCACGACTAAGTATCCAAGAACAACTTCCTTGACTGACCTAACGAGGGCTGTTCAATAAAAAATGATCCCAATTTTTTTGACAACGTACCTTTACTCATCCTCATAATTTTGATGGTCCTTCTCAAAATAGTCTCCCCTGAATGCGATGCACTTGTCCCAGCGTTTCTGCCAGTCTTCAAAGACATGCTAGAAACCATTTTTGAGAGATCCTTCAAAATCACCTCCGCAGCCTTCACCACTGCTTCTGATGATAGATAATGCCTCCCACGAAGGCGTTTCTTCAAGTTAGGGAATAGAAAAAAGTCACATGGGGCTAAATCCGGGCTATAGGAAGGATGAGGAATGTACTTCACGTTGATTTTTGCAAGATATTCAGCAACAACATTGGCAATATGCGGCCGCGCACTATCGTGGTGCAGCATCCAGCCTGCTTCACGGAAATGTGGTCTTTTGCGCCTGATATGGACTTGCAATGTCTTCAGGATATCCCAGTAGTATTGTCCAATTACTGATGTGTGTGCAGGTACACCATGCTGATAAACCATCCCATGAATATCAAAGAATGAGATGACCATAACTTTCTCAGAAGTAACCACTTTCGCATTTTTGGGGGGGTAGTAATGAAGGATATTTCCACTCTGAGCTTTGCTGTTTGCTCTCAGGATCATAATGATGTAGCCAAGTTTCATCAGCAGTGATTACGTTTGAAAGAATCTCCGGATCTTCCGCTAACATCAACTTTAACTGCGTGTTACCTCCATTGCAGCGGTAGGCCATACTGAACATGTCTGAACTTGTCTGGTTCTCACAGGCGGGAACCAGGAGTACCAACAATGAAACTACTACAGCGTGTTTGACATTAAGCTAACAGAATATAAGACTGAATTTTAGTGCGATAAATGATAACCGTAAGAAATTATGATCATTCTTTATTGAACAGCCTTCGTATAAAGCTGGTTACACTCTGAAATCCGGGAGATATTTACATCTTAATTTGCCATCAAGCTATGCTATCACACTTGAATTTACATTCTCATTGAGGTTTACCGGTAGAATGCTTGTTATAATTTAATGCAAGAGTGGTCTGGAAGGTTTCCGACCTCAACATGAAGATGGCAGCACTGGTACATAAAAGCTAGTGAATTTCATTGCCCATTTGTGTATGCTGACAACGTGTTGTTATTTTCAACAAACAGACACCCACGCAGAACCTTCAACCCCATCCAACGCTATCTAATCCTCCTCCAGGATTGGTGCACGCTTTGGCAATTGTCCATTAACACGGAGAAAAGCCAAGCGATACTGTTCCCCAAACGGCGCTTTCCCGCCAATTTCTCCACATTTACCTACTTTTGGCAAGGGATCAGGTGGTAGAATTCAATCAAATACTTGGTAGTCAAGCTGGACAAGAGCCTAACTTTTCGGGAACACATCCGTGTGGTGCCGTGGCATCACTATACCCTGCGCTTAGGTCTGCGATGTCTGTTTCCCTAAAGTTGCGCCTCTTTATGGCTCTGGTACTCCCTATCATGCTATATGCGTGCGAAGTTTGGGGTATGGCCGCAGGCTCAAACCTAGTACTGCTCCAACGTGCACAGAATAAATGTCTTCGGATTATTTATTCTGTTTGCACAAGGTTCCCGTGAGACTACTTCACGAGGCTTCATCCCTCCGCTATGTGGAGGATGAAATTAGGCGCCGGGCCACCAAATTCTTTGACAGTTTACCTCAACATCAGAGCGCCCTAGTCAGATCCCTTGGGGACTATGTACCTCGTGAGCGTCGCTTAAAGTGATACCGGTTACCCCGCATGTCTTGCGGTCATTACCGGTAACCACATGATCCTCATTCCTGCCTAAACTAAATTACAGCTATCCAAAATCTGGAAAACTCAAAATTATACTTATCTTGTTCCTAGTTTATTAACTAACCCACTAGCGGTGCGCGCTGTCTGTAGCACCCGGTTCAGCATTCCTCGAGGAGCAACAAGCTACCTCCCTTCTCAACTCCCACTTTAATTTACACCCGTCATCCTGCAACTTCCACATCACACCACTACGTGGTAAAGCTCTTCCCAGAGCAGGTACACGATTTGATCAACCTTCGGGCTGTTCCAAACAACCCGCCAGCATGGAGTTGAGTTGAGTTGCCCATCTGTTGACAGTTACTCACCAGAGTTTGTCATTTTGGAGGCTCAGTTGTTATGTAATAGTCTTTTGGGTGAGTTAATGTGAGTGTTATTATGAAAAGGGACAAAATCGAGTATAGAGCTGTCATTAAATGTTTGTTTTTGAGAGGCAATACGCCTACCAAAATCAAAGATTAGTTAGATTCTCTGTATGGGGACTCTGCACCATCATTTACCACAGTGAATTTTTGGGCTACTCACTTTAAACGTGGCCGTAAGAACTGAGAGACGATAAACGGTTGAGACATCCAGAAACTGCAACTACCGACGAAAACATCGCCAACGTTCACTAAAATGGTGCTAGACGACCGCCGAATTAAAGTGAGAGAGATAAAACAGACTATAAACATGTCAAAAGAACGTGTTTGTTACATATTAAATCAACATTTAGACACGAGAAAGATGTCCGCACGTTGGGAGCCGCGTTTGCTCACGTTAGACCAAAAATGTACTCTGTTGGCGCAGTTTAGCCACAATAAATCCAATTTCTGGCGCCAATCAATTACTGTAGATGAAACTTGGATACAACATTATACGCCCGAAACAAAAGTATAGTCCAAACAGTGGACTGCAAAAGGGGAACCGGCTCCAAAAAAGCAAAATATGTTTTTTTTTCAGAGCGAAAGTGATGGCGACTGTTTTTTGGAATACTCCTGGAGTTATTTTAATCGATTATCTTCATAAAGGAAGATCCATTACAGAAGCATACTACGCATTTTTACTTGACAAGCTGAAGACACATTTGTCACATTTGCGGAAAAAGAAAATCCTGTATCACCGCACCGTCTCACACCTCTGCGGTCGCAATGGCCAACATCTACGAATTAAGTTTCGAACTGCTTGACCATCCGCCTTACTCATTAGTTCTAGCCCCAAGGGACTTCTTTTTGTTCCCTCATCTCAAAACTGCGCTCGGAGGACAGAGATTATCGTCAAATGAAGAGGTAGAACAGCCCTCGTATAAACGGAATTTGAATATAACGCTGCTATTGGTAATAATTTTGAGGAGAGACTTTGTCAGTATTGTTACCCGAACCTCGGAACTCCCTATAGAACCGGCCGGCTATAGGGCCAGAGGGGAAGCACTTAGACCACGCCTACCCATTTGTCTCGTGTCACTAACTGAAGGGATGTTTAGGAAAACGGCGGGAGCCCTCTACCGTCTTTTTCCTCTCCCACCAGACGTCTTGAAACCTCGAGATAATTGTGCGCGCCGCGAAGTTTCCAGAAACGGCGATCTTCCCTATATAAGACCTCTAGTTGGCGAGTCAGTCAGTTCTTGGCGAGCAGCCGTGAGGAGCGCCCAGTGAGCGAACGGACCGGAAGACTGTGTACGTGCATCGGAGGAGTTGCGTGTAATTGCGAGTGCAGAGTGGACCTGTGACAGACGAACTGGTAAATTGTAATTGCGTGCGCTACGAAATTCTATGTAATCGGCAAGTGTTCCAACTGTAATTCGGTGGAAATAAAGAACATTTTGAGTTTGTGCAATGGGACTTATAATTTCACCAACCCACAAAGTCACAGTATTTTTGAGGAGGTATCTCAAGAGGGGTATTGTGCGCGCAGACACAGCGGAGAACGGGACTGTGTGAGTACGCCATGAGTTAGTAAGAGGTGCACACGTCTGTTGCGCAAAGCATCATCATTATCATCAGATTTCTTGTAATAAAGGGCACAAACCATCGGAAAATTTGATACAACTCCACACATAGTTTGGGAAAGACTGCAGTGTATGAGTGGGTTTAAATTTTTGTGGCACGAAGAGAAGCTGTAGAAAATAAACCTCATTGTTGACATCCGTGGCATTATTGAAGAATATCTTCGCATAACATTATTCGAAATTGTTTTCTACCTAGGAATAAGTTACGAAAGTGTTCAAACAATCATCCGAGGTGAATTCCATTACAGAAAATTCCTTGTCCCTCAACCAGGAACAAAAGACGTTACGTCAGGAAGTTTGTCAGAGACACCTGCATCGCTACCAGGAGTAGGGAGAAGGTTTCTTGAATCGTATTGTGATTTGTGATGAAACGTGAGAGCATCATTACAGCCCCAAGTCAAAGCAAGCAAGTATGGAGTGGCGGCGAGGAGGCGAAGCAGGTTCGGTCAATTTCAAAACCCACCCATCTGATGGAAGGTTTCTTGCAACCGTTTTCTGGGACACCGCGGGCGTTTTGCGGTGAATTTTCTTCACGAACGAAGGACAATTAATGTAGCATATTACTGTCATATTTTCGATGAAGCAAAAGCTACATATCCTAAACAAGTGATACCAAACGCCATTGTTCTCCATGACAATGCGAGGCAAAATACTGGAACTTCAACACGGTAAAAACTGGAGAAAATGCATTGGAAATCTTTGGAACACACTTGTTACAGTCCAGATATATCGCCCTGCTACTAGCATTTGTTTAGACTACTCAAACAAGACCTAATCCTTGTTCCACATAAGCTTGCCCCGTAATCTCCTAACGGTCACGTGACCTTATCACATCTCATTGGCTGCTGTTGTGGTACAGACTATTGTGCGGTAAAAATTAGTTCATCATATGTCTTTATATGTTGGAAGAGAATTGTCAAATTTATATTTTCGTAACTGTTTTAATGAAATATATTACGCGACTGAGTTGATTTATCTGAAATGCATGTTAATTCTTAAACGAAGTAAAGAGGAGGTTCCTTTTCTCTCAAGCACATGGCACGATAGCACGTGATTTAGCGGTAGTGATGACATATTTGTTTATATGACTTTTATCACTGACCTTGTTTTGAACTGGATTAGCCATATATCGCCATTCGACGGTGTGTTGTGCCGAGTACGAGAGCTAAATTATTTTATTGATCGTTTATTTCGCGTGTACTTATTATATGTATAATGGCAGAGTCTACCGCCAGTTTTACGCTGAAGCATCGCAAGGGAAAACCTTTACAAAGCGGCGAAAAAAGAATTGTTGTGCATGTGTTTAATGCACTCACAGAGAAGAATCCGTCTTTGTCAGTGAGAGAAGTCGAACAGCGGTGATCTGAACTTACAGGTGTGATGGATGCCTGGGAACATCGCGATGTGAAATTGAGACAACAGGAAAACTTACCACTCCAGGGGCGATATTGCTGTGTGGCGAAGACGTTATTTAAGGACAATCAGACTGTACCGAGATACAAGTCGCAAAATATACTACCTTGACGAGACTTGGGTGAATGAAGCACACACGACAAGTATGGCGTGACACGACTTTTAAGACTGAAAGACAAGTATTTTTGCTAGATATGTGTGCTGGTTTAAAAATCCTAGTGGAAAAGGCCGAAGACCTTTCATTATAAACTTGTTTCTGTTTCATTGCTCATTCATTCGGTTTCAACTTGCTCAGTTTTATTATAAATTTCATTATTTTTGCATGCCTTCATATTCTTATTTATATAATTTTATCTATCTTCCTGGCAATTATTATGACGTTTACTGTAGGTATAAATGTGATGGGAAGGCACCGCCTATGGCCTATGGCGCGAAAGCATTGGCCAATTAGGGTGAGGTGGAAGTAGGTGCACGCGCAGTGATAAATAAGTAACAGGTTTAAACATGTGCTTAATGATGTAAACAATGATTGCACAGTATGGTGCAATAGTTGGGAGGAAATTAACAGTTAGTATGGGAATCGCTGAGTTGACTTTTGGGTAGGACCCCTATTTAAGTTTGGTAGAGTTAGCACCCGGGGGACTTGACAGATAAATTTGAGAGTGGACTTGCTGATGGTCTCTGTAAAGATTCACAAGAGTTTATTTTAAAGTGCTGCTACGAGTAAGGTTGCTAACAGGGAGCACCAGACCGTACATCTCTTGCCAGTCAGCAGAATTTACGCTTTGCCTAAACTCAAGGCATCGGAAATAAATGTTACATAATAATTCTTATAGTAATTTTCCGATCTTGCTCAGCCTATACACGCAACAATATGAGTATTTTTATTTGCTGATAAAAATTTCAAAAAAAATCCCTTTTATGTTTGAGCTACGCTTGTTAATACTGAAAACTATCGGGTTGCCTCATAAATTCGTTCGATTCTTGTTACGTGTTTAGGACTAATAACTCCTGAGAACACTGCATGCCCCTATTACTTTTACGTCAAAGAAGTTGCCTAATAATATGGGGTTTGTTTACAAATACAATAATTGAAAAGAATGCTATGAACACAAACCACAGAGACCTCACGGCCAAAGGTAAATAGGTCAACTTATGCAAGAATTGGTAACCAAACTTCAGTACGAGTTTGTGGATGCAACAGTGTGGAGTTGTAACCTTGAATGTTAATATGGAAGGCAAGAAGGAACATTTTAGACATTTAACGCTGTTTTATTACCGTAAAGGTAAAACCGCCTCACAAACTCAACGGAAAATTTGTGCTGTTTACGGAGAAGATGCAGTGACGAATCGGCCATGTCAAAAATGCTTTACTCGATTTCGAGCTGGGAACTTCTCTGTGAAAGACAAACCTCGTTCTGGACGACCTGTGGTTACGGATGAGGAAAGGATACAGGGCATGATTACGAACAACCCCAGAATAACAACTCGGGAGGTAGGTCAGGAACTAAACTTATCTCATGCAACTGTAGCCAGGCACCTAAAGAAACTTGGTTACGTAAATCTTCGGGATGTATGAGTTCCACACGAACTGAGTGAACAAAATTTAGTTCAGCGCGTTCCATCTGTGACGCATTGATAAGAGGCAATGAAACTACCCCTTTTCTGAAACAGCTGGTTACAGCAGACGAAAAGTGGATTGTGAACAACAACATCAGAAAGAGAAAGTCATGGCGTAAGAAAGGGGAACCACCACTCTCAATTACTAAACCAGGGCTTCATCCTGAGAAGATTATGCCGTGCATTTGGTGGGACTGGAAAGGAATTATTTATCATGAATTTCTTCCTCCTGGGGAGACCATCTGTTCTCAGTTGGATCTTCTGAAGGTTGCCCTAGGAGAGAAAAGGCCAGAATTAGCATCTAATGGTGGAGTCGTCTTTCATCAAGACAATTCCAAACCATACACTTCTGTGGTAACTCGTCAGAAATTACGGGATTTCGACTGAGATGTGTTACCTCACCCGCCTTATTCTCCAGACATTGCCCCATCCGACTATCATTTATTCCGATCCCTGCAAAACTTCCTTAATGGTAAACGCCTTACTTCCTTTGACGATTTCAGACTCCCCGTAGAAGAATTCGTCAACCAGAAAACTGCAAGATTTTGGAAAAATGAAATTGATAAGCTTCCTGAGAAATGGAGATATATTATTGATAATAATGGTGCATACTGCACAAAATAAAGTTTGTTTTGAAATGTTCATTGCCTTGTTTACTTTCGATGACCTTGCGTATGTAAACAGATTACCCCTAGATAATTAGGCAACTTCGTTGCCGTAGTTGTGATATGGGCATACAGTGCAGGCGTTCTTTGTCATAAACGCGTAACAAGAATCGAATGAATTTATGAAACAAACCAATACAATGCTTTAAAAATGCACAATTTGTTTCAAATACCTTAATACCAAATGGTATTAGCCATTTTCTAGATACCTTTGTTATTTGTTTAAACTACATTTGTCCATTTTCGAATTGAACATACAGTTACTTATTGTCGTGACGGCATAGATAGAGTACGCCTTACAACACTATATATATCTGTGTGGAGGTCACAGTGCGCGAAGTATGAATCTGACCTTTACTTTTACAACAGATAAACAGGAGAAAAAGCAGCGATGATTATCGTTTAGAAAACTCCCCATACTAATTACTCCTCAATCCTGGAAGCTTTCAGCAACAGTTATTAGCAAAATGTTTGAAAAACTGTCTCCATGTTGTTACAGATGAACTTTGAACTTAGGTGAACAACCAGCGCTAATAGGTATTCCAGCGAAGCGAACGTAATTAAAAATTAGACGTCAAAATATGGCAACGTTAAAGAAGAGGGAAGAAGCACCTCCACTAAATGCAAGCTTAAAAAAACAAAAAAGAGGTAGATGATGAGAACAGGAAAGATGTGTAATTACACTCGAGCCGGGCCCCAGACCGTTCTTTAAACTCTACCAGGGCAAAATTCAAAGGAATACTAAAGTGAAGATACATGGTAAAGCGATTAATGCATAATAACATTCTAAAATTTCTCTGCAATTTAGTCATGAAGGCAGAGCACCAGAGATTTCAGTCTCATAATATTTGAAACACTCATTAATTTTCTATATAAGCTGCAGCCAGTTTCCTAACTAGTCCGACAGTTAAACTTTATAAAACCGTATCAGTTTTGATTTTTCTACCACGAATAGCAAACAGGAAACGTTGGTATAATACTGCAATTACAAATTATATTTTAGGATTCAACGGAATTGTACATACGGGAGCCGTTTTTCTTTTGAACCTTCAATAGGCTATAAATAAAAGACAAGCTCATAGAAAACAATTACATAACGAGGGCTGTTCAATAAAGAATGATCACAACTTTTTTTTTGACAACGTACCTTTACTCATACTCATAATTTTGATGGTTCTTCTCAAAATAGTCTCCCCTGAATGCGATTCACTTGTCCCAGCGTTTCTGCCAGTCTTCAAAGACATGCTGGAAACCATTATTTGAGAAATCCTTCAAAATTGTCCCCCCAGGCCTTCACCACTGCTTCTGATGATGGATAATGCCTCCCACGAAGACGTTTATTCAAGTTAGAGAATAGAGAAATATCACATGGGGCTAAATCCAGACTATAGGAAGGGTGAGGGAGTATTGGCTGGGCAGCCGTTTGTGATGGAACTTCCTATCACTTCCGCCGACAAGTGAGTTGCGTGCAGTGATCCGTTTCTTGAGTGCCAAGGGCACTACCCCCATAAAAATTCAACGCCAGTTATGCGAAGTCTATGGGCCACAGTGTATGGACGTCAGAAACGTGCGAAAGTGGGTCAGAGAGTTCAAAGACGGACGTACATAAGTCCATGAAAACAGCATTCTGGTCGGCCTTCGGTTTCAGCTGAAACAATTGCAAAAGTGGAGCAAGAAATACTTAAAGATCGACGTGCGACAGTTCACGAGCTGTGCGAACTTATCCCTGAAGTCAGTGAGACTACGACTGACAAGATATTGACCGAACATTTGCATTATCGCAAGGTGTGTGCGAGGTGGGTCCCTAAAATGCTCACCGAAGACTATAAACGGCAACGTGTTGAAGCAGCCCCCCTTCTACAGTCCAGACATAGCACCTAGTGATTATCATCTGTTTCCTGAGTTGAAGTCACACATGGGTGGAACAGATTTCCAGACCGACGTTGATTTGAAAAAGGAGGTTGAGCGCTACCTGCGCAACTTGGCGGGAGAGTGCTATGACAAGGGTATACAGAAACTGCCACAGCGCATGCAAAAGTCCATCGATCGCAATGGTGGTTACGTTGTAACATAGCTGTAAGTTCCGCCTTTCCATCAATGTAACATTCATTGACAATAAACAAGTTTTCTATATTAAATAAAATTGAAGACCTTATTTTACAGACACGCTTCGTACTTAAATACTACGTACTTCAATGTTTTCATTGAAGTTTAGTAGAGACATTTTGGGGTTAATATTTCTGTACAAAGTATTACATTCGATTATTGATATTAATGTTACAACAAATATATTGTTTTATGTACCCAATAAAATAAACAGATTCAGGAGGCTCTTTTTCATCTCGAAAGCAAATACATAAATCCATAAAAATTCACCCTTACACAGAATTATGTATTTATATAATAAACTTTATCGCTTCCATGTGGATACTTTCAATATGTCTAAAACTGAATTAAAAAAATCCTATAACTACTAACTACGTATTCGCAGATCAGTAAATTACAAAAACAATTGGCAATAGTAGTATCGTTAGTGTAATTAGGAATAGTAAAATAATTTTTACCATGCTACCTTCACTTTTTTCTCTTTTTTCCTTTTATTCATTGTTTCTATTCCCTATATTTCCCTTTCTATATTACTTTGTATGCATTTATGTTCTTCTTGTGTTTTATTCGAGTATATGTATTTTTATATGTAAACATCTATATAAAATGAACTTTGTAGTTGGGCTTACAAGCCTGTTATGTTCCTAAGAATAAATAAGTAAATAGATAATGGAATGAATAAATAAATGAATAAATAAATAAATGAATAAATAAATTAATGAATAAATAAATAAACAAAATAGATAAATAAATAAATAGATAAATAACTAAATAAATAGATAAATAAATAGACAAATAAATAGATACATAAATAGATAAATAGATAGACACATAGATAGATAAATAGATAGATACATAGATAAATAGATAGATAAATAAGTAGGTAAATAGGTAAATAGATAGGTATATGAATAGGTAAATGAATAAGTTAATGAATAAATTAATAAATAAAGAAATAGGTAGGTAAATAAGTAAATAAATAAATACGTAAGTAAATAAGTAAGTAAATAAATCAGTAAGTAAATAAGTAAGTAAATAAATAAGTAAGTAAATAAATAAGCAAGTAAATAAGTAAGTAAATAAATAAGTAAGCAAATAAATAAGCAAGTAAATAAATAAGTAAGTAAATAAATAAGTAAGTAAGAATAAATAAATAAATAGATAATGGAATGAATAAATGAATGAATAAATAAATGAATGAATAAATAAATAAACAAAATAGATAAATAAATAAATAGATAAATAACTAAATAAATAAATAGATAAATAAGTAGATAAATAAATAGACAAATAAATATATAAATAAATAGATAAAAGGATAGACACATAGATAGATAAATAGATAGATATATAAATAGACAGGTTCATAGATAAAAAGATAGATACATAAGTAGGTAAATAGGTAAATAGATAGGTAAATGAATAGGTAAATGAACAAGTTAATGAATAAATTAATAAATAAAGAAATAGGTAGGTAAATAATTAAATAAATAAATAAATAAGTAAATAAGTAAGTAAATAAATAAGTAAGTAAATAAATAAGTAAGCAAATAAATAAGTAAGTAACTAAATAAATAAGTAAATATATAAGTAAGCAAATATATAAGTAAGTAAATAAATAATAAATTAAAAACTGAACTCATAACTGTCGTTGTAAAAACAGTTTGTGGAAGAGTGAGTAAAGAAGATCATATGAAAGAAGCACCATATTTTTGCTCTTAGAATGTTTTCTCAACTGTCGAATAGAATATATCTGGTAAAAGTTTTTGAAAGCGGATGTTGAACGATTAGTAAAAGCGGCTATATTTAGTAGTTGTCAACAATTATCTATTTGTGCTGCATTATATTCAATGAAGTCGGGGAGTCCATTTCGGGAACAAAACGATAACCAAGCGAGTTGACCGCAGAAGCAGAACATTAAATTTGCATTTCTCGGATGTACATACATCTCAGTGTATTCTCTAAGACCATGCTTTATGCAATGTTCTGCAAGAACCACCCGGCACAAGAAATGATTTATTAGCCACTGCTACCGTCGAGAGCAGTTCGATATTCGAAAAGAAAGAAGAAACAAAAACAAAGAAGAAACTCTCACCAAACGAACCACAAACCTTAATACATATCATAATTTGTAACACAAAGAATTTTCCTGCGGCGAAACCTGTAATCCGTAACCTAAATGATAAATGAATGCTCTTTAGATCAGATTATATTTCCACTTCTCTGTCGCTTGCCTGCATTATATACGGGGATGGTCTGAATTTTATTATTTCTTTACTTTTTGTTTTAATTTTCAACATAGTCTCCTTGTAACTTTATACACTCCTCCCAGTGATGTTCCCATCTCTATAACCCGTCCAAATAGTACTCGGCGTTTTTCAACATAGTCTCCTTGTAACTCTACACACTTCTCCCAGCGATGTTCCCATCTCTATAACCCGTCCAAATAGTACTCGGCGTTTTTCAACATAGTCTCCTTGTAACTCTACACACTTCTCCCAGCGATGCTCTCATCTCTGTAAGCCGTCCAAATAGTACTCGGCGTTTTTCAACATAGTCTCCTTGTAACTCTACCCACTTCTCCCAGCGATGCTCCCATCTCTGTAACCCGTCCAAATAGTACTCGGCGTTTTTCAACATAGTCTCCTTGTAACTCTACACACTTCTCCCAGCGATGCTCCCATCTCTGTAACCCGTCCAAATAGTACTCGGCGTTTTTCAACATAGTCTCCTTGTAACTCTACACACTTCTCCCAGCGATGTTCCCATCTCTATAACCCGTCCAAATAGTACTCGGCGTTTTTCAACATAGTCTCCTTGTAACTCTACACACTTCTCCCAGCGATGTTCCCATCTCTATAACCCGTCCAAATAGTACTCGGCGTTTTTCAACATAGTCTCCTTGTAACTCTACACACTTCTCCCAGCGATGCTCTCATCTCTGTAAGCCGTCCAAATAGTACTCGGCGTTTTTCAACATAGTCTCCTTGTAACTCTACCCACTTCTCCCAGCGATGCTCCCATCTCTGTAACCCGTCAAAATAGTACTCGGCGTTTTTCAACATAGTCTCCTTGTAACTCTACACACTTCTCCCAGCGATGCTCCCATCTCTGTAACCCGTCCAAATAGTACTCGGCGTTTTTCAACATAGTCTCCTTGTAACTCTACACACTTCTCCCAGCGATGCTCCCATCTCTGTAACCCGTCCAAATAGTACTCGGCGTTTTTCAACATAGTCTCCTTGTAACTCTACACACTTCTCCCAGCGATGTTCCCATCTCTATAACCCGTCCAAGTTGTACTCGGCGTTTTTCAACATAGTCTCCTTGTAACTCTACACACTTCTCCCAGCGATGCTCCCATCTCTGTAACCCGTCGAATTAGTACTCGGCGTTTTTCAACATAGTCTCCTTGTAACTCTACACACTCCTCCCAGTGATGTTCCCATCTCTGTAACCCGTCCAAATAGTACTCGGCGTTTTTTAACATAGTCTCCTTGTAACTCTACACACTTCTCCCAGCGATGTTCCCATCTCTATAACCCGTCCAAATAGTACTCGGCGTTTTTCAACATAGTCTCCTTGTAACTCTACACACTTCTCCCAGCGATGCTCTCATCTCTGTAAGCCGTCCAAATAGTACTCGGCGTTTTTCAACATAGTCTCCTTGTAACTCTACCCACTTCTCCCAGCGATGCTCCCATCTCTGTAACCCGTCCAAATAGTACTCGGCGTTTTTCAACATAGTCTCCTTGTAACTCTACACACCTCTCCCAGCGATGCTCCCATCTCTGTAACCCGTCAAAATAATACTCGGCGTTTTTCAACATAGTCTCCTTGTAACTCTACACACTTCTCCCAGCAATGCTCCCACCTCTGTAACCCGTCCAAATAGTACTCGGCGTTTTTCAACATAGTCTCCTTGCAACTCTACACACTTCTCCCAGCGATGCTCCCATCTCTGTAACCCGTCCAAATAGTACTCGGCGTTTTTCAACATAGTCTCCTTGTAACTCTACACACTTCTCCCAGCAATGCTCCCACCTCTGTAACCCGTCCAAATAGTACTCGGCGTTTTTCAACATAGTCTCCTTGTAACTCTACACACTTCTCCCAGCAATGCTCCCACCTCTGTAATCCGTCCAAATAGTACTCGGCGTTTTTCAACATAGTCTCCTTGTAACTCTACACACTTCTCCCAGCGATGTTCCTATCTCTGTAACTCGTCCAAATAGTACTCGGCGTTTTTCAACATAGTCTCCTTGTAACTCTACACACTTCCCCCAGCGATACTCCCATCTCTGTAACCCGTCCAAATAGTACTCGGCGTTTTTCAACATAGTCTCCTTGTAACTCTACACACTTCCCCCAGCGATGCTCCCATCTCTGTAACTCGTCCAAATAGTACTCGGTGTTTTTCAACATAGTCTCCTTGTAACTCTACACACTTCCCCCAGCGATACTCCCATCTCTGTAACCCGTCCAAATAGTACTCGGCGTTTTTCAACATAGTCTCCTTGTAACTCTACACACTTCCCCCAGCGATACTCCCATCTCTGTAACCCGTCCAAATAGTACTCAGCGTTTTTCAACATAGTCTCCTTGTAACTCTACACACTTCTCCCAGCGATGCTCCCATCTCTGTAACCCGTCCAAATAGTACTCGGCGTTTTTCAACATAGTCTCCTTGTAACTCTATACACTTCTCCCAGTGATGCTCCCATCTCTGTAACACGTCCAAATAGTACTCGGCGTTTTTCAACATAGTCTCCTTGTAACTCTATACACTTCTCCCAGCGATGCTCCCATCTCTGTAACCCGTCCAAATAGTACTCGGCGTTTTTCAACATACTCTCCTTGTAACTCTACACACTTCTCCCAGCAATGCTCTCATCTCTGTAACACGTCCAAATAGTACTCGGCGTCTTTCAACATAGTCTCCTTGTAACTCTATACACTTCTCCCAGTGATGCTCCCATCTCTGTAACACGTCCAAATAGTACTCGGCGTTTTTCAACATAGTCTCCTTGTAACTCTACACACTTCTCCCAGCGATGCTCCCATCTCTGTCACCCGTCCAAATAGTACTCGGCGTTTTTCAACATAGTCTCCTTGTAACTCTATACACTTCTCCCAGTGATGCTCCCATCTCTGTAACACGTCCAAATAGTACTCGGCGTTTTTCAACATAGTCTCCTTGTAACTCTATACACTTCTCCCAGCGATGCTCCCATCTCTGTAACCCGTCCAAATAGTACTCGGCGTTTTTCAACATACTCTCCTTGTAACTCTACACACTTCTCCCAGCAATGCTCTCATCTCTGTAACACGTCCAAATAGTACTCGGCGTCTTTCAACATAGTCTCCTTGTAACTCTATACACTTCTCCCAGCGATGCTCCCATCTCTGTAACCCGTCCAAATAGTACTCGGCGTTTTTCAACATAGTCTCCTTGTAACTCTATACACTTCTCCCAGCGATGCTCCCATCTCTGTAACCCGTCCTAATAGTACTCGGCGTTTTTCAACATAGTCTCCTTGTAACTCTATACACTTCTCCCAGCGATGCTCCCATCTCTGTAACCCGTCCAAATAGTACTCGGCGTTTTTCAACATAGTCTCCTTGTAACTCTACACACTTCTCCCAGCGATGTTCCCATCTCTGTAACCCGTCCAAATAGTACTCGGCGTTTTTCAACATAGTCTCCTTGTAACTCTACTCACTTCTCCCAGCGATGCTCCCATCTCTGTAACCCGTCCGAATAGTACTCGGCGTTTTTCAACATAGTCTCCTTGTAACTCTACACATTTCTCCCAGCGATGCTCCCATCTCTATAACCCGTCAAATAGTACTCGGCGTTTTTCAACATAGTCTCGTTGTAACTCTACACACTTCTCCCAGCGATGTTCCCATCTCTGTAACACGTCCAAATAGTACTCGGCGTTTTTCAACATAGTCTCCTTGTAACTCTACACACTACTCCCAGCGATGCTCCCATCTCTGTAACACGTCCATATAGTACTCGGCGTTTTTCAACATAGTCTCCTTGTAACTCTACACACTACTCCCAGCGATGTTCCCATCTCTGTAACCCGTCCAAATAGTACTCGGCGTCTTTCAACATAGTCTCCTTGTAACTCTACACACTTCTCCCAGCGATGTTCCCATCTCTGTAACCCGTCCAAATAGTACTCGGCGTTTTTCAACATAGTCTCCTTGTAACTCTACACACTTCTCCCAGCGATGCTCCCATCTCTGTAACCCGTCCAAACAGTACTCGACGTTTTTCAACATAGTCTCCTTGTAACTCTACACACTTCTCCCAGCGATGCTCCCATCTCTGTAACCCGTCCAAACAGTACTCGACGTTTTTCAACATAGTCTCCTTGTAACTCTACACACTTCTCCCAGCGATGTTCCCATCTCTGTAACCCGTCCAAATAGTACTCGGCGTTTTTCAACATAGTCTCCTTGTAACTCTACACACTTCTCCCAGCGATACTCCCATCTCTGTAACCCGTCCAAACAGTACTCTGCGTTTTTCAACATAGTCTCCTTGTAACTCTACACTCTTCTCCCAGCGATGCTCCCATCTCTGTAACCCGTCCAAATAGTACTCGGCGTTTTTAACATAGTCTCCTTGTAACTCTACACACTTCTCCCAGCGATGCTCCCATCTCTGTAACCCGTCCAAACAGTACTCGACGTTTTTCAACATAGTCTCCTTGTAACTCTACACACTTCTCCTAGCGATGTTCCCATCTCTGTAACACGTCCAAATAGTACTCGGCGTTTTTCAACATAGTCTCCTTGTAACTCTACACACTTCTCCTAGCGATGCGCCCATCTCTGTAACACGTCCAAATAGTACTCGGCGTTTTTCAACATAGTCTCCTTGTAACTCTACACACTTCTCCCAGCGATGTTCCCATCTCTGTAACACGTCCAAATAGTACTCGGCGTTTTTCAACATAGTCTCCTTGTAACTCTACACACTTCTCCTAGCGATGCGCCCATCTCTGTAACACGTCCAAATAGTACTCGGCGGTTTTCAACATAGTCTCCTTGTAACTCTACACACTTCTCCCAGCGATGCTCATCTCTGTAACCCGTCCAAATAGTACTCGGTGTTTTTCAGCATAGTCTCCTTGTAACTCTACACACTTCTCCTAGCGATGCGCCCATCTCTGTAACCCGTCCAAATAGTACTCGGCGTTTTTCAACATAGTCTCCTTGTAACTCTACACACTTCTCCCAGCGATGCTCATCTCTGTAACTCGTCCAAATAGTACTCGGCGTTTTTCAACATAGTCTCCTTGTAACTCTACACACTTCTCCTAGCGATGCGCCCATCTCTGTAACACGTCCAAATAGTACTCGGCGTTTTTCAACATAGTCTCCTTGTAACTCTACACACTTCTCCCAGCGATGCTCATCTCTGTAACCCGTCCAAATAGTACTCGGTGTTTTTCAGCATTGTCTTTTTGTAGCTCTACACACTTCTCCCAGCGATGCTCCCATCTCTGTAATCCGTCCAAATAGTACTCGGCGTTTTTCAACATAGTCTCCTTGTAACTCTACACACTTCTCCCAGCGATGCTCATCTCTGTAACCCGTCCAAATAGTACTCGGCGTTTTTCAGCATAGTCTTTTTGTAGCTCCACACACTTCTCCCAGCGATGCTCCCATCTCTGTAACCCGTCCAAATAGTACTCGGTGTTTTTCAGCATAGTCTCCTTGTAACTCTACACACTTCTCCCAGCGATGCTCCCATCTCTGTAATCCGTCCAAATAGTACTCGGCGTTTTTCAACACAGTCTCCTTGTAACTCTACACACATCTCCCAGCGATGCTCATCTCTGTAACCCGTCCAAATAGTACTCGGTGTTTTTCAGCATAGTCTTTTTGTAGCTCTACACACTTCTCCCAGCGATGCTCCCATCTCTGTAATCCGTCCAAATAGTACTCGGCGTTTTTCAACATAGTCTCCTTGTAACTCTACACACTTCTCCCAGCGATGCTCATCTCTGTAACCCGTCCAAATAGTACTCGGCGTTTTTCAGCATAGTCTTTTTGTAGCTCTACACACTTCTCCCAGCGATGCTCCCATCTCTGTAATCCGTCCAAATAGTACTTGGCGTTTTTCAACATAGTCTTTTTGTAGCTCTACACACTTCTCCCAGCGATGTTCTCATCTCTGTAACACGTCCAAATAGTACTCGGCGTTTTTCAACATATTCTCCTTGTAACTCTACACACTTCTCCCAACGATGCTCCCATCTCTGTAACCCGTCCAAGTTGTACTCGGCGTTTTTCAACATAGTCTTTTTGTAGCTCTACACACTTCTCCCACCGATGCTACCAACTACAAAATAATTTTTCACGAAAGTGATTGTCTCTTCATTTGACGAAGATCTCTATCCTCCGAACGCAAATTTCAGATAAAGGAACAAAAAAAGTCGCTTAAGTTTAGATCTGGTGAGTGAGGCGGATCCTCAAGCAGTTCATACGGTAATTCGTGGATTTTCTCCATTGCAACCGCTGAGGTGTGAGACGTTGCGTTGTTTTGGTGAAACAGGAATTTTTACAATTCAGGCATACAATTTTCAATTTATTCCCTAAACTCACCACCACATATTCTGCATAATATAATTTCTTCTAACCCTCGTCTTATAATGCCTAAATCTATTGGATTGGGCACAGTCTTTAACGTAATTTATATTTACATTCATATTTTTATTTACTAAATTTTGTAGTCTGGCTCTACCCTGACATAGTGCGTCCTACTCACGGCTAGTGTGAAAGAACAATTAATTTCCATTAATTTGCCTAGTAGTGGTTAACTATAAAGCCAGGGTCTTAAAGTACTTACAGCATAGTAAGTCGTCATTAAGGTAGTTGTCTCATGTGTTTATGAGAACTCCTAGTGGTTTACCGGGATAAACACGAGTCAGTTGGAGAATTTAATGTCAAGTTGGCACGTTGGCCATAGTAGTTCAGTGTTTTAGAACGGCTGGACGGAAACCAGAAGATCCGTGGTTCAAATCTCGGCTATGGCATTGAATTTTTCAGTCTGGCTCTACCCTTTCAATATTTACATTTGTTTGTAACTTTCTTCTCAAAGCACTTGGTGGAGTTGCACATGGGACTGTCACATGGTTGGGTACTATTTTCATTGACCACTACGGACAGGGGTACTGTACTGTTGAATTCTTTGCCCTTGTTCTTATGTTTCTACAAAGGCGTTTAGGTTTTGTCATCTTGTTACACAACTACATTTTTAGCTAGATAAATATTAAATGGACGGTTGCTTAGCAACAAAACTCGAGCCACAGCTACAGAATAAAACCCAGGGAATCAAAGCTTAGATCTAAGAATAATAGAGTAAAGAAGACGATATCCATGCCAAAATACCTAGCAGAGAGTACTCTAAGAACAAGCTCTTTACAGGCTCCTACATGAAACAGTTCTGGGCTTATTCCAAATTTTGTATATAGATGCACACTAAGCTAATAAATTGACAGCTTTAAGTATATTCCGAAATTTCGTTGAAGTACACTCATAATTATAATATATCACTAAAACAGTTGTTTCGATTTATATTTAGAAAGGGTTTGAACAATTTATAAATTTGTAAAAGCAAAACAAACAAAATTGTGTAAAAATTTATTAATTTTGTGATTGGCATTAGTAATAATTGTATTACGTAATGTAGTGACGTAGTAGTAAATCGACAAATCATATAAAAGTAATAAACTGTAACTTTGTGGGCTCGTGAAATTTAAATTCCAATTGCACAACTCAAAAATGTTCTTTATTTCCACCGAATTACAGTCGGAACACTTGCCGATTACACAGAATTACGTAATGCACCCAATTACAATTCACCAGTTCGTCTGTCACAGGTCCACTGCACGCTCACAGTTACGAACAACTCCTCTGATGCACGTTCACAGTCTTTCGGTCCGTTAACTCACTCGGCGCTCCTCACGGCAGCTCACCAAGTACTGACTGACTAGCCAACTGCAGCCCCCCTTTATAGGAATATCGCTTTTTCTGGAAGTCTCGCGTTTCAGTGAATCACCGCGAAGGTTCCAGGCGGCAGGGGGAGGGGAATAGGACGGCCAGTGATGTTTTTCCAACCATCCCTTCGTTAGCGCTATAAGACAAATGGGTAGGCGTGCTCGAATGCTTCCCGTCCGGCCCTACTGCCGGCCGGTTCTATCGGGGGTTCCTCGTTCGGGTGACAATATTGGTAGTGATAGTAACGAATGATTAAATAATCTTGGTGTAGAAACCGAAAGAAAATTCGTCTTTCTTTCTGGAACGCCGAAGATATCGGACGTGTTTTAAATTGCTCGAAAATATTTAAGTGTTAGTTCAATTTGAAGTATTAGATTGATTACGATCACAGTATAAAGTTTTGTGATAATAATGTTAATGGCTTTGGTGTTAAAAGAAATAAACAAAAGACTGATTTCTTATAGAAATTCAATTTTAAAAATCTTCATGATTTCTTCACTTTTTACCAACCTTGTAACTTAGAGTTTTCATTGCTCGTAAGTAAGAATATAACAGAAGAATATTAAAAGCTATCCAAGGCATAAGTAGGCTTTTCCTGACAACTTTGGGGAACATTTTCTTCATCAAGTCATAATATTGTGACTTCGTGTGTTCGTAGAATTAAAACGCCGAGTTGCAGAAATTAAAAAAAAACTCCTTTATTTCTGTAGCAATACACTTATAGATTACAGCAGAATTATGTAACATACACCAACAGTCTACCAAGGTCGATAACAATAACAGTGACAGCAGATTACATCATTCTATCTTGGCGCCGACTCTATTTAGTATATACATTTCTGATATTCCTGACTTAGCTCTGACTTCTTTAGCTCTTTACGCTGATGACACAGTACTATATTATTCTCATGTTAATCTCCAGCACAAGTAGTACAGCTCTCTTTAGATCGCAGCACTTGGCGGATCTCATAGAACCCTCAGAAAACCGAAGCTAAAATCTTCACTCTTCGCCGATATACTCCGCTTACTAAGTTGTGTCTCTACAGGAACAATGTCCCTTGGCTCCCCACTACAACTCCTGTTAAATACCTTGGAGTGCTTTTGGACTCTCGAGTGACCTGGCGTGCTCATATCGATCGTCTTATATCACTGGCCTCCGGGCGACTTTCAAAACTCTCACCTCTGTTGTATCGCCGTTCCAGCCTCGGCCTACAGTCCTCATTGTTACTCTACAAATCACTCGTTCGTCCGCTTATTACATATGCCTGCCAAGTGTGGGGCGGCCGCACACACGTCATCTGCGTCGTCTTCAAGTTATACAGAATCGCTTCATGCGCATCGCTACCAACGCTCCATGGTTCATCCGTAATCAGCAGCTCCATCACAAACTAGGACTGTTACCTCTTCACGACTACATTCGCAGGATCGCTCGTCGTTTCTTTTCCACGCTGCAAGAAGTTCCAAGTGCTGTGCATTATAACATCGGCGTCCGCACGCCGCAGCCCTCACGCTTGAAGAGGAGACTACCACAGGACCTGCTTCCAAGTGATACATCTGATTCGAGTGTTTCTAGTGCTTGATGTCTGTCTTACATCTTCATTATTGACATAATTTCTCAGAGTATTATTGGAGTTCTAACTTAATGTAGTTAGTGGGCGGTCTGTTAGCCTACCCCTGAGTGTTATTGTTCTTATTGTACTGTTACCTTCTTTTCACTCTGATCTGTAAAGCATTGTACTGCTGATCGATCAATAAAAATTATATATATAAAGATTACATCATTCTCTCCCCAATTAGCAATGAAACCTCATACAGAAAATTTACGTATCATCCCAGAGCTACACACCTTTTCTAAAAAGTCTTCAAAGAACACAATATTACTTTGGCCCCACAGAACAATTTTTAGTGTACAACACCTTTTGAAATCACATAATACAAAGGAGATACCCACAGGCAGAAAATCAGGAGTGTACCGGATAAATTGCAAGGACTGTGACAAATTCTACATTGGAAAAACAAAAAGGAACGTGAACATTAGGCTTAAAGAGCACTTTAGAAACATCAGGAGTAAAGAAATAGATAACTCTGCGGTAGCGTACCATTTTTGGAAGGAAAATCATGACATAGAACGAGAAATTCACTTACTAAAAAGTGTCCAAGGTCCAGCTGCATTAACCACGTGGGAAAAAATCTTTATAATGAAATATGAAAGTAAATTGTTTAATTTCGATACTACCTTTGAAGAAAATCCAAATTTCAAGTTCATCAAGATACCGACAGAGACACACCTATCACCTCCGAGGAGTTCACTGAACCGGCATCCATTAGTCGACAACAGCTGATGATGTTAGGAAGATCCTAACGCGTTCTAGGTAAATACTAGCAATAAGTGGAACATTGAGTATTAGTTCGAATCAAAATTGTATTATCCGCCTCTTGTTTATCGGCGCTGTCGTTAATTGCTTATGCAAGCTCCTTATTACAATGAAACTTTATCTGCCGAATGTTTTCTTTGTGTGCGCAAGCCACCTTATCACGATCGGGTTCACGACAATATTTTGGAGGAAGGTAAGATCGTCGAAATAAGACCAACGACAGGAAACGAGATACCAGCACGAATCTTGCTATATACCAGGGCTGTTCAATAATGAATGATCATAACTTTTTTACGGTCGTAATTTTTCGCACTAAAATTTAATCTTATTATATTCTGTTAGCTTAATATGAAACAAACACACCGTAGTAGTTTCATTTTTTGTATTTCTGGTTCCCGCCTGTGAGAACCAGGCAAGTTCAGACATGTTCAGTATCGCCTACCGCTGTAATGAAGGTAACATGCAGTTAAAGTTGATGTTAGAGGAAGATCCGGAGTTTCTTTCAAACGTAATCACTACTGATGAAACTTGGCTACATCATTTTGATCCTGAGAGCAAACAGCAAAGGTCAGTTTGGAAATCTCCTTCATCACCAACCCCCCTAAAAACAAAAGTGATTGCTTCTGCTGGGAAAGGTTGTACCTGCACACACATCAGTAACTGGACAACACTACAATGATGTCCTGAAAACATTGGAAGTCCATATCAGGCGCAAAAGACCACATTTCCGTGAAGCACGCTGGATACTGCACCACGACAATACGCGGCCGCATATTGCCAATGTTGTTGGTGAATATCTTGCAAAAATCAACGTGAAGTGCATCCCTCACCCTCTCTATATTCTGGATTTAGCCCCATGTGGCTTTTTCTATTCCCTAACTTGAAGAAACGTCTTCGTGGGAGGCATTATTCATCATCAGAAGCAGTGGTGAAGGCTGCGGAGGCGTTTTTGAAGGATCTCTCAAAAATGGTTTGCAACATGTGTTTGAAGACTGGCAGAAACGCTGGGACAGCTGCATCGCATTCAGGAGAGAGTATTTTGAGAAGGACCATCAAAATTATAAGGATGAGTAAAGGTACGTTGTCAAAGAAATTGTGATCATTCTTTATTGAACAGACCTCGTATGTTACCGCAACTTTGGGGCGTCGGAACCCACAAAAACGGGGGAATCCTGCTATAGGAGTATATTCTATACCCAAATGTGCAGAAAATGTGAACCAATTAACTGCGAGAAAATGTTTTTTTTTCTTCAGTTTTTGCGTGCATCCTCACCAACTATGCCCAGCCTGTACTCTTAACATTTTACTTCTAGTGTTACTGTGCACCTACTTGCTACGTTCACAGTAAGTTCACTGTTGCACGTGTCGTATTACTTCAAGCATTTGGTTGACCTATAAGAAAGAAATGGAAACCTGCCAAAAAAGCTACTACCAATCTAATTGTAAGGTTTTGTTTTACTTGCATCATTATCAGAAAACGCAATTTGATCTCTGGTTGCTGGCAACAGCACTAATTATTTTTCAATTATGTATACACTGCTGGTTAAAGGACCTCATACGGCTAGTTTTTAAATTAGTTCCGAAAGGCAATATTTGATTGGAAAACGTTTTTGTGTGAATAATATGTAACCTCGCCCTCACTATATGAAATTCGTTTTCAAAAATAATTCCAGACAATTTAATTTAATTCAAATATTGCATTAATTAATATATGACTGTAACATATTTCTCCTAATAATTAAAACAGGCATGAGGACGTGTAATTAGCAGCACGAAGGACTTAAGGGTATGTATGACTGAAATTTCATGAAAATCTTGAAAATAACGACTTTTTTTATTTCAATTCTATAAAATAATTTAGACATTCCCGAATGTGAAAAATGCATAATTTGCCTCCGAACGCCATTTTTAAATGCTTATTTAAATGTCGGTGGCCTTTAAATTCTGTCAGAGTCACGCCCTCTTTTGCCTACATCCACATTCTTTGTCTGTTTTCCGTTCTTAAATTTTCAATTCAAGAAAAGAAAAATAAGGCTTTCAGACAAAATAGTTCCTAAAATGTTTCCAATATATCAGAGGCTGGCTTCTACAACATTACTAGAGATGTGCAAAACAGGAAAAACACAGAATGCCAATGAATCTTTGCATCATGTCATATGGAATAAGTGCCCAAAGGAAGTTTTCATATCAAAACAAAAATTGGATCTTGCTGTTATTAAAAAAATCAGTGAGCTTAACATGGGTAGTCTTAAGTCATTGGAGCTGCAGCAAAATATCAGAGGTGAAAGTGTAGTAGACTCAGCAAGAAAAACTTCTGTACAGCGAGATCAGACTCGTATCCTGCAAAGCAAGAAGCGAAGTTGTGCAGAAGAAAAGCAACATCTAAAGAAGAAAAAGGTGGAAAAAGCAGCAACAGAGGAGAGGAAAAAGAAATCTGAGGGTCCAACCTATCAGCCCGGTGGAATTTAATGTGAGTTATGCAATCAAATCTTTAATCGCTGTTTTCTCAATGTTCATATTTTCAGCATTTTTCTTCCTGTAAAATGCTCCTTGCGATGCAGTTTTAGTACTACATTCATGAAATTTCCTAAACAGGTTCAGAATATCATGAGGAATGGAATTGCCCTAGGTTTTATTGTGAAATGTATATAAGCATATATTTTTAATTTTTAAACACAAAACTTACAGTTTTTTAGACAAAAAAAGAATATTTGTAAATTAAAAACTTTTTGTGACCTAAACTAAGGGAGACACAGAAAAACCCAGAGCAATTTCAAAAAGTATGTGTATTATGAACATAGGGTTAAAATATTAGACCAAAATTCAAAATATTTTGTCGCAAGGGACTTTTTTAGTGACGTAACAAAAACATACAAAATTTATCATAATTTCTAAACTGCTGGAGAAAAATGGTTTAAATTTAGGTTGTAACATGTTTACAATATACTACACCTATGGTGTAAATTTGAAAAAGCTAGCGTTATTATTTCAAAATTTGAAAATTTCAGTCATACATACCCTTTAAAAGACTTTAAATTTAATAAATATTTAGTTTGTTAAAGATGCTGACAGTTGTCATGACCAACATTGTGACCAAATTTGGTCCCTTTACATTTTAGTCAATCTTGTAATATTTAAGCTGACTTAAGGGAAGCTGGAACAGTCTATCTCACCAATGTTAAAATGAGAGTTTTCTGTTTGACAAAACTCAAGAACCACTAAACGCAACAATTTGAAACTTTTACTTGTTATTTGACAACACTTTCCACATTTATTAAAGATAATAGATCTTATATTGGATTTTTAATAAATGATATGTGATTTTTTAAATAAATGTCTTGAATTTACTTCTAAAATATTCAAGCTTTATATATATATATAATTTCAAAATTTCACACATATTTCTCCAATACCTTTAAAAACAGCTTATACAACTCAGAATTACCCCAGATCCATTATCTGCATATTTTTCATCATTAGCATCCTTTCTCTTTCTTTGTCACTCCTTCTCTTCTTCCTAGGCTCCATGGTACTTGCTATATGGTATTATTAATTATTTTGTTAAATTTGGGGTGGGGGTTACTAAATTTAGAACAGCAGGCAATGTCTTATCTGCCTCAATTTCTTTCCAATGTTTCTCAAGCCATAAGCAAACCTTACATTTACTTCTGAACCACTTTCAGTTGTTCTGGATGTTTCAAATGTATATTCTTTATTACTTTTTTGGCAACTGAGTGATAATTTAGCTAATAATGCATTTTGTTTCTGTGTCCTTTGATATGGAAACACTTTTCATTTTTACAAAATTTACACTGTACAAAGTTTCTATATCTACTAACTGAAAACCTATTGATCTAATATAATTATTTGCTTTAGTTAAATTGTCATTACTGCCATTACACAATGAAGCAACCAATTGTTTCCTTGAACAACAAATTTTCACATTCATCGCCAATGTTTGAGGTTAGGTTTGAAGAAGTCAATATATTGTCATGTGTTACTACAATTTTTCCATTTTAGGGGTTGTAATATTTTATTATGAAGTCAGTATTACTTTAACTGTTTATACTGCTCCCATGCATATTTCTTACACCAAAATTATTGCTTCTTCCCATCTTGAAAACAGCATTAGTAACTCAAAACATAGTAAACAAAGCATGGAAGAATTAATATCACACGCACAGATTAATATGAATAGAAAAAACAAGGAGTTCCGTTCCTAATAACGGTATTCTCTGGAATACAGCTTCAATAAATAAACAAGCAAGGAGAGAACACAGTTACAAATGGCTAATAGGGGGCGTGGCATACTGTGCAGCGTTTTCAAAATTAGTCTATTTAGGACTTTTAAAACTGTAGAACAGGAAAATGAATATTGTTATCCGCTTATAGAAAAATCAGGGAAGATTATTTTGCCAATAACTCATTTTGTGAAATTTCATCCCATAATGGTGTTCTGGCTCCCGTTAAAGGACATGGATCTGAGCTAGGTTTGAAGCCACCACTAATTCGATCATTGTGCCAGCTCCCAACTCGCAGAGCCACTACTTCGATGTAACTCTGACGTTTAAGATAATACATGTCTAAAGTTTGGTAAATAGCTTCCTCTCTGAGATTTTTGTTGTAATTTATACCAATTCCTACAGAGAATAATAGTGCTACCTTTGCTTGTTTGGAAATCTAGATTACATTGTTATTTAAATAATGATTTTCAATAAAATGATTCATACAATTCATTTGCTAAAAATATTGACATTAGGAATAAAGGCTCGGAGTAAGAGAATATACAAAAATAATCTTAAGATATTGTGACTTTGTGGGTTCGTAGAAATTAAAGTCCAATTTGCCGGAATACTTAAAGTTCTTTATTTCCGTAGAAATACACTGTTCAATTCTCACGTAACAACATTACATCACATCTTCCAAGGTCGATGACAATAGCAAACAGCGTTACAACATCAGCTCTTGTTACAACACTCTCAGCTGTTCTCTGCTTTTCTGTCGCGACTCACTCTCGTTTTACAACTGTCCGCTGGCGTGTCACAATCTTTTATATATCTCATTCATAAATTCGAGATTTTTCTGGAATAATAAAGAAACCAAATTTTCTATCACCGTTCAGAAGCGTAACTTAATCTATGCCGGCAAGTTCTTTATCTCAGCTATCTTTATTAGCCGGCTCTTTCTGAGCAATAGCCACGCTATCGTAGATAACGGCTTCGCGACAGTATTTTTCTTATGTACAATTACTGTGCATCAATTAATTGCGTCAGAATTCTGCAAAATAATTCTTCACCTTTCAAACGTTAATTCTTTTCTCAAAACTGAATATAAGATGGTGGTCTAAAAGGTTTCCGACCTCAAAATGAAGATGACATTGCTGGTAAATAAAAGCTAGGGAATTTCGTTGTTCATTGTTTGACAGTTATTCACCAACGTTTCAGCCATTTTGGAGCTCAGTTGTTATATAAGAGTCCTTTGAGCTAATGTGAGTGTTTTAATGAAAATGGAAAACTCCAGCAACGAGCTGTCATTTATTTTCTTTTTTCATTTGAAAGGCAATTCGACTAAGCAAATCAAAGATGAGTTGGATTCTGTGTAAGAGAACTCTGCACCATCATTTACCACAGTGAACATTTTGGCAGCTGAATTTAAACGTGGCCGTAAGAGCTTGGGAGACGATGAACGTTCCGAACGTCCAAAACTGCAACTACATACGAAAACATCACTAAAGTTCACCAAATGGTGCTAGACGACCGCCGAATTAAAGTGAGATACATAGCTGAGGCTATGAACATGTCAAAAGAACGTGTTTGTCGCATATTAAATCAACATTCATACATGTGCAAGCTTTCCGGGCTTTGGCTGCCGCGTTTGCTCACGTTAGACCAAACACGTGTTCGAATGAACATTTCCAACGCTCCGTTGGCGCAGTTTAGGCGCAATAAATCCGAGTTTTGGCGCCGATTAATTATTACTGTACATGAAACTTGGATACACCATTATACGCCCGAAACAAAAATATAGTCCAAACAGTGGACTGCAATGGGGGAACTGGCTCCAAAAGGGGTAAAAAAACCGATTTTTGGCTGGGAAAGTGTTGGCGACTGTTTTTTTGAGGATAGTCGTGGATATTATTTTAATCGGTCATCTTCGAAAAAAGAAAAGCCATTAAAGGAGCATACTAGGCATCATTACTTGACAAGCTGAAGGCAGAACTTGCGGAAAGACTGCGACATTTGCAGAAAAATAAAATCCTGTTTCACCAAGGCAACGCATCGTCTCACACCTCAGCGGTTGCAATGGCGAAAATCCATAAATTACGGTTTGAAGTGCTTGACTCACCAGATCTAGCCCCAAGTGATTTCGTTTTGTTCCCTCATCTGAAAATTGCACTCGGTGGACGGAGATTTCCGTCAAGTGAAGAGGCAATCACCTTCCTGAACAATTATTTTGCAGAGAAAAACACCGGGTAATATTTGGACGGGTTACACAGATGGGAGCATCGCTGGGAGAAGTGTGTAGCGTTACAAGGAGACTATGTTGAAAAACGCCGAGTACTATTTGGACAGGTTACAGAGATGGGAACATCGCTGGGAGAAGCGTGTAGAGTTAGAAGGAGACTGGGAGAATATGGTGAAAAACGCCGAGTACTATTTGGACGGGTTACAGAGATGGGAGCATCGCTGGGAGAAGTGTGTAGAGTTACAAGGAGACTATGATGAAAAACGCCGAGTACTATTTGGACGGGTTACAGAGATGGGAACATCGCTGAGAAAAGTGTGTAGAGTTACAAGGAGACTATGTTGAAAAACGCCGAGTACAATTTGGACGGGTTACAGAGATGAGAGCATCGCTGGGAGAAGTGTGTAGAGTTACAAGGAGACTATGTTGAAAAACGCCGAGTACTATTTGGACGGGTTACAGAGATGAGAGCATCGCTGAGAAAAGTGTGTAGAGTTACAAGGAGACTATGTTGAAAAACGCCGAGTACTATTTGGACGGGTTACAGAGATGGGGACATCGCTGGGAGAAGTGTGTAGAGTTACAAGGAGACTATGTTGAAAAACGCCGAGTACTATTTGGACGGGTTACAGAGATGAGAGCATCGCTGAGAAAAGTGTGTAGAGTTACAAGGAGACTATGTTGAAAAACGCCGAGTACTATTTGGACGGATTACAGAGATGGGAACATCGCTGAGAAAAGTGTGTAGAGTTACAAGGAGACTATGATGAAAAACGCCGAGTACTATTTGGACGGGTTACAGAGATGGGAGCATCGCTGGGAGAAGTGTGTAGAGTTACAAGGAGACTATGTTGAAAAACGCCGAGTACTATTTGGACGGGTTACAGAGATGGGAACATCGCTGAGAAAAGTGTGTAGAGTTACAAGGAGACTATGTTGAAAAACGCCGAGTACTATTTGGACGGGTTACAGAGATGGGAACATCGCTGAGAAAAGTGTGTAGAGTTACAAGGAGACTATGATGAAAAACGCCGAGTACTATTTGGACGGGTTACAGAGATGGGAGCATCGCTGGGAGAAGTGTGTAGAGTTACAAGGAGACTATGTTGAAAAACGCCGAGTACTATTTGGACGGGTTACAGAGATGGGAACATCGCTGAGAAAAGTGTGTAGAGTTACAAGGAGACTATGTTGAAAAACGCCGAGTACTATTTGGACGGGTTACAGAGATGGGAACATCGCTGAGAAAAGTGTGTAGAGTTACAAGGAGACTATGATGAAAAACGCCGAGTACTATTTGGACGTGTTACAGAGATGGGAACATCTCTGGGAGAAGTGTGTAGAGTTACAAGGAGACTATGTTGAAAAACGCCGAGTACTATTTGGACGGGTTACAGAGATGGGAACATCGCTGGGAGAAGTGTGTAGAGTTACAAGGAGACTATGTTGAAAAACGCCGAGTACTATTTGGACGTGTTACAGAGATGGGAACATCGCTGGGAGAGGTGTGTAGAGTTACAAGGAGACTATGTTGAAAAACGCCGAGTACTATTTGGACGGGTTACAGAGATGGGAGCATCGCTGGGAGAAGTGTGTAGAGTTACAAGGAGACTATGTTGAAAAACGCCGAGTACTCTTTGGACGGGTTACAGAGATGAGAGCATCGCTGGGAGAAGTGTGTAGAGTTACAAGGAGACTATGTTGAAAAACGCCGAGTACTATTTTGACGTGTTACAGAGATGGGAACATCGCTGGGAGAAGTGTGTAGAGTTACAAGGAGACTATGTTGAAAAACGCCGAGTAGTATTTGGACGGCTGACAGAGACGGGAGCATCGCTGGGAGAAGTGTGTAGAGTTACAAGGAGACTATGTTGGAAAACGTCGAGTACTATTTGGACGGGTTACAGAGATATGAGCATCGCTGGGAGAAGTGTGTAGAGTTACAAGGAGACTATGTTGAAAAACGCCGAGTACTATTTGGACGGGTTACAGAGATGGGAACATCGCTGGGAGAAGTGTGTAGAGTTACAAGGAGACTATGTTGAAAAACGCCGAGTACTATTTGGACGGGTTACAGAGATGGGAGCATCGCTGGGAGAAGTGTGTAGAGTTACAAGGAGACTATGTTGAAAAACGCCGAGTACTATTTGGACGTGTTTCAGAGATGGGAACATCGCTGGGAGAAGTGTGTAGAGTTACAAGGAGACTGGGAGACTATGCTGAAAAACGCCGAGTACTATTTGGACGGGTTACAGAGATGGGAGCATCGCTGGTAGAAGTGTGTAGAGTTACTTGGAGAGTATGTTGGAAAAAAAAAATGTTCTGAAATTATGTCTTATATCTTTATTAGGTGGGAAGCTTTTCAGACCATCTATGTACTTAAAACGTATAGTAATTTCTTTAAATGTGTATTAAATAGGAATTAAAAACTTGAACAATTTATAAAAGGAACGTTTGAAAAAGGGAGGAAGACTGGAAAACAAAGAGGCTCGTTCATTTATAGTTTTGGTTAGTTAAAATATCAATGCGAAAGTGGTATAAGCCTGCTTTTTGCACGTTTAAAATCGGTGTTTTTATGTTAGAACTGACTGACTGACTGACTATTGCCTGAATTAGTCTGCTTAGCCCGCTGTTACACTCCTAGGATTTGTATGTCAGCAGCTGCCATGGATGTTCATCAAGGAACTGATGGACTTGGAATCAGAGAGTCGAGCCAGGGATAAAGAATGACCTATGTTTACTATGAGAGTAAGAAGGTTATATGAAATGATGGCGAATAGATGGATATTCAGGATAATATCCCCCTTATCCCTAAAATGATGTAGATAGTGAAATTATTTCTGCAAATGTTTATATCGCTTATATTAAAGCAATAGTACAATTGAATGATAGTGGATAGAAAAAGTCATATGCACATAACACATCAAATTTTTTTCTTTGACTCACTGGAGATCCATTACGTAATTTAATCCATTGAGCAATGATAGCAAAAACAAGGAACGCACAAATTGCGCTATTGGAATATGAAAAAACAAAGGCTGATTGTGGTCGACGGTTGCAAATTGATGCTGGTTTTGGTGGTTTTCAAAAATTCATAAAACAAAAAGGGGAACCGGAAAATGATAGAAAGTTGAAAGTAACAGCAAAATAATTGGAGCGGGAGATAATTTAATCGGCAACGTCCGGAAACCAGTTCAGAAGTTCGTGGGTTCAATTCCTGTGGTCGATTTCATGATGCATCTGTGTTTGCGATGGTTTTATTTTTCTGTACTGAGTGCTGGGAACGATAACTACATTCTGCGAATCTACAGTTTCTCCCATTAATTTCTCGTTACTTCTCCTTTCATGCTAGTTGCATATCAGGGTATCCTACGGATCGGAGAAGGTCTCCGAGTTCCGGGTTGCATAGAGCTTACAACCACCCGCAAAGGGGACTGCAGTCAGTTGTTTATTGTCCTTCCTGGTTCGTCTCTGTGACTGCAGGTCCATCAACTCCTCGATAACCATCCGTGCCAGGTGCTGGCCTACAAATCCTAGTCTAAGCAGACTAACTCAGTCAATTGTCAGTCGGTCAGTTCTAATACAAAACGTGCAGAAAACATGGTTATACCACTCTCGCATTCAAATTTTAATTAACCAAAACTATAAGTGATCGAGCGTCCTTGATTTCCAGTACACACCGCATATTCAGAAAGTTTCCTAACTCTAGTTCTTTTTCTAAATTTTTCAAGTTTTTAATTCCTATTTAAGGCGTATTTAAAGAAATTACCATAAGTTTTAAATGTATTCAATTTTGAGAAAGAAATTAACGTTTGAAAGGGGAAGAATTATTTTGTGCAATTCTAACGCAATTAATTGATGTACTCTAATTGTATATAAAATAATATCTTAAGATTACTTATTGCACATTCTGTTATTCAGTATTGCACGCATCGGAATACATTTACTCGCGCCTGTACAGCAATGTCAACTGAGGTCAAAGTGGCACTGCCTTCTTCCCCTGTGGCATTCTGTTGACGTTCTAATGCCTCTTTAGCGGCACCTGCAGTTAATTGATTCATTCATGGAAGACCCAGATACGTTATACTGTTTAGCCTTCGTTTGTTACCTAGTCATACTGAAATTCTTTCTCAGAAGCGATATCCGAATTACCTATTCATTTCACACCTATTATAACATGGTTTATTGATTTATTTGTGAGTACTAAATCCGTTACACAGGTAAGAGACGTGAAGAAACTGGGTGAAATTTTTTATCCGCCTGTCCTTGGCAATACCTACTAAAAATTTCCACCGGATATAGGAAGGCAATTGATGGGAGAAATGGCGTGGTTCATGCGGTCTCGCATAGCACCCGCGTTAGTACTTGAAAGCTGCTAAGCTGGTACCCATTGGGTACGAGCACGTGAAATGGTAATATAGGCTACAGCCTAGAAACCTGACTGCAGCCAGGGGGCCAGTGGTGGTGTTGGGTAACGACAGCTACCAGGATAAACGATGAGGATTTTGAATGAATTTCTCCACGTACCTTGGGCTATAGAGCTTCCTCTGTTCGGCTGTAAGATGTTGCATGTTTTCTGGTGATGATGGTGGTGGTTGGTTATTGAGGCTAACGATGTATCTGAGGACAACCCCTAAGGGAGGGGATCCGTCTCCTTCAGCTGCCGTGGTGCGAGCGCTGTGGCCCGTTAGCACTCGTGGTACCTCTGATGCTACTAGAGGAACCTCTGGCCGAACTGCCAAACCCCTCTTGTTGGGGAGTTGTTCGGATTGGGTTGGACTCGAGGGGGCAGGGAATTCCCGACACCTGCGGGAAATTGGGTAACTCCTGCCAGGCTACGGCCGCCCGTAGAGGGTAGAGGTTTGCCTAATAAGTCCCAGGTACTAGCCTGCAAAGCTAGTAGTAGGTGTGCTAGATCACCAGGCGGCCCCACCGAGGTTTTCGGTAGTCTTCCTTTCGGGATTGACGCACGTATGTGGCGTATCCACTTCCATTCCGTCTAGGCCGCGCCGTGGCTCAGTGGTTAGACCGCTTGGCTCTCACCAAGGCGGCCCGGGTTCGATCCCAGGCGAACGCAAAGTGAGAGATGTGGTGGACAACACGGCGCTGGGTTTTCTCCGGGACCTCCGGTTTCCCCTGCCATCTCATTCCACGGTGCTCCATCTTCATCTCATGTATCATCAGTGTCACCGCCTGCGGTGCCGTATGTAGTAAAAGCGGGTGTTAAACACTACACATTCTCCTGAACAACTGCCGGGATATTTCTGTCATAGTCTTAACCGTTCAAAATACTTATATATTGTTTTCACGTTGAAAAAACGCTATTCAGATTTTTCATGTTTAACCAAACGACACTTAATTTGAAAGCGATAACATAGACACAGTCCTTTAAAACTCCTACCATCTGTTACCATTATTACAACAAATTGTCTAAATATGCTTGTAAGAAGTAACACCAACTTCTCTAAGCACGCTTTGCAGATGAATGAGTAGAAAAGGCAATGTGAATGCAACACATCAATTGTATTATTCGTCTCTGAGAGTTTCCTTGTTGGTACGTTCCCTGTAGGCTGTGTTCTTAACGTGGCCTATATTCATTATTTTTAAAACATTCATTTGCATTTTACATATTCTGATCCCTCTCGGACTGAAAGAGGCATCTTCATACTGTTACAGAGTTCCATAAATGAAAAAGGGAAGATCTACAAGAGCAGATGTATTTATTAAGGAAATATGTTAAGAGTACCTAGGCCACGGTGAGAAGTTTTTACTACATTTATACCTCATCTGCTAATTACTAGAAATGAGGTATTGTATTTCATCTAAAAATTCCATAAGAAGATTTCGTTACAACAGGTACATATCTTCATAATCACAGAACTCAAAAATATTCATTTACAGATGCATTTTTTATCTTTAAAAGTGCAGAGCGATGCGCAGTGCTATCTGGACGAGTCCACCTCAGAACGGTTGCAACTGGAGGGGAGGGCAGGTAAGTTGCGTGCCAGTTGCGAGCAACTAAATACGTGCAGAGCTACTCGGTAATACTACAGCTTGTTTGAAAATGTGCTTGTCTCCTGGTTCCAAGAGAGCATTTATAAATGACGCCTCCTAGCAGCACATTAGGAAATAAAGTGCTACATTTAAAAACACGAGAAGTAATAACAAATATCCATAGATTTATAAAAAAGGAACAATGGTCTGGGTCAGCTATAAAAATCTGGTGAAGGTTATCTGAGGCAACAGTTGTGTCTGAAAGCAGTTTAGGCGAGTTATTAAGGAAAGAAAATCCATTGGTGCTAGTGGAACAACGTCCTTCTCTATGCCCAGTAAACAAAGATTAAGAACATGCACAAAATCTAATTTGGATGTTTTAATTCAGAAGTAGTTAGGCGAACTATGAATAATTTTTAAAGCACAGAAAAACAAAGACCAACCATGAAGAAAGTGCTTATGAAGCTAAAAATTCTACTGACTTCCAAGGCAATGTCTGAACATTAAGAAGAGTTCTTTTGAAGCTAGAATTATTTGAAAAAAAAAAAAAAACACTAAGCGTGACAGACAAATTTTAATTTAACATCGCACCATACGTGCAAAAAGGCTTAAGTATTTACGAAATATTCGGAGATATCGAAGTGAAGTTTATATAGTTTATATGGATGAAACTTATATAAATACAGCACATACTGGACCATATGCCTGGAGTGAAATACGTTACAGGGACTCTGCAGCGATATTGAAAGGCCGACAGTTGTTTATCATGCCTGCTGGAGGAGAACAGGGTTTTGTTCCAAATGTCTATGTACAATTTAAGATCCAACAAAAGCGTGGAGATTACTACCATAGTAAGAATTACAACTTAGTTTATAAGAGCTGCAAAACTGGCTTCGAGAGTGAAATTTGTTTTTAGACACCTTATGCACCGCCCTCCCCTCTCGTAATCTTACGCGTGTGACGCATTGTGGCGATAGGTGCACTATCCCCACCACAGTTGCTACTTATTCCTACCGCGCGGGATTCCTGTCAAGATAAAAAAATACATCTGTAAATGGAAAGATCCGTGTGAACCTTTTATCTTGAAGCGGTGTCCTTACCTCTTCGTTGGGATCAAGAATGATGTTCGCTCCGGCCCAGCATCGAAGATGACGTTGACCTGGGTTTTTCGCGGGTCTGGTTGCATTCTCAGGGTCGACCCAGAAATTGTTGACTGCTTCAATTCCTCTGTGGCTACATTAATGTTTTAGTTCTCAGAGTGAAGGCGATAGATGGCTGTTTAAAACATTTACTCTCACGTGTCGAGAGTATTCCATAATTTACATTGAACATTAACTTTGCAAGGATCAACTAGAAGAAGACGCAGTAACTATATCTTCATATCACATTTTTAAAATGTCCGCGCTGTGGCTCAGTGGTAATACAGCTTGACTCTCACCAAGGCGGGTCGGGTTGGATCACAGGCGACCGCAAAGTGAGATTTGTGGTGGACAACACGGCACTGGGGCGGGTTTTCTCCGGGACCTCCGGTTTCCCCCGCCATCTCATTCCACCGTTGCTCCATCTTCATCTCATGTATCATCAGTGTCACCGCCTGCGGTGCCGTATGTAGTAAAAGCGGGCGTTAAACACTACACATTTCATTTCATTAATTTTATAACTACTGTTTCGACGTAATATACTTTATCACTTCTGTAAAAGTTTTTTAGTCTCTGTTAGTAATTCAACATTTCTTTCTATAACTAATTCCCTTAATTGTTCGTTTTGACGCTTGAATTTTCTATCTAGTTCTACTGTTACATTAGAGATTTTGTCAAGTTTGCTACTTAATTTAGATTTAAGTTCTTTGTTATGTTGTGCTATTTTGTTATCTAACCAGGACAATCTTTCCAGTAGATCTACATTTTGTGCAGTGGTGTTTGAACTTTGTGAGTCCATGATTGTTTGTTACCCTTGCGTTTGTGTATGTGAATTTGTACCCAGGGATTGCGGATCTTTGACCTTCTCACTACCACAACTATACTTGCTGCTGCACCAGCTGACTGGTTGTTCATGCCGAATCCTAATTTTTTATCACTACTCAATAAACATGTACTCTCATGCACACAATAATGGAATCGTCTAACTTTGTCTTATCATGGAGAGTGCTAGCTGCTGGTGTCCCTGTTGCCTGGGTTCCCGTTCACATGCTCCAGTGGGTATTTTAACTCCAGAGGCTCTACTCCCATTAGTCCTGGACCCATAGGACCCAGAACTCGGGTCCCCTTCTGTTTTGGAGCGATGGAAAACTCCAGGGTTATTTCCATGGGGTGATACCCTGAATCTAAAAAGCCCCCCTCCCATCGACTATAACGTCAAGACGGGTGGAAGTAGATACGTCACTTACGCGCGTCAACCCCGCAGGGAAGACTACAGAAAAACCTCGGTGGGGCCAAATGTTGATCTAGCACAACTTCTACTAGCTCTGCAGGCTAGTACCCGGGACCTTTTAGGCAACCCTCTACCCCTTCCGGGCCGCCGTAGCCTGGCCGGAAGTACCCATTTACCCGTGGGTGTCGGGAACACACTGCCCCCTCGAGTCCAACCCAGTCCGAACAACTCCCCTAGGGGAGGGGCTCGGCATGTTCGGTCCGAGCTTCCTCTGGTAACGTCAGAGGTACCACGAGTGCTAAGGGTCCCCAGCGCCCGCACCACGGCAGCTGAAGCGGACGGATCCCCTGCCCTATGGGATCCAGTGGGTACGTGAGTACCTCCTTATGTTGTCGATTCTCATCGGATGTGTAGAAATGGTGGTCCCCACTTCGATGGGCCCTAAAGTTTCCGGTGCCAATTTGAAGCGATATCCTTACCTCTTCATTGTGATCAACGATGATGCTCGCTCCGGCCCAGAATCGAGGATGACCTTGACCTTGACCTTGGTTCGTGGCGGGTCTGGTTGCACTCTCTGGTTGCACACTCTGCTTCAATGTTATGTTTGCGTGAATGATAGTCCCTGCGTCTGTTTTAGAACAGCTAAACCCAAAACAAGGGAATGTACATTTAAATAAAAAAACAACCTATTTTTGGAATTCACAATTCTGCAGATATGTGACTCGAAAGTTTTGTGGTAACTTTTCTGGTTATATCATAAATGGCTTCTATGTAATTCGATTAGATTCAATGTACTTCATATTTGGATTACACGTGAAATTACATCCTATATTTTATCCCGAGAGTTACCAAAGTAATTATGAATGATTTTGCATAACTAATGTATATAACATAAATCGTTCTCTACCAGGTGATTCACCAACCCCTTAATTTCGAGTTTTATACAATCCGCATTTTATACTCTAGCATGGAAACGTCGACCCCATTACTAGGTTTTACCAAGGTATTTAACATGGATGTTAACACTGAATGAAATCAGTTATCACATCGCCTGTAGTATATTCGTAAATAGACAGTTGACGTTCGCACGTCTGCAAATGTTCACTGGAACAAGCGAATACTATATATTAGACGTTATATATCATACGTTACCAGTTAGCTCAGTTGGAAATAGCGCAAAACTGCGATCTCATTTGTCTACTGTGGCGGTGTTTCAAATCCTCTCTATAGGTATATTAATTTTTTGCGTGTAACACTCACAATTTGCAATTATTATTCTGAAAAATGTTATTATTTTTATTTCTAATTGTTTTATTTATGTTTTATGACATTTGATGTTTCTTTGTTAACAAAATACAAGTAGGTAGTTGTTTAAACAAACCTATCAGTAGGTGCAATTAAAATAAGGATCATTTATACACATTTGAATAATGAAAACTTGGAAATACAGTATGAGAGTTTAACATGGAAGTTAAACACAATTTTGCAGATATACAGTTATTGTTCTATTAAAAATGTCGTTTCAAATTGGTATGTTTTATGTCACTGGAATGATCCTTTTTCTATTCCTGGAACACGAGTGCTCTAACGAAGCAAGTGTTCAAACTAATGCCATTCTTGGGTAATATAAGTCCCCAGGAACTTTATAGTTCAATTATTGTGAATTTGGTTTTCAAGTTTTTATAAACATAACAAAATTACAATATTGTGAGTTTGCGGGTTCATAAAATTAAAAGTCAAATTTGCAGAAATTCAAAATGTTCTTTATTTCCGTAGAAATACAGTCTGTTCAACGTCACATACACAATTACAATATACCAATGTCGTTGACCACATCAAAAGCTTACTCAGCTTCCACTGTTTACAACAACTCTTGTTACAGCTCCTGTATTCGTGTACTACTCCGTTCACGGCTGTCATTTGGCGAGTCGGGACTTCCTTAAATACCTCCACCGATAATTGTAGACTGTTCCAAAAGAAACAAGAAACCGAGTGCTCTCCATCAATCAAAGTGTCACTAGAATGCTACACTTACCGAACTTCATCTGTTTTGGCATGATCTTTTATCTCCGCGCTATGTTTATCTGCTTAGGGGAGCTGCTTATCTCCGCCCGGCAATATCTGTCTTTTATATATCAGTGTCAAACCTTTTGAGTGCATCCCAGTAGCCGCGAAAATACTGAAACTCGAACCGGTGTTATTGGAGGTCATAATACCATTGAGCTATTTCGAGACTTACTTGAAAGCACGTTCTGGGTTCAGTAGTAGGACTTGTATGCCTGACGCTATACATTTGTCACCTCGCGAGTTCTCGTGTTTGATGTAGCCTTTTAAGACACTTTTAGTTTGCTGTGGGTTTTAATATTATTACATAAATGGCAAAAGTTATTATGCATGTTAATTGAGTTGCACGAGGCGTAGTTTAAGCAAACATGTCAATAAAATGTTGTTTAATAATACGTCCGTTTTGACTGTACGGGTCCATGATGGATAAGGCGTGTCTCTAATGTTTTCCTAATTTTTGGCAGCCAATCCCTGCTCTAAGTACAAGAATTGGGCATTTTATTTTTAACTGACGTTGTTAGTGTACTCATATGATAGGTCTATTTTTCTGAGGTGTTTACTGCATTACTTTGCCATGTATACTCTAAGAAAAATTGTGTAAAATCGCCTGGTAACCGAAATTCGCTCTTAGTTGTTGTTTTTTTTTTGGGAAAACGTGAATAAAGGTAATGGAAAAATCAACAACTGGGTATGTAGGTATCTGGGCAGGAAGAAGGATGGGGCTTGGGAAGGATGTTGTTCTGAGGTGTCTCTATTTCTTTGGGGCCTGTGGTGCTGTATTTACTTGGGGCTGTGTTTGTGATTCCTGTTGACCGGTACCGCCTAAGCACCCGGTAGTTCGTGGGTATAAACTTGGGCCCTGGCTACGACCTGTGTACTGTGGTGATCATTTTATACGTAGTCAGCTGGAGTTGTTAAAGTCCTCGTGGGAACTAGATTGTGGTGATGCGGAAGGACCAAGGCTGTCTACAGCTCATGGCCGGGGAGGGAGGCGACGTTGCAGGTCTGGTGGCGGCGGCGTCCTTCGTGTGCGGCAGTCTCGATGTGGCAGAAAGTGTGGCGGAGGGACCTCGTGTTGTGGAGCCAGGGACATCTTCATGTCATAGATGCTCTGGGTGATGTGGTCCTGGTGTTCGCGGAGGGCTTCGTGTAGCTTCTGGTTGGGTGCTGTGCCATTGATGTATACAACAGTCTTTTCAAGCTTGCCCTTGCAGTAGCTTAATGTGTCGTTGGGTGGGTTGTCGCAGAAAGTGTCGGTGATGGATTAATTTTGTACTGAAGAGCGGCAATCCCTTCTTTGTGTTGGGCTGCGCTGTCCTGGAGCTGGGTGTGGATTGACTCTGCTAGCTGTTTCTGCGGTGTAAGTCCTCCATGAGTTGGCTGGAGAGCGTGGTAGCCTGTCTTGCATGTCCTGGAGGGCGGTGTTGGCCGTGCTCTGTTGGGCGGTGGCTGGTTTATGATAAGGACCTCAGAGTGGAGGTCCTGAACTTCCTCTGCTGGGGGAATCGTATGTTTTTGAGGTGTACGAGCGAGCAGTACATTTTCTCCCTTAAAGCGCTATTCCTCTGAATTTTGTGGATTCCTCACTCTAAGAACATCAAGTAATACAGTTTAGTAAGCCCAAAACTGGACTAAGGCTCACATGTTGTTTGATGGGTGGCCTACCTTGCTAACAAATAAGGCGCGGCTGACACACCTGGCATAATTCAGATGTTAAGGTACACAATTTATATGAAATTCGTTTTTTATAGAGATAATTACTTGATATATCCCCAGTTATTAATTGAAGTCTTCAAACACTTATCTATATAGAGGATTGTTAATTTGCCGCTTTGTGGGTGGCACATGTACTTGTTATACCGTCCTTCGTACTTACACATGAGTGATATAACATACTGTATAATGAACTTGCGGTAAACTGTGTTGAAATTGGGTTTCTTCTTCCTGGAATCATTCTTGGCATTTTCGAATTAAAGTTCAGTTCATAGGCATTAGCTCCATTTCAGCAATTTTCAAAACTTGTGTTCCTATAATGTACCCAAGTTCCTAGACTTTCATTTTAGGCTTCACCTGTAATAGAATTTGCCATACTAAGATTCAAAATATTTTATAAATTATCATACCATAAAGAATTACCTTTATTTCCTTGGAAACACTTGTTTTTTTTCTCTCTCTCTCTCTCTCTCTCTCTCTCTCTCTCTCTCTCGCTCTCCTCATATCGTTTGAAAAAAAGTGATGTAAATATACAGGGTGTATATTGTGACTTTGTGGGTTCGTGAAATAAAAAGTCCAATTACACCACTCAAAAATGTTCTTTATTTCCACCTTATTACAATGTCACACTTGCCGATTACATAGAATTTCGTAATGTACACAATTATAATTTCACCAGTTCGTCTGTCCACGTACCATGCGCGCTCCTCACACTGCTCGCCACGACTGACTCAACTCAACTGACCGTCGCCTCTCCTGTATTGATCGGTGGCTAAAAGCTTCTAGAGCATTCTTTTCCGTGGAGGGGGAAACATTCTCGATGTTTTGTGGTCTTTCAGACGGCAGGAGGAGGGGGAAACGAAGACTCAGCCATACCTGTGGTTTCCCCTCCCTCCACTCTGTCTCGCCTCTGCAAGCGGTAACGATGTCACACGCCCCCCTCCACCGGCCTTCCCCTGACTTTATTGATCGGTACCGTACAGTCTGCCGATTGGGTAACAATATAAATGAATATCGGAGTTTTTACTCTTTGTTATATTTATTACATAAACTTACAGTTATAAATGATATCAAATGAAAACACAACTCAAACAATTTTGTTTGTAGGCACCAGTGCGCATGTGCGTGCAGTCCGCTAGACAGCGCTAGTAGCAAAGGTGGCGACTACTAAACAGAAAGCGTTTTGTGTTTTACAGTTTGCAAAGACCGAATCTGTAGTTACTGTACAACGTGCGTTCCGTACTAAGTTGGGTTGTGATCCTCCTAGTGATGATAACATTCATAGATGGTATCATCAGTTTGAAGATACTGGATGCCTTTGTAAAGGGAATGGCACGGGACGACCAAGAGTAAGTGAAGAGACTGTTGAGCTAGTAAGGGAGTCGTTCACTCGTAGCCCAAAGAAATCAGTCCGAAAGGCTAGTCGTGAAATACAAGTTCCTGTGTCGACTGTTTGGAAATTTGTAAGAAAAAACGGCTACGTCCTTTCCGTTTACAGTTATTACAGGTTCTAAAGCCGACAGACCACGGATTACGTGCCAACTTCGCAAACGACATGCTGTTTGATGACGGTGACGACTTTATGCATCGTGTTGTCATCGAATAAACGAAACTTTCACCTTAGTGGAAATGTTAACATTCACAATGTGCGCATCTGGGACTCAGAAAATCCTCATGAGATGGTACAAATGCAACGAGATTCCCCTAAAAAGAATGTTTTTTGTGCCGTATCCCGGCGAAAAGTTTATGGACCTCTTTTTGGTGAACCTACTGTAACTGTCACTTCTTACCTTGATACAATAGAGCAACGACTGTAAAGTCTGTTTAGTTAATTGGTGTGCACGTCGGCGGCTGTCTTTGACGAACCCTTATAATCGTTTTACAACAATGACACTCCTTCTCCCAGATCTTTCTGCAAGGTTGCTACCTTTCTCGAGACGTCATGGGTATCGTACGAGGTTTCGTCTAAATAAATTATCTTATGTCCATTACTGCAAAACTTCCTTAGTTTTGACAATATATAAATATATCTCGTACTGCGAAACTTCCTTGTTGCCTAGCTACAATGCTACTGGATTCCATAATAACCCTTAACTTATTCAAAGTGTGGTAATTGAAGCCCAGCTCCTTTAGGAGACAGCGCAAAGTGAAGCGCCGATAAGGGAAATCACAAATTTCTTGCAAATGTGCAACCAATTCGTCTAAGGTGGGCCCTCCCCCTTTTGCATAGAGTCTATAAATTTCTCGACGAATTTAAAACGCATGTGAAATTATCTTCTTTAGAGAAACGTTTCCTTTTGTTTTCACACTTGATCGGCGTCTTTGGTATTCCTTTCGTCACAATATTTCTTACTGTATTTCTGGAAATACCCAGAATTTATCATCAGGTTCAATGCACGACCCCTTACCAAGATTATTTGTCAGCGCATTCTTATATGTGTTGAAAACAAGCGCTTGAATTTGCTTAGAAAGGGTTCCCGTTATAACTTTGTTTTTTGAGGCTTTTCCAGTAATATAGCTAGGCCCAGTTATTCACACTATTGTCTTTACTTTGATTATTTTCACTTGACTGGAAGCTATCTACTACTTCATTTGCATTTACCACTGCATTTCCCTCCCACGGTCTCCACATCATGACACACAACGAATTTCTGCACGTAATGAAACAGATCAACTGGAAGTTGGAACTTTGGCAACTGAGACTCCACGTGGAGTAAACATGCGACTGTCACTTCGAGAAAATCAGGGTTGCTATTGGTCCAAACCCAAGTCCAAGTCGAATACTGACAGGCTGTTAATAGTCAGAAGGTTTTTGCTGCGTACCCACCCAGGTTTTGCGTCTGACCGCAGGTTGTTAATTTTGATGGTTACAGGGTGATGTGGGATGATTTTTTTGAGGAAATTTATTTAGTTAGCTTTTTGCTCCTCTTTAATTTTGTACAGGATGCCAAACCACTTTTTTGTTTACACCCTGGTGTTTTATTTTTCTAAAGTGGGGTAAATTTTTGTAGCCAAACAGCTCATTTGGCGATTTGAAATTAAGCTTATGCTGCATTATGGATTAACTCCTTTGTTACCTCGGGTGCCCGCATGCCATACGGGGTACCCGGTAAAGCCAGAAGCGGCGTCTCGTAGCGTCGTAATCTCCTAGAGACCGAACCAGGGCGCTTCTGTGAGCTGGAATTTGAGCGTAAAATTTTGTCGCCCGGCGCCTAATTTCGTCCTCCACGTATGGGAGGAGAGAAGCTTCATGAAGCAACCTCACGGAGTAAGAACGACCCACACAATAGATGGATCGGAGTCCTCTATTCTGTGCACGCTGAAGGTATGCTATCCAGCTATCTGCAGCCATGCCCCAGATTTCACAAGCGTACAACATGAGTGGGACTATCAGCGCTCGAAAGAGGTGTAGCTTTAAGCGGACTGGCATCGAGCCCGAACCCAGCATTGGGTACAGATAGGCAATAGCCCCCTGTACCCCTGCCGAGAGTTCCCTGATGTGTTCGCGGAAAGTTAGGCCTCTATCAAGTTGAACGCCCAGGTACTTGATGGAATTAGTCCACTCTATCCTTCGGCCCCTAAAGTGGAAGTTGGGGCAGTCAGCGGGGGTGTGGTGCTTTGTAAAAAGATTTACGGCATCCACCAACGCCTACACCACTCTTGTGTGAGACGGAGGTGTCTCTGGATTGGGTTGAAGGCTCTGCTATTGGTCCTCAACGACAGTGCTCCATTTCTGAAGTGTGGAGATAGATATATGACGGTCATTAGTTGGCGGGAGGGTCAGGTTCCTTTCAGCAGCCAACTGCACTCCCGTTCACTAGATCCACCAGCAAGATGGTGGCATAACTAAGAACGCGATTGGTTGGACGTCACTGTACCCAAGCGCTGGATAGGCTGCAAGGCCCCAATGACAGGGCTTGCTATGCTTGGCCTCCACGTTCTCCTGACTTAACGCCATGCGATATTTACCTTTGGGTCTGCATCATAGATCGTGTGTACGTGCCTCCACTACCAGCTGACCTTCCTGAATTAAGAAACCGGACTGAAGCAGCTGTTGCTACAATTACTGAATACACACTTATCAACGTTTGCGAAGAACTCGGCTATAGACTTGATGTGTGCCGTGTGACAAAGGGTAGTCACATCGAACATTTATAACTGTAAGTTGAATGTGATAAATATTATAAAGAGTTAAAGCCCCGATATTCATACCCTGTATGTCTGTATACCTATTTGTATATATTTAGATTATCGCAGAAAAATATGAACTCTGTTATCGATTTTGTTGTTGCAACACTCCACCGGAGAATTTCAACATCATGCAAGGGAATTTAATTAAATGATAATTCTCTGTTCTGTATTGTTCTGTGAATCAACATAACCTTTAAATAAAACCCTGCCATGACGTTCATGAAGCCGTGCTATTATTGAATGTGGGATCAATAGTACCTACCGTCAAATATATTTTGTAAAATTCAGTTCAACACGAGGTGTTCACCCATGAAGTTACTCTGTGAGGTCTGAATTTTTAAAGTTTAGTAGCTTTGCGAACAAAATATATGTGAAGGGACATATTTCATTGCAGATTTGAATGATGTTTGAATTGTTTCATATTATAGCTCTGTTGGAAGAAATCGTTTTTCCTTCTTACCTTTAACACTTAGCGATGTCATTGTCCTAAACTTATCAACTAGACATTCAGTATGTTCTAGGTCTTCTTGGTAAGCAAGCCAAGTGAAGAGACGATTACAAATCGGCTTTTCGGGAGTGTGTATCTCTCCCATAATCAGCCGGGTTCGATCCCAGGCGACCGCAAAGTAAGATTTGTGATGGACAACACGGCGCTGGGGCGGGGTTTCTCTGGAATCTCCGGTTTTCCCGCCATCTCGTTCCAACGGTGCTCCATCTTCATTTCATGTATCATCAGTGTCATCGCCTGCGGTGCCGTATGTAGTAAAAGCGGGCGTTAAAGAGCACACATTTGCCATCATCAGGATATTTTAACAAATGTATTACTAAATAAAACACAAATACGAACAAAGACAAAACACTATCAATACTCGTATCGCTGAAAAAAAGACTGTTTTCAGTAAATTAAATGCCACGTCAGGAGATGGCGCGAGTATAGAACATTAACTGTGAAAGAAGCATAACTACTTAACTTGATTATAAAGGTGTATAGATATGTGCTTCTTAAGCCAAAGGATTTCAATTTTAAGGCCGGTGTCCAAGAGGAACTGAACTAAAATCCAGCATTATGATTAAGCGTGCTCCTGTCGGAGGAAATGGTCAAAGCCTCCTTAACTCTTCGCTCCCAGTAACTATTCCATTCTGCCAAGAAGGTCGTCTCCCGAAAATTGGCTCTATGCTCGTTATCAAAACAATGGTCTGTCAGATAGAGTCAACATGAAAAATTCAATGCCATGGCCGGGATTTGAACCACGGATCTCCTGGTTTCCGTCCAGTCGCTCTTAATCTTTGAGCTACCATGGCCAACGTGCCTTCCTGACATTAAATTCTCCATTTGACTCATATATTTCCCATGTAGACCACTAGAGGCTCTCGCATTCGAGATACACTATTCGTGGCGACTTACTATAGTAAGTACTTAAGTCCCAGGCTTCATCATTTAACTCTTATTGAGTTAATTGATGGAAATTAATCATTTCTCCACACTAGCCGTATATAAGCTAAGGCTTTTGATAGAGTCAACATGAAAAATTCAATGTCATGACCGGGATTTGAACCAGGTTGACTCTATCTATCAAAAACCTTAGCTTATATACGGCTAGTGTGGAGAAATGATTAATTTCCATCTATTAACTAAAATGCTCTCTCAGTCCAGACTTCTCAGGCTACATTAAACGAACGATCTGTTCATGTTCGATTATTCTTGTAGCGATGGTCCTTCCGGTTTTTCCTTTATGCGGTGTCCCACATTTACTTCCTGAACTTGAAAGTCTAGAATACCAGAATAAACGAACATGTGGCTTGCAAGGGAAGATTCATATACGTATTAAATAACGTGGACCTAAGACGCATCTGCCCGCCTCAGTTGCGTTGCATTCTCTTCTCCACACAATGAAAATTTACTAGGGTCCTTCAATAAATAACCGAACTAATTTTTTAATTAACCCATAATGACTTTATTTCACTAACATTTACCTACACATTTTCGAAGTATTCACCCTCTGATGAATTACAATTATTCCAACGGTTTACCCAATGTTCGAAACATTCGTTGAACCCATTTTTGGACAGTCTGTTCAGGATACCCAGGACGCCTATTGTTCAACTCCTTATCACTTTGAAAATGGCGACCACGAAGCTCCTGTTTCACTTTAGGGATGAGATGAAAATAGCATGGTGCAAGATCCGGAGAATAAGGTAGATGAGGCATGACCTCAATTCCCATTTCTGCGATGATATCTTGAGTTGCACGAGCTCAATGATGCAAAATCCATCCTCTCCTTGCGAGATCTGTTCGCTTTTCGACGATTTTTCTTCTTCAGTGGCCCCTTTAGTACGTCACAATAGTAAGCAGCAGTTACTGTGCGTTGATTATACTGGTCGCCAATCTAGAAAGTGATTGACGTTTCGTGTGGAGAGAGAGGCGACGTTGCCGCTTATTGCTGCCTCGTGGAGAGCGCGATAGGATTACGCGTGCGAAGGTGATTCAGTTGCGAATGCAATGGGTATTTTATTTCTTATTATTGCTATTATTAATAATAATTATTTATAATACTGTACACAAAGACAATAGTACAGTCGTGGATCTACATGCAAATGCTAGAACATGCAAGAACACATCAATATAGAGATGATCGTAACAAAAGAGACATATCTGTGACATTTTTATGCTTAATGAATTGGAAAAATGCCGCTTACATACATTTTTCTGGAAGTTTCTAATTTAGACTCCAGTGTCTAGCTTTCTTCTTTAAAATACTTTTCTTTCCCAGTCTTAACCTTAATGCCCTTACTGATACCTACAGCATGAGAAGTCCTATCAAACACCTTAGAGAATGGAATACTAGACTCCCCTTTCAATTTCTCCTTGTTGAAGTATTCTCTCACACAGCATATTATTTCCCCTGTATGTCCTTCAATTGGAATACCTTTACCAAATATAGTTTTATTTGTTTCCCGAGCAAGTTCAGGTTTCTGCTTGTCACTGTACTTAGACATAATTAAACAATCATTACACACAATTGCAAATGATCACAACACGCGCTCAGATACACGAACTCTCACACACGTAAAAGAAGGCAAATTGCCACAAATAAAATGCAAAGTAACTTGCCAGTGCAGGATCTCTGTTAGGGCATTCTGTTTATGCAGCGTTATCAGAAGAGAAATAAAAACCTAGGTATTGTATTTATTGCAGCGTTTGCGTAAGCCGCTTGCCCGCACGTGTTAGAATATCGGCAACCGAGGTTTAGCGTCTAACGATGTCATGTAAACGTCTTGACTCTATTTGGTCCCTATAATCGTTACCATGACAACCGTTATGACGTACTCATCCCCTCCCAATTATTTACAGCGTTTTTCCATGTGGTTACTGTCAATCACATTCTAGTTTGGCGACCAGTATAGTTACAACATGATACAGAATGACCTGTTTATCAAAGAATACGAGATGCATGACCTTTCCTACACTTTTCTGAACTTTTGCTTTCCTAGGTCTAGGGCTGGATGAATGTCTTTACTGCGAACTCTCTTGCTTTATTAATGGGTCGTAATGGTGGAACCAACTCTCGTCACAAGTGATGACCTTATTCAGAAAGTCTGGCTCACGTCGTAGCCTAGCGAGCCACTCTTGACAGGTCATGACGCGGTTCAGCACGTGAGGTACCCATTTCGCTGCAAATTCTACAGTCCCAACAGACAAATGCATTATGTCAGCAAATTTGAAATTGTTATGCGAAGAACTTATCGCACCATTCCGTCAATTGTGTTGTTGTTGATTTCCGTTTTTGCTGTTACGGGTCTTCCAGGGCGCGGAGAACCTTGAAAGTCTTCATGACCCCCTTTGAAACATTTATACACTCAAAGACCTGTGTTTGTCTAAAGCTTGGTCCTTGTATGCTTGCTGCACCATTTCAAAGGTTTCTGTAGTAGTTTTGTCTAACAGAACACAAAACTTTATTGATGCACATTGCTGCATATTCAGTTCTATGGTGGGTGCAGTAAACATATCGGGCTCTAACTCCCAAATGATTGACTCTGCATGACTGGCACTCACAGAACAGCTAGAGGAAGGGATTCACCTTTCTACCACTAGCAGCCATGGCACCCCAGGGCGGTTTAATTAAAATAATTAAATTAGTTTTGTTATTTATTGAAGTATCTTCCTGTCTTCACCTATACCTTTCAAATGTCGCATTCCTGTTCTGGTCCAAGCAAAAGCTTCTCACCCTTATTATCTACATATATCTATATATACTTCCCTCCTCCAGGTTGTTTGTATTTCTCTATATAACCTCAGTGAGCTTTTGTCACTTGTA
>CM060957.1:26562195-26585395 GCA_030765055.1 Mantis religiosa
TGGCGGATGTTCTTCTTTTGCATGACAATGCAAGAGCATACACCAGCCGTTACACCACTGCAGAAATTGAGAAATTGGAATGGCAAGACTTACCTCACCCTCCATACAGCCATGACCTGGCACCATCAGACTTCCAACTGTTCGGACCACTAAAGATAGCTCATTGTGGGATTCATTTTGAAGATGAGGAGGCTGTGAAAACGTCCGTACGTCAATGGCTTAGGAAGCAAGACCGTGTGTTTTACCACACTGGAATACATGCCCTAGTTAAAAGGTGGACCAAAACTGTGGAAAAGGACGGAGATTATATTGAATAGTGACAAATTAATCGGCAATGTTGTAGTTTTCAAGCTATGTAAATTGGATTCAATTTTCTTGGCAGTAGAAAGAGGAAAATAATAGGAGGCATTACTTTTTGACCCACCCTCGTATTTATTTGGTTATTTATTTAGTTGGATAGAGTCAACATGAAAAATTCAATGCCATGACCGGGATTTGAACCACGGATCTCCTGGTATCCGTCCAGTCGCTCTTAACCTTTGAGCTACCATGGCCAACGCACCGTCCTGACATCAAATTCTCCAGTTGACTTATATATATCCCCGGTAGACCACTAGGGTCTCTCGCATCCGAGATACACCGTTTGCGGCGACTTACTATTGACTCTATCCATCAAATACCTTAGCCTATATACGGCTATTGTGGAGAAATGATTAATTTCCATCAATTAACTAAAATATTTATTTAGTTATTTATTTAGTCATTCATTTATTAACTGATTAATTTATTTATTTTAACTAAGTCAGTACAATTCAGTGTGACCGGTGTTCAACCCTGGCTCTGTATCAGTCATACTCAGTTTTACGATAAATCCTTATTTCTAAACAATTAATTATAACAATGCAGGTTCCTTATTAGTTCTGTTCCCTGCCCATAATCACTTTTTTAACTTTGTCCAAGAATTGCCCAATCTTACAATTTCTGACAAACATTTCAGCTATAGTATATTCCTATCTAACTTAAACCATTTCTTATTAATAAACTCTTTCCTCCAAATTTCTGTCCCTTTACACTCAAAAAATATATGTTCTAAGTTCTCATTTTCCCTACGTATGGGACAGAAATTTTGTGGGACACTCTTTCTTATACCGTTTAGTCGCCATAGTCCTGCTCTCGCACATGCAATACCTTCTCTCTCCACTTTATTTGTCACGTCTATGTACTTTTTCCTTCCCCAAGCCCCCTTCATTGGTCTATAAAAAGCTAAAGATCTCTTCTCAACTATTTCACTAAATATTTTCTGCACTTATATGTCTTCGAACCTTTTTCTTGAAGATTTCCAGAAATGTTTTACATTACTTTCTCTGTTTCTCCACATTTACCCTAATCCATCGCTCTCTCTGTTATTTCTAAGACATTCTGCTCCTATAAATTATACTTGCAAACGCCACTTCTTCTATTTAATATCATTTGAGATAGGGCCAGATAGAAACTTCGGTTTTGTTTTTAAATACACGTGGACTCTTTGAGTGCGTGACAGATGGCAGCACTGTACAGTGCACAGAACTCTGGTGGCTGCGACGAGAGTTAGGACTGTTTTCGATACTTAAAATGGCGACGTTTTCATTGCAAGAACAGCCTGTAATCATTCGCTTTCTCCATTTTCGTGGTGTGACACTTGTTAAAATTCATCGCCAGTTGACCCCCCAAGGGCATACTTCGGTGGGTACGGGTTTGGCGCACCCGGGGTCCGGAGCCAACGGTCTCCCTCGTGTGGGCTCCTCTTCGTGGTTGAGGGAGACGGTGAACAGGCCCACCCACGTGTAGGCCGTGCGTGGAGACCTGTGGAGAAGGTTTTTAGATTCTTGTCTAGTTTAGAGTGTAGGATTTAGTGAACGAAATTTTTAGTAGGTTTTGATTGATGTTTTTTATGTACGTGTATTTTTAATAGGTTTTGTTACACTTGTATAGCTTTTAGAAAATTTTATATCTGGCTTTTGCCATGACTAGTTTTTTAAAGGGCGCTGCTGACCGCCGTAGTTGAGCGCCCTTATATCATCATCATCATCATCATCATCATCATCATCATCATCATCATCATCATCATCATCATCATCATCATCATCATCATCATCATCATCATCATCATCATCATCATCATCATCATCATCATCATCATCATCATCATCATCATCATCATCATCATCATCATCATCATCATCATCATCATCATCATCATCATCATCATCATCATCATCATCATCATCATCATCATCATCATCATCATCATCATCATCATCATCATCATCATCATCATCATCATCATCATCATCATCATCATCATCATCATCATCATCATCATCATCATCATCATCATCATCATCATCATCATCATCATCATCATCATCATCATCATCATCATCAGCATCATCATCATCATCATCATCGCCAGTTGAGTGAGGCATGTGGCGATGATACCACGGATGTGTATAATGTGCGTTGTTTCCGCAAACCTCCAAAACAATGTACTCCACTCGCTGGATCATGTCGTCAGTTCGGCTGATGCGAGGCCGTGACTGTCTTGGTTTGTTGTCACACGATGTTCTGCCTTCATTGTACTGTCACATCCAGGAACGCACATTAGACACATCCATGGTACCATCACCACATTTCTCACTCAACTGTCTTGGTTTGTTGTCACACGATGTTCTGCCTTCATTGTACTGTCACATCCAGGAACGCATATTAGACACATCCATGGTACCATCACCACATTTCTCACTCAACTGTCTTGGTTTGTTGTCACACGATGTTCTGCCTTCATTGAACTGTCGCACCCAGGAACGCACATTAGACACATCCATGGTACCATCACCACATTTCTCACTCAACTGTCTTGGTTTGTTGTCACACGATGTTCTGCCTTCATTGTACTGTCACATCCAGGAACGCACATTAGACACACCCATGGTACCATCACCACATGCCTCACTTAACTGTCTTGGTTTGTTGTCACACGATGTTCTGCATTCATTGTACTGTCACATCCAGGAACGTACATTAGACACATCCATGGTACCATCACCTCATTTCTCACTCAACTGTCTTGGTTTGTTGTCACACGATGTTCTGCCTTCATTGTACTGTCGCACCCAGGAACGTATCCTCAGAAAATGTTGAAGTTAAATATCAAGTTGGGTATTGTTCGTTTTTGGGTTACGCTGTTCACAGACACACAGACCTTTCTCTGAATGTTTTATTTACGTTCAGGAGGCCCCTAAACTTACATATTCCGTGAAATCTGCTCGTAAATCAGGTGCCTGCTCCCTTTTTATGCCCCCGATATCACCTTGTTTATGCTACTGGCTATATAACTTCGATCAGCATAGCCGCCAACATAAGTGTAACAAATACTACCATCTACAGCAAACAGTTCTAACATAAATCACCTAGAAGTATGCCAAAATCAGGCCCTGCGACTAATAAACTTGTGAAGCAAAATCAACTCCAATCACGGCAATGCAAGCCTTAACTCGGAACTATCCAGTACATCTGACTTTAGAGGAGAAGGCACTAATACAGCATGAAAAAATGTTGCAGTTAAAAACAACAAAATTGGAGAAAAGATTACTACAACCAATCAAGATGAAAAACAAACAAGTTTCCTACACAAAGTTAGGGAATTCAAACAGATCTGAATCTTCCTAATTCTAAAGAAAACATTTTAATCAAAGAAAACGCTCTCACCTTTGAACCAATATTATTCAATTAGTTTTAGAACACATAGTTAACAAAATCTGAAATTTCCAAACCTGTACTAATAGCACTAGCATTAGAAACTATGAACAATAGATACCCACCTAAAGAATGGTTACATATCTACACAGATGGATCTAACTTGGATAACAACTCAGGAGCACGAATTAAGTGTGCACTGTTCTCATACTATCAACCAGCAGGATAACACAAAACAAATTTTGATGCACAAGTAACGGCTATTCATATTTCACTCCAACACCTTCTATACAGAATAGATAATTCAAAAATGCTGTCAAACCTTCTGATTCCAAAGCAGCATTATGTGCAATAAGCTCATATAAAATGAGGTCAATCAAAATTAAAGAATGCCACAAAATGATCCAAAAACTTCAAAAAATCCAGAAAAGAATTATATTACAGTGGATACCTGCACATTGTGAAATTGCTGGAAAATAAATCAGCTGATTTTCTTGACAAAAAAGGTGCAAATTTAATTCAGAACAAAAGTAAAAACTTAACCTTTACATCCAAAAGAAGATTAATCAAAAGAAAATATAAAAACAAACAAAACCAATCAATAACTAACAAAGCCAAAGATAAAAAATTGGAACATTTTAATTAAAAATTGAGAAATTGTTCCAGAAATACCACGTAAAACTGCAGTAGTAAATTATAGATTACTTACGGAACATGATTATTTGGCCAAACACATACACAGAATAGGAATTTATACAAGTCCAAATTGTCCTCTGTGCAACAAATAAGAGGAAATGACTGAAGAACATCTTTTAACCTGTGAAGCCCTAACTGCCGGATCCACTACACAGAAATATTGGAGAGCAAGGGAGCTAATGGCTTCATTGCCAAAGCCTAGCATTTGACAACAAAGAAGAGGAAATGACTGAAGAACATCTTCTAACCTGTGAAGTCCTACCTTCTGGACCCACTACACAGAAATATTGGAGAGCAAGAGAGCTAATGGCTTTATTGTCAAAGATTAGTATTTGACAACAGAGAAGAGGAAATGACTGAAGAGCATCTATTAACCTGTGAAGCCCTACTTGCTGGACACACTACACAGAAATATTGGAGAGCAAGAGAGATAATGGCTTCATTGCCAAAGTCTAGCATTTGACAACAAAGAAGAAGAAAAGACTGAACAACATCTTTTAACCTGTGAAGTCCTACCTGCCGGATCCACAACACAGATATATTGGAGAGCAAGAGAGCTAATGGCTTCATTGCCAAAACCTAGCATTTGACAACAAAGAAGAAGAAATGACTGAAGCACATCTAACCTGTGAAGCCCCACCTGCTGGATCCACTGCATAGAAATATTGGAGAGCAAGAGAGCTAATGGCTTTATTGTCAAAGATTAGCATTTGACAACAAAGAAGGGGAAATGACTGAAGAGCATCTATTAACCTGTGAAGCCCTACTTGCTGGACACACTACACAGAAATATTGGAGAGCAAGAGAGATAATGGCTTCATTGCGAAAGCGTAGCATTTGACAACAAAGAAGAGGAAGTGACTGAAGAACATCTTTTAACCTATGAAGTCCTACCTGCCGGATCTACTACACAGAAAAATTGTAGAGCAAGAGAACTAATGGCTTCATTGCCAAAGCCTAGCATTTGAAAATAACAACAACATTGTCATCTTTTCAAGAAACGCAAAAAATTTAGGTTTCTAAGCCCCGAAGCGTAGTTGATGAATTCAGGACCCTAAATAGCAAGGTATAGTTGTATGATGCGTGTAGCTAAAGCCCAATAATTCAGGACAAATTTCGCAAAGTAACGGAATTGACTCTCTCATTTAGATTGGCGCTCCCAACCCAAATCCACATATCACCTATATGGCATATTTAGTGTATTCACATAGTAATTGTGCTACAACATAAAAACTCTTGAATGTGGTGTGTTCGTTGTTTACAGGACTACAATATAATATTAAAAATAACATCATCTGCCTATACAATTTTAATTTTGGGGTCAGAGTAGAACATCTACAACGTTAACATAGGGAGTTCCTTCTTCTTTTCTTTTAACAAGAGATCATTAACTCAGCAAATTTAACTTCGGCGAAATAACACTTAATCTCCTCATGAGACGAGTTGCGAATGTAAACCAGAAACGTCACTGAAATGAGAGAACCAGCAAAGCTACCTATATTAAAGGAGCAGCAACACGTCTGAGAATATGACTCCAAGACTTAAGTTGCCATTTCCTCGAGACTTGTGTATAAAATCTGAAATTCAAAGAAGGTAGCAGTCTCTCTCACAGTGGTCTAGATTAATATGCTAATGCACTGCCTCGTAACTCATCTATAAAATCTCTAGCAGTAGCGGACCTTACAGATAAGATTGAAGTTTGTACGTGACCTGCAAGCCACGACACAGGATATCGATATTTCGAGGTCGAATGGTTCCATCGGGTGCCCCTCGCTAATGTGCAGCTTTCTAATCAGAGATCAACTGGTTAGGACATGGAAGTGCCATTCACTTCCCACTCCAGATATCTGTCATGAGATTTGCCGACCTAGTTCACATCACTAACTTTCGTATTATATAAATCTGATATGTTGCATTGTCATGACCTTTCCTGTCCATTCTTCTTCAAGCTACTGTTACAATATATTATTACTTTAGCTATCTTTTGTTAACTCATTTCATTCTTATATACCGTAGGTATATATATAATTCGATTTTTGCAGAGGTTGTCACTATTATGAGGGTAGGTCAAAAAGTAATGCCTCCTATCTCTTTCCTCTTTTAATTTCCAAGAAAGTTGAATCCAATTTACATAGCTTGAAAACTACAACATTCACGATTAATTTGTCACTATTCAATATAATCTCCGTTCTTTTCCACAGTTTTGGTCCACCTTTTAAGGGTATGTATGACTGAAATTTCATGAAAATCGTGAAAATAACGACTTTTTTTATTTTTATTCTATACAATAATTTAGACATTCCCGAATGTGAAAATGCATAATTTGCCTCCGGACGCCATTTTTAAATGCTTATTTAAATGTCGGTGGCCTTTAAACTCTGTCAGAGTCACGCCCTCTTTTGCCTACATCCACATTCTTTGTCTGTTTTCCGTTCTTAAATTTTCAATTCAAGAAAAGAAAAATAAGGCTTTCAGACAAAATAGTTCCTAAAATGTTGCCAATATATCAGAGGCTGGCTTCTACAACATTACTAGAGAGGTGCAAAACAGGAAAAACACAGAATGCCAATGAATCTTTGCATCATGTCATATGGAATAAGTGTCCAAAGGAAGTTTTCATATCAAAACAAAAATTGGATCTTGCTGTTATTAAAAACATCAGTGAGTTTAACATGGGTAGTCTTAAGTCATTTGGAGCTGCAGCAAAATATCAGAGGTGAAAGTGTGGTAGACTCAGCAAGGAAAACTTCAGTGCAGCGCGATCAGACTCGTATCCTGCAAAGCAAGAAGCGAAGTTGTGCAGAAGAAAAGCAACATCTAAAGAAGAAAAAGGTGGAAAAAGCAGCAACAGAGGAGACGAAAAAGAAATCTGAGGGTCCAACCTATCAGCCTGGTGGATTTTAATGTGAGTTATGCAATCAAATCTTTAATCGCTGTTTTCTCAATGTTCATATTTTCAGCATTTTTCTTCCTGTAAAATGCTCCTTGCGATGCAGTTTTTGTACTACATTCATGAAATTCCCTACATAGGTTCAGAATATCATGAGGAATGGAAATTGCCCTAGGTTTTATTGTGAAATGTATATAAGCATATATTTTTAATTTTCAAACACAAAACTTACAGTTTTTTAGACAAAAAAAAGAATATTTGTAAATTAAAAAATTTTTGTGACCTAAACTAAAGGAGACACAGAAAAACCCAGAGCAATTTCAAAAGGTATGTGTATTATGAACATAGGGTTAAAATATTAGACGAAAATTTAAAATATTTTGTCGCAAGGGACTTTTTTAGTGACGTAACAAAAAACATACAAAATTTATCATAATTTCTAAACTTCTGGAGAAAAATGGTTTAAATTTAGGTTGTAACATGGTTATATTATACTACACCTATGGTGTTAATTTGAAAAAGCTGGCATTATTAGTTCAGAATTTGAAAATTTCAGTCATACATACCCTTAGCTAGGACATGTATTCCAGTGTGGTAAAACACACGGTCTTTTGCCTACCCTTACGTCTATGCCAAGGAAAGCTGCATGTTGTATGAGTGTGCGAGAGAGAGAGGGAAATATAAAAGGAGTGGGATAACAAGCTGGCAACGCTGAGTGTGATACATCTGAATAGCTGGACTCCAGAACTTTTCCCATTTGAAACACATAATGAGTGATGACTTCCATTGTATTTGGATGAAAACGAGTAAAATATTCTCAACAGAATAACTAGAAAACAGCTAACGTAACAAAGGGTCCTCTTTGAAATAGTTTTTATGTTGAAAGGGGATCTCTAATTTTTGTGTTAACCAATGATTAACATTTTACTAAGAATAAATACTTTAGAAACTATTACCAGAAATTTCAAATTACAGGGAAACACGTTAAATACACATTATTATAATAAACTTTTTAGCCATTTGGAAAACAATTAAAATATTTGGAAATTTCTGTAAGAAGAATAGAATACAGTTTTAGTTACAGATGCATTTTTTACCTTGAAAAGTGCAGAGCGTAGCGCAGTGGTATCTGGACGAGTCCACCTCAGAATGGTTGCAACTGGAGGGGAGGGTAGGTCAGTTGCATACCTGTTGCGAGCAACTAAACACGTGCAGAGATACTCGGTATCACTACAGCTTGTTTCAACATGTTCTTGTCTCCTGGTTCCAAGAGAGCATTTATGAATGACGCCTCCTAGCAGCACATCAGGAAATAAAGTGCCACATTTAAAAACACGAGAAGTAATAACCAATATCCATAGATTTATAAAAAAGGGAACAATGGTCTGGGTCAGCTATAAAAATCTGGGTAGGGTATCTGAGGCAACAGTTGTGTCTGGAAGCAGTTTAGGAGAGTTATTAAGGAAAGAAAAGCCATTAGTGCTAGTGCAACAACGTCCTTATCTATTTCCAGTACACAAAGATTAAGAACATACACAAGATCTAATTTGGATGTTTTAATTCAGAAGTAGTTACGCGAACTATGAATAATTTTTAAAGCACAGAAAAACAAAGACCAACTTTGAAGAAAGTGCTTAAAAAGCTGAAAAATTCTACTGACTTCCAAGACAGTGTCTGAACATTAAGAAGAGTTCTTTTGAAGCTAGGATTACCTGAAAAAAGAAGACACTAAGCGTGACATACAAATTTTAATCGAACATCGCACCATACGTGCAAAAAGGCTTAAGTATTTACGAAATATTTGGAGATATCGAAGTGAAGTTTATATAGTTTATATGGATGAAACTTATATAAATACAGCACATACTGGACCATATGTCTGGAGTGAAATACGTTACAGGGACTCTGCAGCGATATTGAAAGGCCGACAACTGTTTATCATGCCTGTTGTAGGAGAACAGGGTTTTGTTCCAAATGCCTATGTACAATTTAAAATCCAACAAAAGCGTGGAGATTACTACCATAGTAAGAATTACAACTTAGTTTATAAGAGCTGCAAAACTGGCTTCGAGAATGAAATTTGTTTTTAGATACCTTATGCACCGCCCTCTCCTCTCGTAATCTTACGCGTGGGACGCATTGTGGTGATAGGTGCATTGTTGCTACTCATCCCTACCGCGCAGGATTCCTTTCAAGATAAAATAATACATCTATGATTGCTGGAAATTAATCATTTCTTCACACTAGCCGTATATAGGCTAAGGTTTTTGATAGAGGCAACATGAAAAATTCAATGGCACGGCCGGGATTTGAACCACGGATCTCCTGGTTTCCGTCCAGTCACTCTAACCCATTGAGCTACCATTGCCAACTTGCCACCATGACATCAAATTCTCCATTTGACTCGCATATTTGCCCGGTAGACCACTAGTGGCTCTCGCATCCCAGATACACCGTTTGTGGCGACTCACTATCGTAAGTACTTGAGTCCCAGGCTTCATCATTTAACTCTTATTATTTGAATTTATTTATACAACTTGCTATTTACAATATTTTGTCTACATTACATACATATTTACTTAGATTAGTTTTACAAACTTTGGTGCCATTTTAAACTAGTTAGCCTGCTTGGCCTATTTAGCATCCAGGTCTTCTAGCATTGCTGAGTAGCAGTAAGATGCATATAAACCTGAACCATTTCAATGTACCATAACTTTTTGAACCAATAATAGGACACACGTGCAACTTTAAGAGAATATAATACACAATTGGGAGGTTGCATTAGATTATTTACATCTCATAGAAAATGTTGGAAGTGTCCTCCACCAGCATCTATAGATGTTTGTACTCGTCTCATCATATTCTCTGAAGTTTTACGGAGAGTATCCTCACCAATGTTACTTATTTCGGTTCGAATGAATTCCCTGAGAACATCAAGTGTCCATGGCCTATTCTTGTACATTCTATTTTTACATAATCCCAAAAGAAAAAATTCGGTGAAGTTATGTCAGGGGATCTGGTGGGGCCACAGACCTTTTCAGATTTTTGATTATCAAAGAAACTGGTTACAAGTTCCATAGTGTCATTAGATGTATGGCGCGTTGCTCCATCTTGCTGGAAATTAGCTTGTCTCAATTCGATATCATCCAGCTGCTCCACAAATGTCTTGAAGATAGCCATATAAACTTCAGTGTCTACAGTCGTATCAAAGAAAATGGGACCAACGATCCTGGAAGCTGACACCGCGCACCATCATGCAGTGAGGTATCGTGGATCACTTGGGGGTTTACAGCAGCACAATATCTGATGTTTTGTGTGTTTATGTAACCTGACATGAAACCATGCCTCATCTGTAAACTACGTTATGGAAAAATGTCTGGACTTTCTGAAACCATCGACAGTAACTGATTCGTTTATCATAATCTACGTCTTTCAGTTGCCTCTTTCATCAGGACATTTCGTTGATGGAACAAAGGTACAAAGGGAAATGGAATGCTGCCACGTTATCCGATTATTGCTGTATGGTAAAAAGGGATGCTCCTGAAAGAGTATATCATAGAGAGTCCAAAAGGAGTCGCCGTTAAGGTAAACTATTTTTTCTGGATGCTTTCATTTTTTCATTTTTTATTGTAACTTACGTATAATAAGTGATATTATCTTAAAAACAGGAGCTAAACAATCAATTTAAGTATCATTTTCGTGTTAAGTGACCTAAAACAGAATTAAGCCGTATTCTTTTTACCGTAACATTCAACTTTTCAAAATTTGTAGAACAGTGTAATTAGACTTTCGGTCGAAAATAATCAGGAGATGAAGCATTTGTTAACCTCAATTAAATTATGGAAAACCTGGTTATACTACTGTTGTAAGTAAAATGGGAGGTATATGTGTAGTATAAACTTTTAAGTATTCGCTTGTTATTTTAAAGTCCAATGTCCGGTTCGTTAAAGTACTTAGAGAAGAGGAAACAAGATGATAAAGTGGATAAGCTGGGTTACCGCTACTTGCATCCAAATGAGCACAAAGCAATGAAACAGTTGAACCAAGTCAAACAAGTGTGTGTGTTGGTTTGTGGTATTGAAAGCAACCTCCCAAGCGGAGAATTATAATTGGCTTTCTCGTTCGTGACGAACAATAATACCTGTCCGACGCGGTTCGAGTCCTCTCGCGGCGGAAAACAAAGCTTCGAAAACCATCAATCAAAATCCATTCACAGCGGATGGATGAGTGGGGGCCCTCGCCCATGTTTTCAAGAGTGATGTTTGTCTGGATGTGGTGGTGCGCCAGCAAAGTGAACTACATTACACCTGTCATGAGAGGTTCGTGGTGCGAGACCCGCCTAGGGCACATACAGCGGAATTGCTCTAGCGTATCTTCCATCAACATATCCATGAATCAGGACCCCTCATAGCTATTATGGACTGCATGCGATGTCAGGAAATCAATTGGAATTCACGATTGGGTGGTCTCCCTAAAGCATGGCTTGCGCATCAAACATAATGTACCAACTGCGATATGGTTATTGTTATAATTGTGGTATAAATACAGATGACAAATGATTAAGCTATCATAATTAGCTCTGTTACTTATTTACTGCTAACTTCTTTACCCACCTCTTAACACAACTTTGTTGCTTTTCCTTTTCAGGATCTTGAAATAAATATTCCAGTGAAATTTATAAATTTAATTTTCGGTAACATGCAGCACTGTCTTTTGTTACTTAATGAAATCCAGAAATTATGTGAAGAGTGGGGGATAAAACTAAACCTAAATAGGTCGAAAGTTATGATCTTCAAAAAGGGAGTTAGACTGGCATATAATATTTAAACATTCAAATATTTATCCGTAACATTTAACCATGACCATATGAAGATAAAACCTGCATTGTTCTAAAAATCGTAGGGACAGCATTTTGGTAAGGTCATGATCAGAAAGTAAAATTCTTTCTTATTATAAAATTAGCATCTGTAATATACAAATATTTATTCGTAGCAATTAACCATAACCACGTGAAACGTGCATCGCTCGTGTTCTAAGTATCGTAGGGACAGGATTTTTGTACGGTCATGATCAGAAAGTAACATTATTACTTATTATAAGATTGGCATCTGTCATTTGCAAATATTTATCCGTAACATTTAACCATAGCGAAGATAAAACGTGCATCGCTCGTGTTCTAAGTATCGTAGAGACAGGAATTTTTTACGATCATGATCAGAAAGAAAAATTCTTTCGTATTATAAAATTAGCATCTGTAATATACAAATATTTATTCGTAGCAATTAACCATAACCACGTGAAACGTGCATCGCTCGTGTTCTAAGTATCGTAGGGACAGGATTTTTGTACGGTCATGATCAGAAAGTAACATTATTTCTTATTATAAGATTGGCATCTGTCATTTGCAAATATTTATCCGTAACATTTAACCATAGCGAAGATAAAACGTGCACCACTCGTGTTATAAGTACCGTAGAGACAGGAATTTTGTACGGTCATGATCAGAAAATAAAATTATTTCTTATTATATCATTGGCATCTGTAATATTCAAATATTTATCCATAACATTTAACCATAGTGAAGATAAAACGTACAACACTCGTATTCTAAGTATCATAGAGACAGGAATTTTGTATGGTCATGATCAGAAAGTAAAATTCTTTCTTGTTATATGATTGACATCTGTAATATTGAAATATTTATCCGTAACATTTAACCATAGTGAAGATAAAACGTGCATCGCTCGTGTTCTAGGTATCCTAGAGACAGGAATTTCGTACGGTGGTGATCAGAAAGTAAAATTCTTTCTTATTATAAAATTGGCATCTGTCATTTGCAAATATTTATCCGTAGCATTTAACCATAACATGTGAAAGATAAAACGTGCATCACTCGTGTTTTAAGTATCGTAGAGGCATTTTCGTACGGTCATATCAGAAAGTAAAATTCTTTGTTATTATAAGATTGGCATCTGTAATATTCAAATATTTATCCGTAACATTTAACAATAGTGAAGATAAAACGTGCATCACTCGTGTTATAAGTATCGTAGAGACAGGAATTTTGTAGGTCATGATCAGAAAGTAAACTTCTTTCTAGTTATAAGATGGGCATCTGTAATATTCAAATATTTATCCGTAACTTTAACAATAGTGAAGATAAAACGTGCATCACTCGTGTTATAAGTATCGTAGAGACAGGAATTTTTTACGGTCATGATCAGAAAGTAAAATTCTTTGTTATTATAAGATTGGCATCTGTAATATTCAAATATTTATCCGTAACTTTAACAATAGTGAAGATAAAACGTGCATCACTCGTGTTATATGTATCATAGAGACAGGAATTTTGTACGGTCATGATCAGAAAGTAAACTTCTTTCTAGTTATAAGATGGGCATCTGTAATATTCAAATATTTATCCGTAACTTTAACCATAGTGAAGATAAAACGTGCATCGCTCGTGTTCTAAGTATCGTAGAGACAGGAATTTTTTACGACCATGATCAGAGAGAAAAATTATTTCTTATTATAAAATTGGCATCTGTCATTTGCAAATATTTATCCGTAGCATTTAACCATAACATGTGAAAGATAAAACGTGCATCACTCGTGTTTTAAGTATCGTAGAGGCAGGATTTTCGTACGGTCATATCAGAAAGTAGAATTCTTTGTTATTATAAGATTGGCATCTGTAATATTCAAATATTTATCCGCAACATTTAACAATAGTGAAGATAAAACGTGCGTCACTCGTGTTATAAGTATCGTAGAGACAGGAATTTTGTACGGTCATGATCAGAAAGTAAACTTCTTTCTAGTTATAAGATTGGCATCTGTAATATTCAAATATTTATCCGTAACTTTAACCATAGTGAAGATAAAACGTGCATCGCTCGTGTTCTAAGTATCGTGGAGACAGGAATTTTTTTCGATCATGATCAGAAAGTAAAATTATTTCTTATTATAAAATTGGCATCTGTCATTTGCAAATATATATGCGTAGCATTTAACCATAACATGTGAAAGATAAAACGTGCATCACTCGTGTTTTAAGTATCGTAGAGGCAGGATTTTCGTACGGTCATATCAGAAAGTAAAATTCTTTCTTATTATAAGATTGGCATCTGTAATATACAAATATTTATCCGTAGAATTTAACCATAACCACGTGAAGATAAAACGTGCATCGCTCATATTCTAAGTACCGTAGGGACAGGAATTTTGTACGGTCGTAATCAGAAAGTAAAATTCTTTCTTATTATAAGATTGGCATCTGTAATATACAAATATTTATCCGTAGAATTTAACCATAACCACGTGAAGATAAAACGTGCATCGCTCATATTCTAAGTACCGTAGGGACAAGATTTTTGTACCTCATAATCAGAAAGTAAAATTATTTCTTATTATAAAATTGGCATCTGTAATATACAAATATTTATCCGTAGAATTTAACCATAACCACGTGAAGATAAAACGTGCATAGCTCGTGTTCTAAGTACCGTAGGGACAGGATTTTTGTACCTCATAATCAGAAAGTAAAATTATTTCTTATTATAAAATTGGCATCTGTCATTTGCAAATATTTATCCGTAGCATTTAACCATAACATGTGAAAGATAAAACGTGCATCACTCGTGTTTTAAGTATCGTAGAGGCAGGATTTTCGTACGGTCATATCAGAAAGTAGAATTCTTTGTTATTATAAGATTGGCATCTGTAATATTCAAATATTTATCCGCAACATTTAACAATAGTGAAGATAAAACGTGCGTCACTCGTGTTATAAGTATCGTAGAGACAGGAATTTTGTACGGTCATGATCAGAAAGTAAACTTCTTTCTAGTTATAAGATTGGCATCTGTAATATTCAAATATTTATCCGTAACTTTAACCATAGTGAAGATAAAACGTGCATCGCTCGTGTTCTAAGTATCGTGGAGACAGGAATTTTTTTCGATCATGATCAGAAAGTAAAATTATTTCTTATTATAAAATTGGCATCTGTCATTTGCAAATATATATGCGTAGCATTTAACCATAACATGTGAAAGATAAAACGTGCATCACTCGTGTTTTAAGTATCGTAGAGGCAGGATTTTCGTACGGTCATATCAGAAAGTAAAATTCTTTCTTATTATAAGATTGGCATCTGTAATATACAAATATTTATCCGTAGAATTTAACCATAACCACGTGAAGATAAAACGTGCATCGCTCATATTCTAAGTACCGTAGGGACAGGAATTTTGTACGGTCGTAATCAGAAAGTAAAATTCTTTCTTATTATAAGATTGGCATCTGTAATATACAAATATTTATCCGTAGAATTTAACCATAACCACGTGAAGATAAAACGTGCATCGCTCATATTCTAAGTACCGTAGGGACAAGATTTTTGTACCTCATAATCAGAAAGTAAAATTATTTCTTATTATAAGATTGGCATCTGTAATATACAAATATTTATCCGTAGAATTTAACCATAACCACGTGAAGATAAAACGTGCATCGCTCGTGTTCTAAGTACCGTAGGGACAGGATTTTCGTACGGTCATATCAGAAAGTAAAATTATTTCTTATTATAAGATTGGCATCTGTGATATACAAATATATATTCGTAGCATTTAACCATAGTGAAGATAAAACGTGCATCGCTCGTGTTCTAGGTATCCTAGAGACAGGAATTTCGTACGGTGGTGATCAGAAAGTAAAATTCTTTCTTATTATAAAATTGGCATTTGTCATTTGCAAATATTTATCCGTAGCATTTAACCATAACATGTGAAAGATAAAACGTGCATCACTCGTGTTTTAAGTATCGTAGAGGCAGGATTTTCGTACGGTCATATCAGAAAGTAAAATTCTTTGTTATTATAAGATTGGCATCTGTAATATTCAAATATTTATCCGTAACATTTAACAATAGTGAAGATAAAACGTGCATCACTCGTGTTATAAGTATCGTAGAGACAGGAATTTTGTACGGTCATGATCAGAAAGTAAACTTCTTTCTAGTTATAAGATTGGCATCTGTAATATTCAAATATTTATCCGTAACTTTAACCATAGTGAAGATAAAACGTGCATTGCTCGTGTTCTAAGTATCGTAGAGACAGGAATTTTTTACGATCATGATCAGAAAGAAAAATTATTTCTTATTATAAAATTGGCATCTGTCATTTGCAAATATTTATCCGTAGCATTTAACCATAACATGTGAAAGATAAAACGTGCATCACTCGTGTTTTAAGTATCGTACAGGCAGGATTTTCGTACGGTCATATCAGAAAGTAAACTTCTTTCTAGTTATAAATTTGGCATCTGTAATATTCAAATATTTATCCGTAACTTTAACCATAGTGAAGATAAAACGTGCATCGCTCGTGTTCTAAGTATCGTAGAGACAGGAATTTTTTACGATCATGATCAGAAAGTAAAATTATTTCTTATTATAAAATTGGCATCTGTCATTTGCAAATATTTATCCGTAGCATTTAACCATAACATGTGAAAGATAAAACGTGCATCACTCGTGTTTTAAGTATCGTAGAGGCAGGATTTTCGTACGGTCATATCAGAAAGTAAAATTCTTTCTTATTATAAGATTGGCATCTGTATTATTCAAATATTTATCCGTAACATTTAACAATAGTGAAGATAAAACGTGCATCACTCGTGTTCTAAGCATCATAGTGACAGGAATTTTTGTACGGTGGTGATCAGAAAGTAAAATTATTTCTTATTATAAGATTGGCATCTGTAATATACAAATATTTATCCGTAGAATTTAACCATAACCACGTGAAGATAAAACGTGCATTGCTCGTGTTCTAAGTACCGTAGGGACAGGATTTTTGTACCTCATAATCAGAAAGTAAAATTATTTCTTATTATAAGATTGGCATCTGTAATATACAAATATTTATCCGTAGAATTTAACCATAACCACGTGAAGATAAAACGTGCATCGCTCGTGTTCTAAGTACCGTAGGGACAGGATTTTTGTACCTCATAATCAGAAAGTAAAATTATTTCTTATTATAAGATTGGCATCTGTGATATACAAATATTTATTCGTAGCATTTAACCATAGTGAAGATAAAACGTGCATCGCTCGTGTTCTAAGTACCGTAGGGACAGGATTTTTGTACCTCATGATCAGAAAGTAAAATTATTTCTTATTATAAGATTGGCATCTGTGATATACAAATATTTATTCGTAGCATTTAACCATAGTGAAGATAAAACGTGCATCGCTCGTGTTCTAAGTATCGCAGAGACAGGATTTTCGTACGGTCATGATCATAAAGTAAAATTCTTTTTTATTACAAGATTGATTTCCGTAATTTTCAAATATTTGTCCATAACGTTTAACTTTTGCGAAGGTTATAGCTATAAAACAATATAACCCCATTGTGGCATATTAAGGGAAGGTAAATTAGAGCTTGTAACAGTACTATAGTCTAGTCATGTCCCAAATCTAGTTTTGGTCATCACTGTAACAATCTTCACCCAAAAGGTCCGTTATGTACAAACTTGGCATATAAATTTGGCATCTCTTAAGGATCCAAAGACGAGGTTTTATTTGCTATCCGGTTTACAGAAAATATTTGTTTTGGACATAGTTTAGCGTATTTCAAGAATGAGAAACAAAAATATTCAAGAAAACCTGCACCACAAAATACATGTGAAAAATTATATAAGTTTTGATATTCACAAAAATGACTATAACAATTTTCAATCTAATAGTCCACGTTAAACATATTTTCGCAATAAATAATATGTACAAGAGCTGTTCAATAAAGAATGATAACAATTGTGTTTTTTGACAACGTACTTTTACTCATCCTCAAAATTTTGATGGCCCTTCTCAAAATAGTCTCCTCTGAATGCGCTGCACTTGTCCCAGCGTTTTTGCCAGTCTTCAAAGACATGCTAGAAACCATTTTTTGAGAGATCCTTCAAAATAACCTCCGCAGCCTTCACCACTGCTTCTGATGATGGATAATGCATCCGACGAAGGCGTTTCTTTAACCTCCTCAGACCCATAAAGAGACAATGACATTAAAACAAGACATGGTTCTTTATTTTACTAGAGATACAGGAAATGACATAATGTATTCAATTTTCTTTTCATTTCCAGAAGGGCAGTATGGGAAGTATCACATATGATACTGTGGTTCTGAATCTCTACAATAATCTTACATATACACGTTTAATGTTACTAACTGTGAAAAGTCAAGAAGCAATTCCTGTCATTATTGAAGCAAATAAATACTTTGCAGAAGAAACATCTGAAGAATGTTAATGCCTTACAGCCTAGAAGTCCACACTTTCTGCCGATGTGTAACCCAATCAATGTCATGTAACATCCAAAGAATGTTTTAATTTCATTCAGGTCGATTTCAAATGATTTGCCAGTATGTTGTATACCCCTTAAATTAGTTAGCTCAGCTATTAATTTAAAAACTGTCGTCCAGACAATCTTAAAAGTAATCAAAAGGTTTTCGAAGAGTGAAAGCAGACGATGGCTGTGGTGAAGCTCTTTGGATTGGTGAAAATCTGTTTGAAACGAAAAGTTAAAACAAATCAGTATTTTCCAAAAAGTTCAGGTATCATAGGTATGCAGTAAGCTGAGCATTAAAGTTGTGTTCTTTAACCACATGGAAGTAGCTTCAGGAAAAACAAACATTAAAATGATCATTTTATTTCTCTTGGGCTTACATAACCTCAAAAACAAAACTTCGTCAGTACTCAGTAAACGTTACTAGAACAGAAATACGTATCCGTGTGAATATAAGAATGTTGTAGGTTTCTCCTTTTTGCTAGATTCTCAACTGCTTGGCACTGACTTACAGGTTGCTCATCTGAGGTTTCCCAGAAAGAATAAGCATCTTCCCCATTCAATGTAGCATTCTGTGGAAACTCATCTCCGCTGTCCTCAAACTCAAAATCAGATACATCTGGGTCTATCTGATTAAACAAAGTTATCATTTCACCCTCTGTGAGGCCTAAAAATGAAGGTGAAACAGAAGCATTAAATTTAGAAAATCTTGACATTGAAATCCTAAACCACCAAGGTATCAAATATGATACTTTTATATTTTCAAACTATAAACTCCACATGGATCCGCAGCATAATTATCCAATATAACCAATAGCAGAAGCATGTTCAAATGAAGTATAAAATGTCAAAACAGTTTTCAAGACTACAGAAATAGCTAAGTATTTACCTTTATATCTGCGAGCAGTGTAGGAACTGAGAGCCTCCATTTTGAAGTTCTCTGCCCTCTCCTGGCAGTGCGGTAAAGCTTGAAACATGTGAAAATCGCATTCCGCATGAAGTATAGAATGTGCTACCATTAGTTCCAGAGAGAAATGAGTTCTTAGGGATCTTAAAACCATTGCGAAATCTGGGTGTCATATATGTTCGCTGGAAATTGAAGAGGTTAAGTTAGGGAATAGAAAAAGGTCACATGGGGCTAATTCTGGACTATAGGGAGGGTGAGGGATGCACTTTACGTTGAGTTTTGCAAGATATTTAGCAACAACATTGTCAATATGTGGCCTCGCATTACGGTGGTGCAGTATCCAACCTGCTTCACGGAAATGCGGTCTTTTGCACCTGATATGGACTTGCAATGTTTTCAGGACATCCCTGTAGTATTTTCCAGTTACTGATGTGTGTGCAGGTCCAACATGCTGATAAACCATTCCATGAATATCAAAGAATGAGATGACCATAACTTTCCCAGCGGAAGCAACCACTTTTGCTTTTTTGGGGGTTGGTGATGAAGGAGATTTCCACACTGAGATTTGCTGTTTGCTCTCAGGATCAAAATGATATAGCCAAGTTTCATCAGCAGTGATTACGTTTGAAAGAAACTCCGGATCTTCCTCTAACATCAACTTTAACTGCATGTTACCTCCAATGCAGTGGTAGGTGATATTGAACATGTCTGATCTTGCCTGGTTCTCACAGGCGGAAACCAGGAGTACCAACGATGATGATGATGATGATGTGTATAAGGGCGCCCAAATACGGCGGTCATCAGCGCCCTTTAAAAAACTTGTCATGGCAAAAGCCAGAAATAAAATTTCTAAAACACTATACAACTGTAAATAAACCTATTAAAACTAAACGAACATAAAAAAAAATTAAATGAAAACCTACATTTCATTCACTAAATCCTACAGGCTAACCTCGAAAAGAATCTAAAAATCTTCTGCACTACTGTGTCATCGTCCGCTAGTATTTCTGCAAAGCTGGCCGGCAGCTGCAGAGACGTCCTAAGGTCTGCTAGGTGAAAACACTCTAGCAGAACGTGTCGTACAGATAACGCTTCATTGGAAAACGGACACAGCGGGTTAGGCTCCTTTTTAAAAAGATAACTATGAGTTAAAATGCAGTGCCCAATATGCAACCGAGCCAAAGTCACCTCCTTGCGACGAGATGACCGACAGGAGGTAACCCAGGGAATCAGAAGTTCTTTGACAGATCTAAGTTTATTATTGCGGAGAGCGGACCACTCTTCCTGCCAGTAGGTTTGCACAGCTCTCCGCAATACGTCCCTAAAATCTTCCGATGTCACAGATGGTACTCGAACCCTGGGCTTCATGGTAGCCGTCTTGGCTGCCGAATCCGCCATTTCATTCCCGCGCAAGCCTACGAGACCAGGGATCCATGCACACACCACGTTAACGCCAGAAGCGTGTAAAACACGGAGGACATCCTGTATACGCTGCACAATAGGGTGGTAGATGTACAGCTGCCGTAGGCTTTGAAGTGCACTGAGGGAATCACTCAGGACTAAGCAGTCCCCCAACTTTCATCGACTTATGTGTAAAATGGCCCGGTATATTGCATAAAGCTCTGCAGTAAAAATGGAAGTGCTAGTGTGGAATCCGAACTACTCCGGCGCATTTGTTTAAAATTGAGCTAATAGGGTATAATAAGATTTTTTTTTTTTTTTTTTTTTTTTGCGAAAAGTTATGACCGTAAAAAATTATGATCATTCTTTATTGGAAAGCCCTTGTATATCTAGAATGTTCCATGAAGAGGCCCTGTAGCCCTCTTCATCGTTTTACACAACGATAACAGATAGAGAAAATCTTTCTGTTACAAAAATACAGAACTCCTGATGACCTTATGTCACAGCAATAGGGTCACAATACATGAATGACCACGGTTTGATGAGTGTTATTAATCAGAGCTTTATTAAATGTTTGTTGTCATTAGATATATAATGCAACTAAAATCAACGGTTATAATATTTTACAGCCTATTATTACGTAATGTTTTCGTGTTTTAATGATTAAGATATCCCTGCCGCATGTATGACAAATGTTCCTATCACACTACAAACTGTTTTTCTCCCTAATTAGTCCTTGATCGTTAATCATGCCCTCATTCATCTCTATATTGCAAACGACCATTATCAGTTCACCATTATCATCATTTCGCTTTGTGTTTACATTTATTGCCCTTGATTACCATAAATTGGTAAAAATGCCATCAGGCAGTTTAGGACGGGTCAGGAAAAAAGTTAAACTAGAATGTAATACTCCCGTTAAAAGCAAAAACGACACTAAGAAATCTCATATTTATTCAAAGCACTCTATGACAGACTCTATGACTCAAATGGCTAGCCAAACCTGTAAAGGATACACAGCACTCGTTAACAAAAGCTAGGGAATTTCGTTGTTCATCTGTTGATAGTTACTCACCAACGTTTCAGTCATTTTAGACGCTCAGTTGTTATGAAACAGTCGTTTGAGTGAGTTGATATGAGTGTTTTTATGAAACTGGACAAAAATCGAGTATCGAGCTGTCAATAAACATTTATTTTTGAAAGGCAATACCTCTATGCAAGTCAAAGATGAGTTCGATTCTGTGTGTGGGTTTCCGCACCATCATTTACCACAGTGAAATTTTGGGCAGGTGAATTTAAACGAGGCCATAAGAGCTTGGGGAACGATGAACGTTCCGGACGCACAAGAATTGTAACTACCGACGAAAACATCGCAAAGTTCACCAAGTGGGGCTAGATAACAGCCGTATTAAGGTGAGAGGGTAGCAGAGTCTATGAAGATGCCAAAAGAACGTATTTCTTACATATTAAACCAACATTTAGACATGAAAAAAACTGTCCGCGCTTTGGTCGCCGCATTTGCTCACGCTAGAGCAAAATCTGTGTTCGAATGAACATTTCCAACGCTTTTTAGGCGCAATAAATCCGAGTCTTGGCGCCGATTAATTACTTTAGATGAAACTTGGATACACCATTATATGCCTGAAACAATGGACTGTAAAGGGAAAACCGGCTCAAAAAAAAAAAAAAAAAAAAAAAAAAAAAAAAAAAAAAAAAAAAAAAAATTACGGTTTGAACTGCTTAACCATTCATCTTACTCACCATATCTAGTCCAAAGCGACTTCTTTTTGTTCTCTCATCTGAAAATTGCGCTCGGAGGACAGAGATTTTCGTCAAATGAAGAGCCCTTAGTGAACAATTATTTTGCACAGAAAAACGCCGAGTACTATTTGGACGGGTTATAGAGATGGAAGCATCGCTGGGAGAAGTGTGTAGAGTTACAAGGAGACTATGTTGAAAAACGCCGAGTACTATTGGGACGGGTTACAGAGATGGGAGCATCGAGAAGTGTGTAGAGTTACAAGGAGACTATGTTGAAAAACGCGAGTACTATTGGGACGGGTTACAGAGATGGGAGCATCGCTGGGAGAAGTGTGTAGAGTTACAAGGAGACTATGTTGAAAAACGCCGAGTACTATTTGGACAGGTTTCAGAGATGGGAGCATCGCTGGGAGAAGTGTGTAGAGTTACAAGGAGGACTATGTGAAAAACGCCGATTACT